>WBNO01033391.1:317743-434572 GCA_013400575.1 Peucedramus taeniatus
GCTGGGGCAATACCTGGGGCAGTACCTGGGCAGTACCTGGGGCAGTAGCTGGGGCAATACCTGGGGCAGTACCTGGGCAGTACCTGGGGCAGTAGCTGGGGCAATACCTGGGGCAGTACCTGGGCAGTACCTGGGGCAGTAGCTGGGGCAATACCTGGGGCAGTACCTGGGCAGTACCTGGGGCAGTAGCTGGGGCAATACCTGGGGCAGTACCTGGGCAGTACCTGGGGCAGTAGCTGGGGCAATACCTGGGGCAGTACCTGGGCAGTACCTGGGGCAGTAGCTGGGGCAATACCTGGGGCAGTACCTGGGCAGTACCTGGGGCAGTACCTGCGGCAGTAGGCAGCCAGCGCGGCCAGCAGCAGCAGCAGCAGGGCCAGCCCGGCGGCGCCCGCGGTGATGGCGATGCTCCGCACCTTCGCCCGCCCGGCGCGCTGCTGCTCCCACCACTCCAGGTCGCTGAACTGGCAGCGCTCCCCCACGTAGCCCGTCACACAGCTGCCAAGGAAAGAGGGCACACGCTGCAGCGGTGGCAGGGCACAGCCCCAGACCGCCGCCTCCGTCACCTTGCATTGATTCACCACTGGTCACCGCTACAGAAACATCTGGCTCGGTTTAGCAGTGGGGAAGACAAAATCGTTTTAAAGGTATGCTGTCAAAACCTGTAGAATCCAGTATTAAAAGTATTTTTCTTCTTTTTTCTTTCTTTTTTTTTTTAATGCTGTTATTTTTTACTGGTATTGAATTGCCTACAGAATTATACAGAGAGGTTGTCATGACCAGACTGCTATGGGTAAAAAGTAGGAAAAAATTTTTTCTTAAATCCTGTAAATCCTGCTGTGTGATTAGTGTTTCCCTAGGATTTTCCATTTAACTTCTTTCAGCAGCAAGCTTCTCTTTCTTTAAAGTAGGCAGTACAGGACTGACTTGTATTTTCAGAGTGACTTGATTAAAAGAATCAAATTTTAATCTTTACTTTAAAATTAAAGATGAATGAAAGTGTTTTTTAAAACCCATGCATAAGGTTTAGAAATATCTTCAAAACTTACTTTTAATATATGCTTCTTCTGTAGCCAGTTTTTGTTTATTTATTTGGTGTTACCATTGTAAAACCCAGCATCGAAATATTCTATGGATGCATGAATCCCTCAAATCAAAATTACTAGAAAGTGAGAAATGCATCAAAAAATAATCCCAGCCTAGTTTTACTATGCAAGGCAAGACACATGAATAATAAATGGAAAAAAATGAAAAGTCTACTCAGTTCATAACAATCCCTCAGTAATGTAGGCTCAACTCATCACAATTCTAATTGGTCTAATTTTACTCAAGTCCAAGAGCTAGTCAAATGAGAAAAAGAAGCAGGATTTGACCTGCAGCAGCTTTTACCTAACGTCATGAAAACGTTATATCAGCATTCATTATTAAGTCAGGCACAAGCAGTCTCATTCTGTTAAAATTTAGAATGTATGTGTGCTGGAAGGCAGAAAAAAATGCTATTTTTTTAATGTTAAATTACAATGAATTTCAAACATGATGGCAGATCTACTTTCTAGTGTATGATCTTTTATTAATTAAAATACAAATCACATTTGGTATGTGATTTTTGCTGGATATCATTTTCCCGTTCCTTCCCTTTGGTAGGTAATGCATTAGAGCCTACGTGAATGAATGCTGCCATCTAGTGAGGATTCAGCGGGGGCAGAATCCAGCAACGCCCACACACAAACCCCAACAGCACGGCTAAGCATGGCTGCTCTTAAATTTTTTTAATGCTTCCACTTCCAAAACTGAAAAACACGTACATTTGAATTCTCATTATGCACTAACACCTAACAAATAAGAGAAAAAAAAATAAAATGTGCTCCAATTTGAAAGTTCTGCGTGTTTAGACTCTTCAATTTCCAGAGAAGAAACTTCTGAGGTGAAAATAGATAGTTTACTATGCCTCTAAAACTTACACTAAAAACTCAAAACAGGTACCAGAGATGACCATGAGTCTGTCTCCCATAATATCTTTGCCCAAGGACTCTGCTGAGCTCAAGAAATCCACAGCACAAAGCATCGACTTCGTTCCCATATATGCACATGAGACACATTCCTTCATGTTCTTACAGGTACAGAGCTCTGTAGGCAGGGGAGACCACTCATATTTCAAAATAGGAAAGCCTGAGACACACAGAGAGAGATTTGCCTACCCTGGAACAGCATCCACCCCCTGTACAGGTCCTCACTTACCACCTGTGACCCCTGGGGAGGAGGCAGGCATTGGATTTGTCCCATTGTAAAGATTTTATGCTTGATTTTGAAGAAAGATTCCGAGTACAGCTTCAAATATAATCAGGTTACACACTTAAATGCCAGCACTAAATGTTTTGAAGAAATGATTTCCCCATGGGACTAGGTTGTCACATTGGCCAAGCCAAGCCTGACTTCTGGAGAGATGAGATTCCCCTTTGCTTTTATCAGTACCTGCATTGGGGAACCCAGAATTAGGCTTCACAAAAATATCGACAGGGTTAAAAATATCGACAGGGGAAGTAGGTCTCATTTTCGAGGTCTCATTTCAACTCTCCCTGTTTTTAAGAGGGCAATTACATCCTACCCTTTTCTGCCTTTCTGTAATGGAAGATGCTGGCACCAGAAGATTGTTCCCTGGCCCCAGTCAGAGAAGACAAGACAGAAGTGTCCTCTTCCATCCCAGGGAATGCTACATATGAACAGCAAGGCAAACAGGGAGGTGCAAGGCAGCAGGATGTGTACAGGAGAGAGAGAAGGCACCTCTTTCAAGTCATTTAACAAGTTACCTCCCATTTCCAAAGTAAAGAATCAAGTGCTTAGGGAACAAATCCAGTCCTGCTATTAATTGCAATGGGTGTGAATGGAGTGGCCATGCACCAAAAATTACACTGATCACTTATAGGAAAGAGGAGATTTGAATGTTAATGAGTGACATGAGTGATGAACAGATCATTCATGGACAAACCCTTCACTGCCTGCAGTAAACTGAGGGTAGCATTCCAAGGGTGCCATTCTTCAGCAGAGAAAACACAAATTTCTGTACTTACTTGCAGGCATAGTCCTGTAGGTCAGAAACATAATTGCACACTCCACCATGGAGGCAGTAGGACTCATAGGAAGGAGGACATCCTACAGTATCACCTTGCACAGCCTTTGTGGTGTGCTCATTGCTGACAGCAGCTGGGGGAACAGTAGATTCTGAAACAGAGGGTTTCACAAGGACATCTCAAACTTTGGGCCTCATTGACAACATAATCTTATGAAAGAGTTCCAGAACTTCAAGGTACTAAACTAGATAAAAATATCCAACTTCTATTAATTAGTTTTTTTTACCTATTTTATTATGTTGTTATCAAATTTAGGCAAGCAGAAATATAGACCAAATTACTAAATATTATATATCGACATATAAATAGTATTTATAAATATATATAATTATTTATTATTATACTTTATTATTTATAACGCTATAAATATTAATATATCATATTCTTAGTATGATACAACAATATAATATATAAACATCTAAATAGTTTAAGACTTACAGTGAAAGACTTACAGTGATTGACTGAGTTCTGTGTGTTTGGATGTATGAGCCCAGCTCTGAAGAAAAAATGCACCAATTGTCTAGGTGCTTACTCTGAAAGGATTTTTGCAACTTATGCAGCTTTGAAATATGGTAAATCTCTACCGTGCATAAATTACCAGGGTGAGAGGCAGAGGTGAAGGGTGACTGTATTTCATGCACTTGGATCTCAGACTCAGAAGCTTTCACAATCAACTTGTCATTCTGATGTAAATTGTTTCTAGTCTGCTGCCATTCAGTTAATTGCATCTATGTGTGAGACAAATCACATTTTTTACTGCTCCAAGCTAGCTCAGGTACAGAAAAGAGCATCACTGGGGGAGCAGGGAGCACTGTGGATCTGTCAAAGGGCTCTGCAGCCTGCTCTGAATCACACGTGCTGCTACCTCCACACCTCTCCAAACTAGCTGGTTTTAGAGGTAGCACTAATATCTCTGCACAGCATGACCACAATGCAGAATGCCCTTACAGCAAAGGAGTGTTTTCATGCCTGCTTTGATACTACAACAAACCCATAGGTCAGAACAAAACAGCTACATGGCAAAGAATTTCTGGCAGTATGGATTAGCAGAGGCACACCTAATCATCCTCGCACAAATATGGGGTCAGTTCTGTGATTCACACCAGTTTTATTGCAACATGACCTTCAATGACATTTGGGTTTTAAAATTTCATTTGCAGGAGAGCTGCCATGGCAAAGAGCCTGAATGGAAAGGGATGAGTGATTATAGTGAACCCCAGGTGTGCATGCATTCAGCAAAGAAAATTTCATCTTGCTAAAAGAGCTTATTAGGCAAAGAACTAAAACAGTGTGTTAACATCTTTAAAGACAGGGGATCAGACTGACAGATGAGGGACCCAGGAAACATTACTTCCAAGTCATGCATCATTTAAAATCATCATTTCCTGACTGACACCTGAAACTACTGAAAGATTAAGTGACTGAAATGGGAGTGGGACTCCTGATAGGTGTTCTGTTTAAGAAAGCCATAATTTCCTTGTTTTTCTGAAGAAACAGCTCCGTGACAATCACACAATGTCCCTCCATCATCAGAAAGTCACTCAATCTGGAGTAAAATTCACCCTGAACAAGAGGGCTGACACAGAGTAAAAGAAAGAGTCACTCTCATTTTCAGAGAATGCTGCTACAATGAAGGGCAGATAGTTACTAGTGATGAACTTTTAGCAGTTCCCTTCAGTAAACTGGTAATGAGATTTTCTAAGGAGTTTCAGAGCCCTTTTGAACAATTAGTGACTGGAACTGAAAGAGAAGCTTATATTGAAGAATCAAATAGCACTTACATCATGTGCATTTCCTGTGCTAGCATTCTGTAGAGGAACAGAAGGCACAGGGAGTTTGAAAAATGGCACAGACTGAAATTACCATCAAAAAATACTACTTCCAAGGAGCATTTCCTTCTGCTGCTGATTGTAAATAACATTTGATAGATTTTTTGTTACATTTAGACAGTAAAAAATTTACATTGAACCTTAATGTAGATATTTCCTTACTAAACTTGGATCTGTTCTCCTTAATCCACCGCAAAACAGCCTCGTAAAGGCAACGCTAAATGGATCCACAATTTGGTCAGGATGTTACTCTACAGGGATCCTTTAGTTTCCAGGTATAACAATTTATCCAAGGACACAGCTCTTAATTCAGGGCCACTTTGTTTTATTTGCTCACTCCATTTACTCACTGCAACCGACGCCAGTTCCAGAAGCATGATCAGCACACGAGCAAGTGAAGTTTCCTTCTGTGTTTGTGCAGGTCATGTTCTCTCCACAGGTGTGGGACCCCATCTTGCACTCATCAATATCTGTCACCCAAACAGGCTGCAGTTAGAAGAATGAAATGCCTCAGAGCATCGGCTAAAAGGGCAGCAGTAGCAGCACTGCGCTCCCCAGACAGTGGGGAAAAACACCAGAGACCTCTCCCTCTGCAAATATGCCTTGATGGAAAGCCTGATGGAAAAGCAACCAGCATACTTTCTATAGCAAGAGCATGCTGTGCTGCTGCAGAAACTCTCCACCAGGAGAAGGGAAAGGCTTCCCCATGAAATGTAACAAGTACAGCAAAGTTGGAGAGGAGACTTATTTGTACCAGATGTATTCTCCTGGCATTGCTAGTCCTAGCTTGCAGCCTGGATCCATATGTTGGCATTCTTGCAGTAACACAGCAGAAGGGTTTGGAGGTGGGGAGCTGCCCGCCCCTGTACCACCCACCCAGCTCAGCCTAACAAGAGTTTAGGCAGAAGTGTCTAGAAACCTACAGGTTTGTTTATTCAGTTTGTGTAAACACCTCAATGAGTGAGGTTTTGAACGACTGTGAAGAGGCTCCCTGATTACAAGAGTTTCCAGGCTCAGAGACCATGTTAGGTTTGTAAAGATCTCTCACTCCCATTCTGCTGCACACCCTCCTCCTGCCCCCACATCTTCTCTCCAAAGCCCATGGCGGCAGCTCCTGCCAGGCTGGCCACCTGCATGTTGCTAAGTGCCAAAGCACCCCCCTCAAAGGTGAAACCTTTGGTTCACACAGCAGAGTTTGGGAGCTTCTGATTCATTTTGTGAACTGTCAGCAGAATATATTTGCCAGGTCTGCTTCGGGGGAATCCCAGATCTGCTACCCCAATTTTCGTGAAATTATTACTTAAATTGCTGGGATTTTTCTACTGTAAAATTAACAGGATCTGGCTCAAAATAATATAGAAAATCCAGAGCACTTTAAAAAAAAAAAAGGGGCGGGGGGGAACACAACTGCTGCAGCATATTTCAAGAAATGTGATTTCACCAACACCACATGAACTCATCGTGTGTTATCACTGAACAGACCATCACATTCCTGGACACTGTGCATGCATGCAGGTGCTTACAACTGAAGCACAAAATCACATACCACTTTCTGGCTTTCATGGTACATTCAACTCATCAAACACAAAATTACCTTCAGTTATGTTTACATCTTAGTAATACTACATCTTTTATAAAATGCTGAGAATCTGTTTTCTGGACTTACAGACTTCAGGAAGATAATAGAGTGTTTTTCAATGACAGTGGAAGGTACTACATCCTGAACAGCTCTTCCACAGTTAACTGGTAAGTAAGGCAGTAAGAGCCTAGGGCTGCATGATGACTTGCCTTCTAGGTTGTGCTGGGTCAGCAAGGGAACTTTGTCACTTCTGTGTTCACTTCCATCTTCACTTCCTAACACCCTCAAAGACAAGAGCTCTGTCTCTGACCCCTGCAGGCAAAAGGCCTCCTGCCTCTGATACTTTCCACACTCTTCCCATAATAATGATATTGTTCTCAATTTTTCAGTCATCCTAATCAGTGTTGAAGAACCAAGTCCAGTAAAGATTGTGTAAGAATTGGTTCAAACTTATTGGGCTTTGAATTAGGCTAGAAAGGAAAAAAGTAAAAGAAGGGGACAAAAGAGAAGGCAAAACTCTCATAAAGCTCTGAACAAACTGTGTGCTAGTCAAATACTGGAGAGAAAAAGCTTCCTGTTCATATTTACCACTAAAATGGATTAAGAATTTAAGAGACGTGGGGAATGAACTAAAGACCTGGCATTAGAGCTGGATGGGAAAATCAGTGGGTCTGATTATTAACAAGACTCTAAATGTACTCAAGTTGTCAGTGTCACACCTTGAACCTCATGCCTATTAAACAGACCTGGAATTATTTGATGAGTATTATGACACACTCAATACCTGCTTTCGTTTATATTCATGGCAACGATTTCCAATAAAGCTCTACTGCTTCACCTCCACTTCCCTCCTCCCCTTCACTCTTTCCTCTCTCTCCTTCTTCAGCCACTGAAAAGAGTGCAAACACTGAGAGGAGATATTCACTGACAACTGCAGGCTTTGCATATTGATCAATTGCTGAGGTTACCACACTTCAAACAGGGAGGAAGGAATCACAGAGGCAGAAATGCCTCAGCCTTCCAGACAGGGCAGAGCCCTCACACGTGCCCATACCATAGCAATGGAGTCCATCTCCAGTGTAGCCTTCCAGGCACTTGCAGACGTAGCCGCCTTCCGTGTTGATGCAGCCGGACACGCTTCGATTGCAGCGGTCCATGTGCGCCGCGCACTCGTCCACGTCTGCGGGACACAACAGGGGACAGGACACCTGGGTCAGGAAACCACCCCACCAACCCATACCCTGAGACATCTGCACCATGGATCTCCCTCAGACTCTGCTGTCGCTTGGCATTTGTGTACGCAAAGCAAATGGGAAGAGAAGGACTTTGTGGTATTTTTTGGAAGGAAATTTGGTGAGGGTGTTCTAAAATCCGAGAGAGTCAACAAGGTACTATCAACTGGAGATCACAAATATCATTTGCTTAAAAAAACCTGCTCAGAGTAAATGATCTGACTCAAAAATAGCCTCATGTTATAGAATCATATAATCCATTAAGATGAAAATGACCTCTAAGAGCATTTAGCAACTTTGTTTTATAAAAGAACACATAGGCTTAAAAAAAGAAAAAGTACTACAGTGGAAAAAATCTATGCCCATTTCAGCTTACAATTTTTTCCCTTTGCACAGTAACACAGATTCTTCTGAGTCTTCACACTTAGCCAGCAAATGTTTTTTGGTTTTTTTTTTCTGTTTCTAGCAAAATCCTCTCTTGACCTTTGTGAGAGCAAAACAGTTATTACATTTATGTTGCAAAAAAGTCCAGAAACTTAAAGACCACCCTGTGCAATGTTTGGCATGGCTGTTAGAGTCTTTTTCTAGTGCTACAAAGAAACTAGGGCAGCACTTTAATATAAATATTACATCAGGAATATTAATTTTGAAAAGATTCCTTATGACTAAATTATACATTAACTATCATGTCTATGGACTGAGCTTTTATAATGAGTCAGTTTTTACAAATAAATACATTATACATTTATTATCCATGTTATTGCTTGTTAATATTAATAGGATTAACACTCATGGCTCGAGGGAAAAAAAAAGGCATGTGATAATTAGCCATTTCATCTCACATGCTTTCTGCTCATCATTCCTTTCAATCTATTGACCTTTCTCTGATGCCTCACACAACAGAGCTGCCAATGTGAAAGGAGATAGATTTTCTTCCTCCCCCCAGCCCACAATTTTTCAAAAGTTATAATGATGTTTTTTATTACCATAGCATGATTTCCCCTTCCTGGTAAATCCTTTCAAACACTGGCACATAGCACCATCTTCCAGCAAAACACACTCTGCATTGACATAACATTCTAGTGCAGTGCAGTCATCTTCATCTATTGCATACGCAAAACAAAACAAAAACAACAACAATAACAAAAAAAACCACTAGATGTATTTGGAAATATCAAAGGAGGTAGTGTATATCTATATTACAGAAAAACAAACTAAGAAAACCATAACATACAGTCAAAGTTTGAAACTTAGCTCTCCAGGATTAATAATGACAAGCCAATACAATCTCTTTGTCTAGATGGAGTTGACATGTCATTTAGTATCAGGATTTCTGAATATTTTATTCAAAACCTATTGCAAAAGTTAATGATCTAGTGTCATTAAAGATATGTAGAATTCAATGGGTTTATTTGAACTTTTTTTAGAGGAATGCAATATACTTAAAAACCTAAGGGAGAGACTTTCTTAAGTGTTCCAAATTAGAAATCTTTGTTCTCTAGACCAGGATAATATTATCAATTTTTGTTGATGTAGCCAAGGAATATAGACACAACCAAAAAAAAAAAAAAAAAAGCAGACCTACCTGGAATAATTGCACAGACCCAAGTTCTTGTTAGAAGATTAAGAGCATGAATACCACCAGTCTCAACAATGAGCCTTTCTTTCTTTAAGGTCTGTTACTTCTTTCTGCCCTATAAACCTGTTCAGAGCCTCAGAGTAAGCATAAGGAAGATAATCATCAGACTATACCTGATACCATGATTTCAGCAGCAAAAAAAATTATTTTCTGCTTTTGCATATTGTCTGAATCCTTAAAAATCGCAGTGCTCCGTGTGCTCTGGAGCACAGTCTCTGGTGGTGGCATTGGCATTACCTCCTTGGGCACAGAGACACTTCCTGAAAAAGACAAGAAAGAAGTGACATGGTCTATTTAAATCTACTGAAATAGCCATCTTGTCTATTTTCCAATGATCATGGTGGTTTCCTTTTAAAATAATCAGTATCCTCCCAGACAAACCTGTTTCTGACATCAACTTATTCCTAAAAGCACTCACTGGTGAGTCTTCTCAAATACAAAAGAGATGAAATGTGACTTGTTGCTCACAATACTTGTCAGCATTTCACAGACCTTTTTCACTGCTAAAATGCCAAGGGGAAAATTACAGTGGTCAGACAACATGTCTATTGTCTTGTTGTCCCAAGGACAACATTCCAGCATTTTCATTCTTCAGAGAAACCATCATACCTTATGTTAGAGCAAGGTGAATTTTTCCAGCACTACCTGTCAGGTTCCTCAAGGGTTTGAGTGGGGTCTTTTTGGGAACTAGAGGATTGTACCTGCTGTTGAGTTGGAAGAATCCAGAGCATGACAGGATTTTCCACCTTGAGTTTTCACAAATCCTGGATGGCACTTGCAGCGGACAATTCCAAAACTGTTTTCACAGATCTGATCACAGCCTCCATTCTCATAAAGGCAAGGATTTGCCCCTAATGAGGAAAAACAGGAAAATTAACAAGCTGCTTCTTCAGTCAACATCTCTGTTTAGACATGCAGAGTTGAAGCAGTTGGAAAAAGAATAAGGACTGACAAAAACTAGGATTTAATTTAATTTTATTTTTTATGTAACAACAAATGCTTATAGTAAAGCATAGATATTATCACCTAGCCCCTGTCAGGAAAAGAGATTCATGTACTCTGTATCTAATGCATGTACCACATTTTTAAATTTTATTTCCTTTATTGGTTCTCCTTTAAAGTCCTAATATTTCAAGGACATAAGGAACCTGTGATTACCTGCTCTCAATCCTGGTCTATTGAACTACTCTTTTCCGCTTACAGGGAGATTGCTCCCAACAGAAAATCAAATTATTTGATCAAAAACGAATAAATCTGACAAAATCTTTCCCCATGTAATCTGTTATTATTGGTGTGTGTGGGGTGCTAATAGACTAGGGTAAATAGGAATTAGAAGACTGTGGTAGCCTCATGGCAATTGATCAGCATCTATTCTTGGGCATGAACATAAATCTGTCAGCATTCCTGGGACACATGCCCAGATGATGCTTTCAATAAATGCCAGTCTGACTATGCAAGGCTTTTTAAAGAGCCTATTTCTGAGAAGATAATCCTCTACCCAAGGACATCTATTCTACTGGTATCAGTGAGCAAGAGGAGGCTGGAAGGGAATGACTGCTTGATTTTTTGCAGTGTACCTGGTTTCGCCAAAGGATGAACTACAACCACTGATGAGGGTCTCAGCATGCTGCCTCGAAGACGTACCCTGTTTTGGCCGGTCTTCTTGTCCACCCTCACCAGTGATGGCCTAGCCCAGTCAGAAAACCACAGGTGGTCCTCAAACACCGCTACAGCAAAAGGGTGGCCTGCAAAGACATTAGGTTTATCATTTCCACATCTGTAGAACACACACAAGAAACCCTGTAAAGGAAGGCATTATCTGCAAATCAACTTCTAACACAGGGGCCTGGCCATAGGCAGTGCTCCCTCTGATTTCCCATGGAGAGGGATAAGTGTCTGTGAAGAATGGACCAAAGGCACAGGTTACTTGTGCCCTTAAGCAAAGGAGGCTCTGACACTTGCCTGGTTCAGTGAACACTCTATTCTTCTGGTGACTTCCAACCAGATCTAGTTTACAAGATGCTTCTACCTCACACATCAACATTTCTCAAGGCAGCCTTGGGACCAGCCTTTCAGCACTAGAGTACCTCCCTCCTCCACCACTACGTGGCCTGGCAGAGAGCTGCTGAGGTGCACAGCCCCTTCTGCAGTCTTCACACAACAAGGAGGAAAGGAGCTCACAGCACGTGTGATCCTGCACGAGCATCCTGGCACGGGGCAGCCTGGGAGCTTCAGACACCACAGCCACCAACTCCTGCTGGGGCCCCAGAGTCAGTGTGTGGCCTCTGCAAGTGCCAAAAGTACACACAAGTGCAATGCAGAGGGGTATATAGCCAGCTAGCATAAACCACAGGAGGCAATAGGTCATCCAGGTAACTTCCTCTCCTTTCACTGATGACAACAGGATTCTAGACATCAGCTTCAACCAGGCACCTAACAACTACAGGACTAACAGTAGCTGCAGAAATTCCACCCCAAGTTCAGAGTACAGGAACTTTTCCTTGGTAGCACAATATTATCTGCACTAGGAAAACTCAAATCCCTAGTTTGACTTCCAGAGATAAACTCAGCAACTCAAAATCCAAAGGACAATTTCATATAAATAATGGCAGACATAAAGATCTTTACAAAATTATTCTGACTATTTCTAATCCCTCATGATAGAAAATTGTCATTAGTCCATGTGGGACTAGGCATTTTTTCTATACACTGAGGAATCTCCTGCTTTCAAGGTAGCCTTTGGGCAAGCTTTTTGCAATGGAAGGTAAGAACACATGCTATTCTTCCATGGATGTACACCTGGCTTGAGAGTGGATGTTCCCTGGCTGAAGCAGGTTTGCTTTGTTGTAGTCCTTAGAGCCTCAGTGGCACTGCACTCCACCACTGCAGCCTGAGACCCTCTGAAAGGTATGTTTTTTAAGCATGTGATTTTTATGATCGGTGTTTTTGCTTCTTTTGATGTAGACCTCAACTAGGTGGTGTTTAATTTCAGCAATAAAATTGGGATCTCAACATCTATTAGCTTAAAAAAAATTAAAAATTAAAGGCAAGCAAACAAGGAAACAAAACAACAGATAACCAATACAGATAACAATTAAAACCTTGGGAAAGGAGTATGTGTTGGTTTATCTTAAATTCACCTCACAAATAAACTGAAAAAACAGTCCTTTACAAAACAATCTCTACGACACTGTTTAAGTGTTCTTTAGTGTTGTGCTGAAGAGTGAATTATTGGTGCCTAACTACCTCCACTGACCCATGCTTAATCACTGATCTTGCTTCTTACCTTTTCTTCCCATTAAATTTGAACAACTAGACCAAGATCTAGCTACTGTCCCCACCCAAACCTTTCCTCACAGTTTTAGGATCTGTAGTTTGCACAATTCACAAACAGCACCCTGCTTTGACCAGCAATCTATTAACCTCTTACTTTGGCAAGTACATTAAGGATTAAAATCAGAAGCATAGTGTCAGTCAATGGAGACAGCAGGAGCAATGCAAATGTGACCCACTGCATAAACAAAAGGGATGTTGTGTTCTTTTTTTCCTCGGGCAGGTTATTATGGGCTGTTGTACTCACAGCTGAAAACGGGGCTAGTGGAAGAGCAGCAATAATTTACCTATTTTGCATGCAGCTCTACTGAATGAGCTCTCAGTACAGGGGCACTAGAGGGAGCTGCTGTAATAAAAATTCATTTTACAACAGAACACCTACGGAGAGGTGCCACCTTCCTGTCCTCCAGTGTACAGCTGTAACTGAATCCCAGTCTCCACTACCGGCAATAGCAAATGATCAGGACATGCTTCTCTAAATTCATACCCCTACAGGTCTTCATCTCTTTCACTTCCTTGCATACAGACGTTCACGTCCTTTTCTCTCACCTCCAAACAGCTGCATCATTGCTCCTTTCTCATAATCCATGTTTCTATAGTGCTCCTAGCTCTCCTTTTCTGTTTCCTCCCTGTAACACACTGTCTTACTCCTTGTGGAGAAACAAAAGGAAACTTTGATCAGATTTCAAGGTTCTCCTTTGCAGATCTGCCCTGTTCCTGGTAGAGGCAGTCGCCACAGGGGCAAAGGGAAGAGAGAAGAAGGCTGGAAACTCTCTCTTCTTGGGCCTTTTGATGTCTTATAAACTGGAGAACACTGATTCCTCCAGGACCTCATTTCACTCACCTCCAAAGGACTGGGAGGGTACCTAGCTTAAGTGATGAACACAAGCCTTCCCAGAGCACAGACTAGAACAGAGGCTGCTCAACAGAGTAACCATAAAGTTACCCACAGCACTCATGGTATTGAGCTGTGAATCCTCACTCTGCCTATGTTTTGTATGCACACCTACAAAATGGTCCCCAGAGAGATCCCATGATCAAAAGGAATTGTCCTCTCCAGAAAATAATTTGCCATGTACAAGATTCTTAAACACATGGTTTACTTTAGATGTGGTACAACATCAGTTCCTTGTTGCTAACACCTCTCTTCTTTTGCTCCAGAACAACACAGTTGTGTGTCAAGCAGTAGAAATCTTAGCCATAAAAGCTACCAGTACACTGTAAAATAATTTTTCATTTGGTATCTGTTGTGTGTTTAGAATCCTTCCAGTGCTCAGCATTGCAGATACAGGTTTGCTGCTCAGGGACCTTAATGACCCAGATTAATTCCTTTTCTTCTTGTGTCAATATAACTCACTGAAGCAATAAACACAGCAAAACCTGACAAACTAAGCAGCCATGCATGGGAAAAGCAAACCACATTTTAAATTTTTTGATTTTTTTCATTTGTCTGTGAAGGCAGAGAAGTTCTCTGTGCAATGCAGAGTGACTCATTATTAAAGGTAGAGAGTGTCAGAAAGACATGCTTGTGCTAAAATGAAAAGTTAGCTGGGTAACAGAATGAAGAACTTAAGTGCTGTCATTAACCTCAGCATAGCATGGGATACATAGCACAGCAGCTGGCCAGCAGTTTTCATGCACATATGCAGATACACACACATGGACAAACAGCAGTAGGTAATTATCTACCCCAAAGCCTCACCTACATCATTCTGTGCAAGAATTCGACGACCAGAACCATCCAGGTTTGCGCTCTCAACCACGGCCTGTTTAGCATCACACCAGTACAACTTGTCAGCCAAGTAGTCAAGGGCTATTCCACTGGGCCACACCAGGCCAGTGCTGGCTACCACCCGGCGATCAAAGCCTTCTAGTGAAGAGCTGTCAATCCGTGGATTGACCCCCATGTCAGTCCAGAATAATCTCCTTCAGAAAACAAAATGAATACAGGGAGTCAGTAAGTAAATGTTTGTCCTCCTCTCCGTGGAGTTCCTTCAAAGCAGAAAGGTCAGATCCGAGCAATGCAGCCCTGACTCACAGGAGAAGTGCACGCTTCGAGCAAACATATTGGTTGCTGATCTTTTCACGCTTGCCTTAAGACTCCAGGTGATTGCACTGGGACTTATGCAGAATCCTCACTCTGTTCACTGGCATGAAACCTTTGGAAAACAACTCCTGACTATGTTAACTGCCACAGCTCTTCATAGCTGCTTTTTGATTTTCCATGTGACAGCTGATGGTGTTTTAGCAAACCCAGACAACAGAAAACAATGCATTAGCCAGACCCTTGCCTAAAGAGGGGTACAGCAATAAGCAAATAAAACCAAAATTACCCATTACCCACGGAAAACAAGCAAGAGTAGGCAGGTTGTTAAAAAAAATACACCAATATCAGGTCCAAAATCTTTCTTCCATTAATAAAATCAGGATTCTCAGGGTCTCCCTCTAGAGTCCTGTGGGTTACTCACTGAATGTTTAGCAGTTTTCAATGAACAGACAGTGCTAGAAGGAAACTCAAAATGGGGGTAGCTATAATTGCAAATAATGTCTGAAGTTTGGGCTCATCTTCCCGGGCACCAGTTGCCTCTGTCAGGTTTACTGAAATAACCCAGGGATTCACTTAGCTTTAGTTACACAAGCAATTTTGCTCTAACTAATGTAGAGATCAGTATTTTCAAGAACTCTGATTGTGTTCCACATCTCTCTTTAATATTTTCAACTGTGGACATTGCCATAATGTCTGCTCATCCTTTCACCATTAACTTTCTAAAAAGTAAGGTTTTAATGATGTTTTCTCCTCCCTTTCTCCTTGCATGCTTTGCCTCTACCAATAATTTTAATAAACAATCTGGCAGAACCTACCTTTCTTCAACATTTTCCTGCAAAATATCTCTATATCATATCATATATATCTCTACTGAAAGATTCTTTTAGGTCTTTTATGGGCAGAGGCAAGCTAGCAAAACATCCTCCCCAAACCTGCTTCTTTCTGATTCATCAGTACTTAGTTATAGCAGGATATGAGCATCAAAACAAAATTTAAAGGACCAGATTTTAAATGCTCCTACTACAAACATATTGACTAAAAATCCATGGGACTTTGCCATTGGTTGAAACAGCCAGAATTTCATCAAGAGTTTAAACACATGGGATCATTTCAATGCTAGTTAAGAAGATACAAGGTGCATTTAAAACAACAGATCTCCAGAACAGTAAATTAGGTTTAGTTTCCTCTGAAACTGAAACACGGACCAAAAAAAGGGCAGTTTTGTAAGCACTACTGGTTAAAAGTGATTACCTTCTTCACACTACTAGATATAGAACAGTCAAAGTTTGTGGTGTGGCAGCTACAGCTGCCAGTGACCTCAGTTGCTCATGCTTTTCTTTAGCTTAAATTGCATACAGTATCATTAATGCTCCAATTACTTTCTTCTAAAATCTATATGACAAATGAACACGTCCCAGCTCATGAAAGAAGCCCTGCAATAAAACATTACAGTTCACACAGGTCTGCAAGGCAATGAGTAACCCAGCACGAAACTAATGCATATTTTGACTGCCAAAAGGGCAAGGCTCTCACACTCATTTTTAAAAATCCTCCACAAGAATGACATGATTTACTGTGTTTATCACTCCTTACTTAGCAAATGGGTGAATGGCAATCCCTCGGGGCTGGGAGAGTTCCTCCCAGACGATCATTTTTCTTTGCATTCCATTCAGATTGCTCCTTTCAATGCACACCTTCCTGCAACACACAGAGCACTGTTAGGTCCCCCCTGCCATCTTTTTAATTACCTTCTTGGGCTGAATGCACTAAGATTTTGCATTGCTTTAGTTTAGCTGTAATATATAATTTCACAGTGACAGGAAGTAATCCTGCTGATGTGGGATGTCTAGTTGTTTTATCAACAAGTAATTCATGTTACAGCTTCATTATCTGGTCCAGAGCATGATGATAAAATACCTGCTGCTCTGCAGAAGACATGAAGTTCTCCTTCTTTGGGTGAATAATGAATTGCAAGTATGATCACTAACAGATAAATGCTAGCTTTAAAAGGAGTCAGGGGGAAAACGAGCTCCTAACTGAATACAATTACCAAATGTATAAAGAATTTTTTTAAATAGTACTTTTACATAGCATTTTTCATCCAGAAATCAGTGGTCATTTTACATATTGCATCTATTTTGCAGGAAAGAAGGAGGCTAAGGTTCTTAAGATTACTCATAAAATCTGTGGCCAAGACAAGTATACAATCTACATTGCCAATCTTTCAATTCACCTTTTTTCCAGAAAACTGATTTTATTGCTGCAATATTCATCTTGCTGAACAAATATCAGCCTCTACCTGCAAGCAAGCCTAGAGCCTTCCATGCCTCTTTGAACCTTCAAAGGAAGGCCCCACAGAGATGGAAGGAGAAATATATTCCTACAAATGTGAAATACAAACAGGCAAATGCAGTGGGTGAGTAGGAAGTCTCAGGTTCAAATTCTCATATTCCCCCTGAACTCCTGTCTTATGGAGAGAAGCGCCATAATGTCCCATTTCACAAGAATCACTGGCATATTTCTACAGCAGCTCAATCACGTGACAATATTGTACCTAAAAGCAAGGAAGTGGACTAGCAGAATATTTAAAATGGAGAAGGAGGGTGGTCTAAACACTCACAATTACTTTTTATTGACTAATGAATTATGGATCATGTTGAAAGCTCATGACCACTCTTCAAGGAGTCTTCATTATGTGTTGTGATCTGAAACTGCCTTTTCATCGAAGGTCAGTTTTGTTTCTCTCTGCATATAAGGTTAGGTATCAGCTGAAAGGTGATCACATTGTCTGGCAGCAGTCATTCCTCTTTTATCAGAGATAATTGACAAAGACTCTCCAATAACATGATTCTAGCTGCCAACAACACTGACTTCTGCCCAAGATGTACTCAATACAGTAATATTCTTTTTATATGTATATACAAAGATATACACAGACACTCACACGCAGTTTATGTATATTAAAAACAGTGTAAGGAAATATATTCATATGCACACGTGCACATATGTGTATGTATATATGCAGTGCATGCTTTAGATTCCTTGCAACTGAGTCCAAACCCTTGCTTCTTAGAAAGACAAAGATAAAAATACAGTAGCACACTGCAAGTGAACTTCCAGCACTTCAGTTTTAAGGAACCTTCCAACTGTATATACCCTAGACTAAAGCTGCCCAATCAGAATGTGAAGCACTACTGAATCAGAGTGATATCTCAGCTATTTCTGCATCACCAGTCATTTATTCCAAATATTTTACGGCATGCTTCAACACAAATGCACTGTGGAGCATGTACCCTCTGTCTGTCCAGTACAATTTACGGTTAATCCAGTCCACGGCAAGGCCTTCGGGGGTATCTACAGCTCCATGGATGACCTTTTCACGATCTGAACCGTCCAGATTAGCGCGTTCTATCCATTTCAAGGCGGTGTGGGCAAAGTAAATCTGTGAATAAATAACAGACAAGGTGCCATTAGTTCTCATCTCACTTTCTACTCTACCTCCTCTGTCCAGTAACTCCATTCTAAAACACCTTTTTCATCTGGAAAATTCCCTAAACTGCTTATTCACAAAAGGCTGCACAGGTAACCCCTGATCCCTGATCAAATAAAAAGGCACTTATCCTTCAACCAGGATAACTTCTACAGGCAGCTTGTGCTTAGCTGTAAATCCTGGTTGCCCTATATACAGCCCTTTGAATATCCTGTAGTTTTGTTTCAGCCAGCAGCTACCTCACATGAGGCACAGCTGAGGAAGCAAAAGAAGGAATAGGCAGATAGAAGCACGTTGTCATTTCACTGGCTTCTCATATTGAAAAGTGAGAAGTGTGGAGAAAATAGTAGCACTCTATGTATATCAAGGAGCTGGGAAGGGGAAAAGGAGTTATAAAATTTGCTTGTATTTTTTTTCCACTCTTTTATCCTGCAGCTATCTTGATTTTTTAATAGGTGTCTATTCTGTAAGGCTCCAACATTTCCAGAAGTTTCTTAGTTTGGGATGAAAAGAAAAGTTCTTTGCTGGTAGGCAAACTAGGTTTGCATTTTGCAAGGATGTGTAAACTTTGTCTTGTATCCCAATACCAGGGAGCCAAACACTGTATGGCACAATCATATCAAAAGCAATGCTGAGGCTTTCTTTGGAAATTGTAATAACAAAACAAATAGCTTTGCTTTGATGCTGGCCATGAGGTCAAACAAAACAGGAGGGAGCCTCTAGTCTTAGCCCAGGTTAATTCAACACCCTGGGAGCACAAAGTGGTGCTATCTTGCCACTCAACTGACACAGCCAGGCTCCTGCAGCCCGCCTGGCCCCCTGCATGTCCCCTCACCTCTGCCCCCCAACACCCCAGGAGGGGATCCTGGGTGCACACCAGAGTCACTGGCACAGCTGATCCACACTTGGCACAGCACAGGGCAACTGCTGCCTCTCCAGCAGGGCCCTATTTCAGGAGCAAGTGGAGATGTTCCAGAAGTGCCTGAAGTGCTCCTCCTGTAAATGCAGATCTGGTAACATTCACATTTGTTTAGCTGTGTCCATCTGGGCCTTGAGATGCTTCCAACAACTTAACTGAGCTCCTCATCAGCTTTCACTGTACTATCCAGTATTGCTTTGCAACACTTTTACAGTGGAAATAAGTCTCTCCATGGGAAAATATAACTATCTGCCACAGAAGGTTTAGCAGAGCACAGCTATTCTTCCCAGCTCTGCAGGCAAGGAGTAGGACATTAGGATGTGGCCACACAGATAAACAGGTCCTTATACAGAGAAGATTCCTGTTTCCAGTGGCACTGCCTAGTATGTGAGGAGCACATTTTGGAAGAGCAATAGACTTTGTGAGCATTCTGCAGTTCTGCTCAATAATATCAGGACATGGGAAATAATTCTTGTTAAGATTACTCCAACATTTAGTAGGAATCATGCAGATTTAGCTGTATAGAATAAAATACACCTTTACAGTGAAAAAAACGCCACAATATATTTCCAGAAAACAGCACTGCAGTCTTAATGGAGAAAACTTTTCAATCACACAATAGTTCTTTAAAATTGAAATAATGCCTGAAGTGAATTTAGAAATCCAAATTCTCTGTGAACTATCATTTTCAATGCACAAAAAGAAAAAAATTTAAGGATGAAACTCTTCAACTAATATTTGGCAGCTGGTACCAGTTGTGCTCCTATACAGGCAACAGAACAACGAGCAGCATAGTGTGTAATCCAGATCACTGACAGAGGAAAGGTTAAGGCACATGAAAGCTCAATCCTTTTGTCCTTGCAACACTCCAGAATCCTCTCATTTTTAATGCCTTACCTTATTTTCCACCGGGTCAGAGTCCAGTGCTAAGACTACTCCCATCTGCCAGTCAAGTAAACTTGTGTAACCTGTTCCATCAAAACTGATCAGGCGGATATCTTGGCCATTTGCAAACAACAAAAATGGCTTAGGACCTGTCAATTAAAATTTTGCAGTATATTAATTACACTAAGTTCAAGGTGATCTCTAACTCGCATTACTACCTAAGTAGTGTTGTAAATAAGTAAAAGACAAAATGAGGAACAGAAGCAAAAAGAAATTACAAAAATTTTCCTACACTCCACTTGCCAAGAAATTAAATGTGAATGTAAGCTTACAGCATCAGCCTCAACATTTCTGACAAAAGGAGTCACTAGTCCTGCTGCATTTCACACTGAGTGCCTCAGCATAGAGGCAATCATCTCTCTGCATTTCACAGCATCACCAAAAATGCCAGAATAACTTGAATTTTGCATATGGAGAAGTCTTTTGCAGTAAAAACAAGAAAGATACTGTCCTCCAAAAAAAAAAAATACATAGCTTTGCCCTTATTTCGGGCACAAATCAAAAACTTCTTTTTCCTCCACTTTCTTTGGCAATTGCTTATACCTTGTTGATCTCCAGAGTCTGCCCTTTTCTCAGGAGGAACAGAGGGGTCTGGAATTCAAAAGTGCACATCAAACACCTCAGCTTCCTGGGGCCAGTGGGGGAGAAATATCCTTACACGGAAAGTCCTTTACAGACTATTCCCTACCCTGTTCACCAGATAGACTTCAGCCCCAGTTCTGTAACACTGGGCAGGAACTATGCCCATATTTATGTGAAGGCACAAAACCCTGTGTACTGCAGGAGAGACCTCCACAGTATGGGAGTCTGGAGTGAAATGCTGAAGATGGATCATAGACTGAACTTTCTGTGAGGGAGACAGAACCATATACTGGTGCTTGTTGTGGTTTACTTCTGAAATAGGTTGTCTTTCCTAACAATTAATACTTCCCAAGTTTCACAAAGTAACCTAAAATCAGTGCAAGAAGGAATCCCAGTTGATCCACCTTAAAGAACTCAGAAAAGTTTTTGCTTTTATTGGCAGACATATGCAGGCATACCAAGACACCAACCTATAGCAGTGCAGTGCTTTCTGTCCCGCTGAAGCTTATATCCAGGAAAACAAGCACACTCCCAGGAGAATGGGCTTAAAGAAGAGCATATCTGACTGCAGCCACCATTATCTGGAGATGTACAACCTTAAACAGAGCATTTGTAAAATTTTACTGTGCCGTTCTAAAAAAAAAATAAAATACAACAAAATCAGAAGTATAAGAGAATGGTTCACTCTGCTCAGGATTTCTACAGTGCAAATCATCTCAGTGACTGGTAGATTTACCAAAAAGCTTCCTGCATAAAGCAGAAGCCTAGTGAAGTGAAAACAAATTAGTAGTAACTTGTTCCAGAGTTCTCCTGAAAATTTAAAACATAAGGTGTGTTGTAACACAGAGTGGGAGGGTGGGATATGTAAAGAGAGAGGGTCTTTCACATTTTTCAGAGAACTCTTCTCTCATGCAAATCTCACCTCATGTACAACAGAGTAAATAATTTTATCAGACTTTGCACTCCATGCAAAGGAACAGCAAATTAATGCCATTATCTCCACAGAAGTTAATTAGGCTAGGGTGACAAATTGATACTTTCAAATAAAACTAACCAAAATTTCATGTAAAAAGATTTCATTCTTTTGTTATTTTTTTCTGTTACATTCTCAATACCAACATGAGCTAGCAAAACAGAAATAATGACTGAATCTATGTATAAAGTACAGTCCACAATAGGAAAGGGATTAAAAGGGAAAGAGGATTTTTCACATCATAAGGCTGTCAGTAATGGAGCTATCTTGACCCCTAAGACTGAAAAGATGCAATTGAGAAGCTACGGTCCCCTGAATTTGGAAAATTGCTGTCGTGAGGAATGACTGAGTGTAGCAGCTTCAAGTATTCTGACTGCAAAAAAAATTCCATTTGTGGTTAAGTTAGAGTGACTTTGAACCTGGGGTGGATGATGCCAATAAAATTATCTTCAGGTTTCATCCAAGCCTTGATTTTGTACATATATGTCCACTCAAGTATAAATTTTAGATGTCTCCCAAAACAAAAATCTGTGGCATGCTTTGACCTGTGCTGACAACAAAAGAACTTGGCCAGCAAGTATTGGATGTTGCTACTACTAAAAATCTATTTAAAAATGAAGATGAATACTGCTCATGTCAGCACTCAAATCACCTTACATTCTACTGTACAATCATTTACAGCTGTTCAAAATGAGCATAAAAAGTCTTCATTCACTTCTGGCTCTTGGTGCCAAGAGTAAACAGAGCCTGGCAGTCCCTCCAGCTAGGAAAAATGTTCCTTACCTGTGCATGTTTTGCCATCCACTTTGAGTACAGATCCTTCTGGGCAAAAGCACACAGGGCCTTTGGATGTTTGAAGGCAGCCGTGACTACAGCCGGTGTCATTACTTGTACAGGCAATTAGCTCTACAGTAATTTAAGGAGGAAAAAAAAAATCCTAAATGATGATAAAAATTTTTACTAAGCCTCCAGTAAGAGATGTTAAAAGCTTCTTAAATAGCAAAAGAAGAAGAAAGTATAAATAAATAAAAATATAAATAAATTGAAGTGTAATGTTAAGAGTACAACATTTCTGCAGTCTTTCTGTGGTTTGTTATGCTGTGTTTCTGTTTTTCTTTTCCAATTTTTTTCCACACCTTCTCCTACTTATAGCCCAGGAGAAAGCCAAAATTGCTCAGTCCTGAAGCCATTATACTTACCAGCCTTAAATTTTCCAAAATTCTCTGAAGAATGTGTTATGAAAATAGAAGTAATTTTGAAAACTTTCTTTCTTACATTTCATCAAAAATAGATCAGTTTTTAAAAACTACAAGGAATCTATACTTAAAGAATAAGTGTAAAAACAGTAAAATAAAGTATAAGACAAAGAGAATGAGGAAGAGCTACTTTCTTACTACTCCAAGTATAAAAGAGCTAAGATCAATCAAAACAGGAGATGAACCTTCCAGAAACAAAACTATGTTCCTTAGTGTCAATTTTAGAAGTTATAGGGCAAGATCATCTAAGGACTTGGCAATAGTTTCTTTTACTTGCTATTAGAAATATTGCAGTGACAACATTATTTTTTAGTATTTCTTTAAAGCAGTTTCACAAGATGTGCTCCTTCCACTTTTTTCATTGCAGTGCTCCATCTCTTTGTCCCAACTCTAGTGCCATATGAGTGGAATTAATGCAAGGTTCCCACAGCTGCTTCTATGAATCAGCTGCACACACTGGCCTAAATGGTGCATAGCTCTTGCAAATATTGCTTCTCCAGGGCAACTGCATTCTGGGCTGGACTGTGCTAACCACTTCAGCACAGAGAACAGGGCCCAGAAAAATCATTCTGACCAGAGATTGTGGCTTTAGATGAAGAGCTTCATAAAGGACTTGGAGGACAAAGCATCAAAATCCCTGGCCAGCATTTGGACTTCTCATCTTGTGTGTGTGTCTCTCTCTCAAGCTGTGTAGTTGGTGAACATCTGCCTTGTGCTGCAGGTCACACTGTCCATCCTGCATCCCTACCTGTGCTAGAAAAACATTATTTTCTATCTAATTTGAACTACCCAAAATGCAGGCATACAGTTCAAGCTGGTCATCCAAGGTAGGACTGAGTTGCACTGTGTCTAAATGTTATTTTGGATGCAAAATTATACCCCATCTTCCAAAAACCTCTGGCTGCAGCCCTCCCATAGTTCTTCTGCTGCAGTTGGCTGCTTCTGCAGCTGTCACACACACCATGTTTGGACCCCCATGTTTGGGTCACTGAATCCTGCTCCAGGCTCCCTCTTAATAAAGAGGTAGAAGTGGCTCTTAGAATCACAGAATATCCTGAGTTGGAAGGGACCCACAGAGATCGAGTCCAACTCCTGGCCCTGCCCAGGACTCCTGGAGTCTAAAATAGACTGGATGCTAGAGCCTGTTAGATTCTATGGCTATATTTACTCTCCAGTAGTGATATTTAATATACCCTAGATCCTTATATCCTGCCATGATCCACACTGAACTCATGGGTGTGCACTGCTTGCGCCTTACACCAATGTTTTATTTCCATGGAAACAAAGTAGAAGGACCTTTGTCTATGCATAAGTTTCACTTCAAAAGTGACTGAAAATATTCCAAGACCTCAAAACTTGGAAGTTTTTCACATTTTATGTTCTAGACTTACTCCAGAAAGGCTTAAGTCATCTGTAGGCTGAGCATATGCATTTAATTCCACTAATGTCCATTGTTCCATATGAGCAATGCTGTCAGCCCTGATCTGAAAAGAAAATACCTGATGCTGTGAGCTGCTGTTTCAGAGACTGTGCAAATCCTTAGAGAGTGAGCCAAATTCAGAGACCACATTTAAAAATACATAACTGCCTATCCACCTGGAATGTGTCACCGGGGCTAATCTGAGAAGAGGTCTCTCTGGAGACATGACTTGTTTGTTTTTCCCTCCTCTGAAGAAGCATATACAGTTTCTCACGTGTAACTTCTGCTTCCTTAAGCGCGACACCTGAAATCAGATCGCTCACTTTAAGCCGATCCTGCTTACATAATATGGGATTGGAAGCAAGCAACGCAACACACAAAACTTTCAGCAGTTCCTGTGTGAAATGAGGACTCTCTCCAATACTCCAAGTGTTTGTGTATTACAGCTCCTTACCATGACATGTTTTCCTGTCAGGCAGCAGAACAAAGCCTCTCGGGCAGGTGCAGTAATAGGAACCAGGAATGTTCACACAGCCCAAAGTGCAGCCGTGATTCCAGAAGCCGCATTCATTAATGTCTGAAAAAAATAAAAGAACTTCTTGTGTCAGAATAATGTCATCAGCCAATGCTAGGGAATATTAATGAAACAAAGTAACAGTCTGAAAAAGTACATCCTCTTTTTGCATTCATTTCATAAAAATGTGTTTTTCCTAATGAACTATAAGAAAACAAGTTTGCAGACCTCATTCAAATCAGTGTTAAAAACCTTCTAGCAACACATACTCATGCTCTGTGTGTCCAGCATAGGTGCCTAGAGGACTTTCAAAAAGATGCCTCTCCATACAGATTCCAGTGCTATTTAAGTCCTATACACATCCAAAACATGTAAATTAGACACCTTCTTAAAACAAAAATTAATTTTAAAAGTTTAGGTTCGACATTGTCACTGTAGGACACAGCACAAATGATGCGACACAGTTCTTTTCAAGGCAAAAGAAAAACTGTTTGTTAAAATCTGACTCCATTTTTATATCTTCCTGAAATGCCAGCGTCATTGGAGGGTGACAGTGCCACCTCCTCAGTGTCACTGGGCAACCTAACAGTCTGTCAAGTTACTCGTCCCCCATAAAAGAATAAAAATAATAAGTTATTTACATAAAGTGTATGAGTAAGTTCTATACAAGAATACAAACATCAGGAGGCTTTAAAAAAACTTGAAAAATCAGAGCAACACAACACAAGTTAAGTAAAAGCCTCAAAACACAGGTGTATTAAAAGTTGAAATTCAGAAATCAAACCTGAGAGTTTCCTTAGAACTGGAATGCTGATGCTCAGGCAAGTTTGTAAATCTTGTAAGCTAGGAATTCTGATGCCATTATGTCTTATAAAATCTGGTCATGTAGTGAAAGAGATGCTTTAAAAAGTATTATTAATAGCAATTTTAGATTTTTAATAAAACAATCCAGATTAAAATATTTAGAAGCATGTTAAGAATTTCTGTCCTTTTTGAAATGATACTTCAGACAGGCATCTTGTTGCTGGATTATTCCATGTTTCCCCTTTGGTAATACATCCAGTTTCATCCTTCTTTTAAAATTAAATTAGCCCACATAAGCATTTGTACTTATCTGAAGCTCCTTTACCTACTCAGACTAAGACCAAAATTTTGTACAGAATAGCATCTGTGTGTGACACTTTCATAGGTCTCTTTTTAAACTATTTCAGACTTGGAAGGACACAAACTGAAATGGCATGCTGAAATTTTTAAAAACTCATAGTAATTTTTCAAACTCAAGTAAAAGAACAGAAGAATTTTTTCACATGATGGAATAAAGCTGATGAGAAATTAATGTATTACCTTCACAAAACTGTTTATTTCGACTTAAAATAAAGCCACTAGAACATTTACACCGTTGAGTCCTTGAGTCCGGCCTGCAGATTCTTCTTCTGCACTTTTCTCTGTTCAAATCACAGATTCTTTTTTCTGAAAGAACAATTACAGTGTAAACAGAATGGAATTGTTATCATATTAACCTTCCAGTAGAAGGACGATATGAGAAGTATTTTCTTCTCAATATCTGCTTGCTCAACCAAGATGAGGAACTTCTTATTAATAAAAAATAACTTCATTTTTTTCCATTGGTAAAATCAGGTAAAAAAAACAGTCACTGTAAAAGTTAAAGTACTTTGAATACTAGGAGTAGGTGTGTGCAATCAATCATTTAGAGCTCTATGTCAGCATAAGCAGATCTAGAGAGAGCCTGAATTTGGGGATGTTTTGGTTTGGGTCCATACCTAGAGTGACTATAAAAGGGAAAATTCAAATTTCCTACAACCCCTGTCCTGCACAGTACTATATATTCCTTTGAATAACTCAAAGTAAAACACTCAGAAATGAGAACAACAGAGGGAATATGCATGCAAAAAAGAGAGAGAAGAGAGATTTTTAAGACAGCATACAAAGACTGTTGTTCTTGTTCTTGTTATTATTATTATTATTATTATAGATTATACTGGAGTATTATTACCACATTACTACTCATATTATTTAATAAAAAAGATAATGGGAGATTGTAATGACCATGTGTTTCATTTGGGCAAAATGTATTAGTGCATTCTAGAGAATCTTTGTATTGGTATGGCTCTATGAGAAATACAAGCATTATAAATGTTGAGCTCAAATTTCAAACTCAGAACCTTTCTCCAAAGAAAGAAGAAAAAATTTGCCCAACAGGTCCCCAGAAGCCTTCCTATTTCTCCTGCTTCACAGGAAAAGCTATTCCAGCATCCTCTGTCATGGGAAGGATTTGCAGTCTCATGTCTGTGCTCAGCTGTCTTTCAGGGCTGGTGCTTTCACAGATAGGCAGCACTCATGATTTTATTTTTGTCTCAAAAATGGTTATTTTTGTTTGAACTGATGCTACTGAATGTGGGTGTGCAGCCACACAAAATGCTGTCTTTTCCCTGACTGTGTGTGTAAGACATCACGGGCTCATACAGGCAAAGAAATGCATATGTGACCAACTTTCTTCTGCTGCTTCCCATTCACAATCTAGACTCCAAGAGATGGAAAACTGCATAATATTTAAGCTCCAAGTTTATTCTTCTGCTAGCCACAACAGAGAAAATGGTGGCCCCTTGGTGGAAAGACAGATCACATCTATAAAAGTAAAAATATATAATTTCTCAGACAGACACTACAGCTTGGCTACAGGCACAGACACCTGGCACATATTTGGTTAACTGGTTAAGTCTTCTCCAGCAAAAGTCATACCATTAAATGCAAAATTATGAATGGATGACTAGGTAGACATTATCTGTTATTTAGCATGTTATCTTTAAAGAGACTAGAATTTTGTGTGGGTTTAGGTGAGCCTCTCATTTTGTAGAATTAATTTTGAATTGGACACAATCTTTTTCTACTGCAACTGAATCAGGAACATACAGTAATGGAGAGTCTAATCTTCAAATAAAGAACTCATCAGAATGACAAAAGTGCAAGTGCATGCAACCACAAAACAACAGAATCCACAAACAAGACCACATTCAAAGCTGCTTATCATTGCTTCTGATTTTTCTCCCCATGGTTGTACCATTATTGATCTAAGTAGTCTAAAAAGACCTAAGACACCTGAGAGTTACTGAATAAATAACAGAAGCTACAGTTTTAGCTTTGCCATCTGGAAAATCTCTAGAAGATAATTTTTAACTGAATAAGTATTAGAGCGCTATGTTGCCATATTAATACATTAAAAAACCAATCACATTTCAAAGCTTAATGGTGATTAAATTATGAATCACAAAGTTTATAATGTAGTATTTTCTAGAAGAACACCATTTCAAACCACTCTTACTAACTTATTTGAGTTTTGTGGGTTTTTTTCCCCTCCCATCACCTGTCTTACATGGAAATACATATACTCAGATATTAGCCTGATGCTAGTATCTTACACTGGAAAGAAACACAACATAATTTCTCACAAAAAAAAAAAAATCAAGAGTATTGAATATCATTAATCTGTCAGGAAAGATTATTTCAAAGAATTCCAGTGGCAGTATTTGAGATTTTAAGGTATTTCAGATATTTTATGAGCCGTTATTAAAAGTGACACACCAAAGTTGTTCTGCGGGGGAAATACAAACCCACAGATGAATTAATGCTCTTCTCTCTACTAATTGGCCCTGACTGATCCAAGGAAGTAATTTGAAAGAGAAAGGGAAGAGGGGACCTGAGGAATTTAAGTAGCAAAGTAAATAATTCAAATTCCAGTAAAAAAATCAAATCATATCAGTTGCACACTTCTCCTAAGTTCCCTTTTCATCTAAAGGAACTCACTAGTTATCTGCTTTAAAGAAGGCTTGATAATTCACAGCTGACACTGCGTTGTAATGTACATTTTCTTAGCTTGTACAGAGCATCCAATTAGTCTAGGTATGCTTTTATCTCCAGGTTTCTCTGTTGTAAGATCAGCTATAAATCTCATTTGAACTCCAGGCTCATTAGTCCTCCTTTCATCCCTGTTCTTGCATTGGATAAGCCAAGCAATGCACATACAAAGTCCAAAAGGTTCATCTGGATTCAGCCTCTTAAGCTTCTTTCTACTCCATCACTTCCCAGACATTTTTACAAGAAGTTATTTGGATTTTTTTTTTAAATCCTACTGCTGACAACACTCACCATCGTTCAAAAATTTACTAAACATGTTGGAAATATAAATACATTTGAAAACATTGGTAAGTCATACATGAATAAAAGCAGGGAAAGCCCTTTTTCATGGAAAGAGAAATGCCAGAAAGCAGAGTGCTCCAGTGGAAGAAGTGGAGTAAATCTTCTGAGAGAAGAATAAAGGCTAAGTGCCCACAGTCAGTGAAATTAAGCTGCACATTCTTGCCCTAGTTCCTCTATATGAGGGCACCAAATGTGTCAGTAGAAAAAAGTGTTCCCATTTGCCAGGACAGCCATTTTCCCCAAAGTAAGGACAGATCAAGTATTGTCTCTACATGGAAACTCCCTGTGCTTACAAGGGAAAGTTTGATTTCCAGGAACACTATCTTCTGCATCCCAACACGCCTTGGCACTGCAAACAGAGCATTTGAAGGGGAAAGTTCCTTTGAAGGTTTTGATTTTCCCACTCAGACCAGTCTTCAGAGGGCACAGACTGCATGGAACAGCTGTTGGTTGGCATGAAGAAAGACAAAGCCTGTTTTATAGTAGCTATTTAGGAATAGCTCAAAGATATATTTACAGTTTGATTTTTGCTCATATGAACTAAAACAAACACTACATTCTCCCCATGTCTTTATAACTCTGGGAATCCATGGCTGTCTTGCCTTGGGAGCTGTACAACCATTGCTTGGCACACAAATTCCTCCACGCTCTTTGTTCCATTGCTGTTATCCAAGCTAAACTGGTGACAAAAACTATACCATTAAAGGAGGAATGCTCTGCTCCCCAGAGACTAGAGGACAAGACATTATTTCCCTGGACATCCCCTACTTCCTACTCCCTCAGCAGGAATCCCCAAGGAAGGTGAACTCCTGCAAGTCAATTACCTTCATTTCTGGATCCACAGTGAAAGGCAGCGAGATGACAAACTCACACTGTGGGCTGCAGTTGGTATCAATTAAAGAGACAGGAGTCTCTTATCCTATAGTTGTTATAGCAGCTTCAAGACTGTTTAAGACCTGCTGACTTTTAATAGAATCATTTCACAGCAAAGCTGAGACATCCACCTGTAGAACATACTGTGTGCTTAAAATCCTTCGCTGCCGTAATAATCAGAATTGTTTAGATGCACCTTAGACTAAAACTTCCAGAATGAAGCAGATATTTGGTGAGGATACTATAGACAGAGGGTTAAAAATCTGTAGGCTTTGTGCAGTTTGCACGAAAGGATAAAAATATCTTTGTGTAAAGAAAGGCAAGAGAATAAGAAAGTCACATTTATCTGCATGTGTATACAGATTAATGAAATGAGCAGTTCATGCTCGCCATGCTTCTACCCTGATACTCAGCTGGATACACACCAAGTGGAACTGTGGACCACTGAAGTGAAAAAAAACTTTTTCCTTTATTTCACTGAGGCCTGGAATTTTGCCAAAGAGAATTCTTACTGCAGAGAATCAGTGTATGACATTATTATTCTCACACATAACAGCATGACGTTTACTTACCTAAATCTTGAGAATCAATCCTTGCACCTGGCTGCTTAAATGGATGGACTATTTTTATCTCCACTGGTGGGAAAAATGATGGCTTCAGGCTAATTGTGACTACAACATTTCCAGTATATTTATTGGCTCTCCATATCATGCCAGACTTCAAGTCTGAGTAGTACAGGTGCTCAGCAAAGAGAGACATACCAAGCAAGTGATGTCTACAAGAGAAGAGAGCAAAGTGGCACATTACCTGATCCCTATATATTTACTCACTCAAACATTTTCTGAGTGCCTAGTTCAGTCAGGTTCACTGAAAGTTACCTTTCTTTGTATTGTATGTATCTATACACACTATAGTATCTTCTCTATATGAGAAGCAGAAAAGAAACATTCCCAAAATAATTCAGCACTCATAGTCCTGCAAATCTGCAAGAAATAGACACAAAATGGATAACCTGCATTTCTCACAGGTTCAATGATCTATTGGTCAAGACTGACTTAACTGGGAGGGAAAGCCTAGGTGTGACCCTGCTTCTGGTGAATCCAGCAACTGAAATGGAAACTTGGTCTGTTGAAGGATGTAGTTCCACAGTTTCCCAATATCCAGTGTGTGCTCTGACAATTCTGACTGTCTGAGGAAATCAGGGTGGAGATGGAGTGGAAGGAATAGGGAACTCCTAAAATCCATCTTCTGCTGCTTCTCCTATCTCAGGAATGTAGTTTCTCTTCACTGGTCAGTTATAGCAGCTAGCAGAAATCACAAAAGGGCCAAGTTTTGAATAAGAGAGAAAGCAGAAAAAATACTGAAAAAGGTATTGTTGTCTTCTACTTTCAAAGAAGACATAATCCAGGTGGAAAACAGAATCCAGATCATCCAGGGTAAAGGATTAATGCCCCAGTGAACAACAACCAACTCAAGGGAGAAAGGGAAAAAAAGTAAGGAAAAATCCAAACTGGCTGCTGGCAATGTAGGGAGAAGCCAGCTTTGTGTTCATCATATGAAAATGGTGGACCACATATTTAAATTAGCAGGCCAGCAAAACTGTATTTTTCTCAGTTTACTGTTGGAAATCCCTTTTCCACACATGGCTACCCAACCATACTAAAAGACACTGCTGTGATAAACTTTTCCTGACCCCTCACTGACCCCATGGCCAGCACTGGGCAGCTCTACCCCTGCACAGCATGGAGACCAGCAGGACAGGGGTCTGAGAGCCCCCTCAGCCATGCTGAGCATTGACACTGGGGCAGGATAATTCTCCTGTACAGCACAGTTTTCACCACATCTGCTGATGTTTCTTGGAGAGCCCAAGCACAGGGCTGAGCCTTCCCAGCCAGCAGCTAAGGAGGACAGCAGGCTCAGATGAGGATGGAGTTCAGTCTCCTGAGCACAGCTCAGACACCTGAGCTCACCCACTGTGACCTTGGATAAATCATTTAATCTCTCCTTTTGGCTTCTCTATCTACAGAAAAAGGCCACTAATAAACACTCAGGAGGATTTCTAAGGATTAATTAGTTATCATTTGCTAAAAGCTTGGAAGATGGAGAGTGCTGAGTGGCAGTATTGTCCTTATAACAGCGACATTTTTCCATTTTCTTATGATTAATGTTACATTTACAGTCACAGGCCATTTGCTTTACACTTTATACTCCTCGATATTGCGTTGTGAACTGACCCAATAAAAGGGAGATGAGGGAGAAAGTTTAATTGCATCCCTGAAATGAATGTTTTATTTCTGAGGAAAACTCACCGGACAGAATTTCTGAGGAAACGAACAGCTCCACCGTCATAGCCACATGATCCAATATGGGAAATCTCTTTTCCGTGGTCGTGTTGGATCCAGTAGAGCCTTGTGTCAACCAAATCTAGTGAGATGGCCTTTATTTTTTCTGTAGTTTTCAAAATATTTATCATATCACTTCCACTGAGGGACGCTCGGTGTATGCTGGAAACTGTGCCCTCTGAAGACAAAAATAACAGCCTGCAGGCAAGAGAGGCATGTTTAAAAAACAAAACAAAAAGCCCCACAACAAACAAACAAACCCTACATTTTCAAAATCACATCACAGCTACACACTCTTTATTTAGTTATCCAGTTGCTCCTGTATACAAAATTTCTCAGTATGGTACTAGAACTACAAGTACCCCTGGAGATACTAGAAACTAGTATTACTAGAGGTAGCAGCAATTTCCCTCAAGTAGGTCAAGCAGGAATCAGCCCAGCTTAACCACAAAGCACTATTGTCTGTCTCTCTACTTTGTTCAGCCGTGCAGCCAAGGAAACTGGAATTACTTCTCAAATCTATGGGGAGCTCCTGCAAATTTGAGGAAAGGCAGGCCTGATGTCCAGGCCTAAATCCCACTGAGATGGCAAGATTCCAAAGGATGTTAGCAGTGCTGTTAGCATCAGAAGATTGGTTTATGTACAGATGTGCTAGGAATGGACACATGAGCCTTAATATTAAAATAGCTGCACACACTGCTGAGCAGCTTTAATTCAAATCAAAAGTGGCAACAAAGAAATGTTCTTGCTAAACAAAACAGAAGCATTTCCAGTTCTGCTCAAGTTGGTTCTTGTTTTTTGGGGTTTTTTTTGCAACTTTAATTGCAGTGAGAGGTTTTTGTGTAAGGGGAGATTAGCACGGAGAGACCACTGTGATGATTCATACTGGTAACCCTTGAGGAGCCAGGCCTCTCATGTGAGCATGGTTCCCAATGTAAATTACTTGAAGGTGAAAGGAGCATCTCTATGAAGGCCAAATGACTAGTGATGCTCAGCAGCAGCAGTGGATTCATGACCAGTATTTGGAGACACTGACAAAGAAACAAGGGAAACAGCAGCAAACTGTTCAGTTTAGACTATTTTTTTCAGAAAACATACCAATTTATTTTCTAAGTATGCTGGGTCTGGAGCACAAGTGACTCCCAGCATTTGCAGGCATCATTCCCTTTGCTTCTCCAATACTGCTTTTCTACCCAGAAATTTTGCTGAAAGAGGGTAGATTGAGATATTAGGATATTAGGAAGAAATTCTTTACTGTGAGGGTGGTGAGGCACAGGAACAGATTGCCCAGAGAAGCTGTAGATGCCCCACCCCTGGAATTGTTCAGGGCAGGTCAGATGGGACTTTGTGCAACCTGGTCTAGTGGAAGGTGTCTCTGTCCATGGTGAGTGGTTTGGAACTAGATGACCTTCATGGTCTCTTCTAACCCATTTCTGTGATTCCACGAAGCCACAATCATAGTACTTTACATATTTGTAGTCCGTTTCAATGAAATTACTGGCCCCTTTAAAATTACCTTTGTTCAGCATCAATGGTAATCCTTGTGGGACGACCAACAGCTCTTAGAAGAACGCGGCGTTTCTTCCCATTCATGTCAGTTGCTTCTATGGTTCCTTTCTGTCTGTTGGCCCAGAGAATGTCTTGATTTATCCAGTCAATAGCAAATCCTGAAATGCCTTTGTCTATGTAACATAGTCTCTGCAAACAAGAAAAAAGGAGTCGACAAGAGGAATCCTGATGACTACTCTAAACTTGGCTTTCCTTACAGGGAATAGAAGACCCAGCTGAAACTTTCCAGTTCATTCCTTTGCCTGCTTCATTTTCTTTCAGACCTGTAGCTATTTCTCTTTCTTCTACTTTCGTCACTTTCATTTGGTCTTTGTGCTTACACATACTCCCTCTGAACTGAGTGACTCCCTGCAAAAAGAGAAACTGTCCTGCACAAGAAATACACTGGATTCATATTTAGCTACAACTTCTTGCATTTGGCACGCTACAAAGCACCCAGGCCTGTACTGTTACAGATGGAAATCTCCTCACACAATGCTGCTGGACCCCGATCCTTTAACATCAGTGAAAATACATGAGTAAAAACTCAACATAGGTAAATGATACTGGCAATCTCTCTCAAACAAAAGAACACTCTCACAGCAATAAAGTTCAGCCAGAACAGCCTGCCTGCCCTTCTTAATCAGCCAGATGAAATGAACTGCACAGGTTTTTTTCTGAACAAAGTGCTAATAGCATTTATGCAACCATAGAAACCAATAAAAGATTTGAGGAAAAATGAGTAGGAATTCAAGCACATTCTTCTCATAGCATTTGTGTCAGCTTGTGTTACAATAATCTTGCAGACAATGTTGTAACGCCAGAGAATAATCTATAACTGAGAGAAACATTAATGTCTAAAAAGCCTTAGTTTGTTTGAATTTCCTCTCCTGCATTTTTAACTCGATCCTCTCCTGCATTCACCTGATCCACAGAAAATACTGTATGTACTGAATGTGAATGCCAGTAAGACAGCCTGGGCTCAGGATCAGAACTATTACAAACGCAAAAGTACAGTGCTAATCGATGAACAATAAAGGCAGAACAGTACCCAAGGAGCAGGTGGTTTCCACAAAGAGATTTACACCATCAACTAGGAGAATTCCAAAGAACTGATTACTTTACCTCTCGTTTTGTGCCATTTAGATTAATTCTTTGAAGTAGTCGCTTTTCAGAGTCTACCCAATACACTTTCTCTTCTATATAATGAAAATCCATAAGTGTTGATGGACCAGTATCAGAAACCAATCTTTCATGATTTGTCCCTTCAGTGTCAATTCTAAAGATGACATTTCCATGGCTAAAAAGCAGGAATGGTGCCGGGTCTGGTGTGGAGAAAACAAAATGAGACCAATTAATTGATAATCATTGCATTTTTGCTGCATTAAATTCTCATAAGTAGCATACCAGTCAAAGAGAAAGTTCAAGATTTAGATGTCTCATTTCTTAATAACAACTTTCTAGGTGTATCACAGAGAAGCAGTAACATAAAAATGCAATGGTCCTTTCACATTTGATGCTGAAAATTATGGAAAAAATCTGAGTTAGGAAACTGAAATGATAGTGGTTGTTACGACTTATCCCAAATCCTACAGTCCAGTCAGAGGTCAGACTGCTGCATGCTAGCCAACTGAGGTTGAATGAAGTTTACCATGGATGTGCCTCCAAGTTGTGCTATAGAAGGAATTTATCACAGAGAGGTAGCCTGGAATCTCCCTTTAACTGTCCAAAAAGGGAAATTGAAGATCCCAAGACAAGACAAAGGAAGAAACTGGAGACTGGGGAGGTTTCCTGTGCTGCAGAAGGCTGAAGGAAAACAAAAGACCTCTACTTAAAACTCTGACTCAAAAGCAACAACTTCTTCCAGACAAAATCTCTATTGGTAATGAGCAAAGGGTAAGAGTATAAGAGTAACATGACATAAAATATGTTAAAATGAAAGGTTCTCCAATTACACCCCATACTCCAGAAAACCAATTAAGGCTGAAAGTGATGAGCAGGTAGGATGATCCAAATACCCTTGATGCAGCCTTAAAACAAGGTGATAAGTATGGAAGTACAATTAGTATGGCATAATGATTGGGGCTGATCCAGTTTTATCAAGTCCTCTTTGTTATTTTTAGGGCATCATTGTAGAGCACAATTAAGATTGCACAAGGAACCTTAACTACAATTAAGATTGCTCAAGGAACCCTAACTACCTTTTCAAACCCCAAGGGTTTTCATTTAGGCCGTCTGTCAAGTGCATATAAAAAAGCAGTTCATAGTAACCAACATATTTTAACTTTCATTTTGAAAAGAAATATGGGTTTGTTGTTTGCTTTTTGGTTTGTTTATATATATATTCATATTTCTGGGCATTGAGTCTATTCTTTAATTTATTACTAAAAAAACCATACAAAACATAAATCTCATTGTGTTAGCAATGTTGTAATTTTAGAAAGTGGTTGCCTAAAACAACAGATCCTGGCATACAAGTAGTCCTCAAGCCAACTGACTTTGAAATGTAATTATTTATATAGATCCAACAGGATGACAGCTTTCAAGTCTCTGTAATCAATTGCTAAATTATTCCACAATGAAGAAGCAACTCTCCATTTATTGGGAATGGATGCCATTAAAGATGCACTACCAAGTTTTCTTACACCTACACTTTTGAAAATTAAACTGGTTTTATTGACAAGGTTCACATCTTTTTTTAACTAAATATCTTTACTATTAGCATGAAAACCGAGGTTTTAAACTCAATGAAAACGCTTCTACAAAATTGAGACAGATGCCTCACCTTCACAGTTGCAAGGTTGTTTAATTCTCCTTTCAAAGCACAGGAAAGAGACAAATTTTGATTTCTCCAAGTGAAGAAAGGTCTGGTGAGCACCCAAGATATAATTTTGTCTTGTTCACAGGGAAGATGGTCAGCACACTGTTTCTATATTAGCAGAATGTTTTTGTATCTCAAATTTTAAAGCTATCACCTAATTATAGCAGCTGCTTACAGGATTTTAATTACTCCCTTTTCCTGCTGCTACTTGAACTGAGCAACCCCATATTTGAACAATGAAGTCTTGCTTCATGTGAGTGTTAAATGAACACTGAAGAGTGGCCAGGCTGATTTATCTAAAGGATTTGACAGCTACTGCCTGCAGTTTTGCCAATTAGTTGACCAAGAATATTTATACACTTCGGTGTTGTCCTTTCCACTCTCTGAATTCCCTACCAGGTGCCTGTGGATGAGGGCTCTAAATGGAACAAGAACTGAACAAATCTAACTTTTGCTACAGAGGCACCAGTCAGATTTAGGACTCAATTTTATCAGGGGTTTAATTACCAGGTAAACCATATCTACACCAAAGATCTTCCTGTCTTTAAAAGATGAGGGTATTTCACCTGGTGTATCCTCCACAGAAGGGTTTATATCTGACTTAAGAGTTCCTTATCCATCACAGTAGCTCTATCTGTCACTTTCTGCTGTTACTATAAATGTTAGTAATAACATGTCAAAAAGTTGAAATAGTCCAATATGAAGAAAAGACTGTTCTTTGAAAGATACCTGTGCACAAATATCACTAGGATGCAACATGTTTGTTTTCACTTCAGTTCAGAAGTGAAGAGTTTGCAGAGGAACTATGGGTGTTTAGGAAGGACCACAAAAAATCCAGTTTTGGTCTTTGTGGGTTACATGTTTCTGATAATTATGATGATTCTAGGGCCTGGACTAAAACAATTGTGTTGATGACAATTTGGGAGCTCTACAGAATAATTTTGGTTATGTTCATGGTTCCAAAATCTACATACATAAGGACTCAAGTACAGCTCCTACTTCTCAGGTCAGAAACGTGCCTTGTCACATCCCATCTCTGCATTAGCAAGATAGTCCAGGGAAATACTAGCCAAAAATAGAAAACTTGGGGTCTTGGATCAGAAGGGAGCTATGGTGTATCACAGACAGGAACCAAAGCCAAGCATTCAGGAAGTCAAAGGGGAGAGGTAAGAGATGAACTTCAGAGCACTCCCACCTCATACTCTAGATGCAATTTAGGATTAAGCTAATCAATAAAATCCAACTCATTTTTTTTTCCCTGGGTAGCATCAGTTGAGGACAAGATGAGGGTTCATCAAAGGCTGCAATTGCAAATATTTTCCTCTTAGAAGAGCTAAAACCTTTTAAATTTAAATGCATCTCCCACATTTAAAAATCAATTTATACACTTGTGTCAGAGGAAGGGAGAGAAATAACTCACAGTAGCACTCCTGTGTTTTAACTGCCAATGAATGAATCCAAAAATTAGGGCTTCCTGCTTCTGATCTTACAGCACTGTCCCTAGAACCTAAACATACTGGGAAGACAGCAAGGCCAACAGACTGAAAGCAGCCAAGGTAGCAGAATCTTGTGTACTGCCATGACTTCTTGGAAGTAACAATGTGATAAGAGAGTTTACAGTTTTAAACTGGCAGAGAGGGCAAACAGGAGGTGATTGTTAAGTTTAGGGGTTTGTTTTCATATGTTCATTCATCTTTCTACCACCATAGCTTATGTTTTTCACCATCATTCTTCTGTGGAATCCACTTTTGGCCTTGCCACTCACCCACACAGTAGCAGAGACAATTTTTTTTGTCAGCAAACCAGAGAACCCCAGTCACTGACCAGTAGGGACCAGCAGGCATGGTTCACTTTGAAAAGGAATGCTCACTGAATTTCTAAAGCTCTTTTTCAGTTATCAAAAAAGAAAATGTCCTTACCATTCACATAGCAAGACTGCTTGTCAATACCCAAGGAGTAGCCGGGCAAACAGGAGCAGATGTACGACCCTGGAATATTGATACAGGTTTGGCCACAGGTTCCCAAACCACCTTCAAGGCACTCATCAATATCTGAAACAGGTATTTGAAAAAGATCAGGAAAATTCAGCTAGCAAAAGCAGCAAAGAACAAGGAAAAATAATACCTTTGACAAACTTATCTAATAATAAACTGTCACAAAATTTAACATCCCATCATTAAAAAATGAAATGTGGATGGCTGTGTATTCCTTCATGCATTGGTTTCACAATTATTGGGGGGGGGGGGGGCAGGAGTAATTTATCATTGTCACATTCACAGTGATTTTGGAGGGTGTTGGGTTTTTATTTGGGTTTTTTTATTTTGACTGTCAAGGGAAATTACCCTTCTCCCTCGTGTCTGGGCACTGGTCTCTAATTGCTCAAACACAGGGAACAGACTTGTCTTGATTTGTGTTATTATTTGCTATGCAAATACAGCTTGCAGCTGCTTGCTTCTATCTTTATCCCTTTTTCAACAGTAATAATTTTGCCAACAAACCAACAGACTTTGCAAAACAGCAGAGCAGAAAACAGACTGTCACAGCACTGAGCTCAACATTGAGATCCTTTTTGTTTGAGTCAAATCTCAAACAGACATACAAAACACTAAAATTCCCACTGTATTCTGACAGAAACAAGCCCAAACCAGGGCACTGAGCAAATTAATTAGAAACAAGGCTTTTAACTGGTAGGTTAGTCTAGAACCTTTAGGAATTGAAAGATATTTGAAGTGTCTATGGTGTTTTGTCAGGGCTTGAGGAAGTGACTATTAATTAAGTCCTAAACAAAAGAATCTATTTTTTCAAAAAAAGGATTACCACTGAGGACCATAGTTTATACTAAAGGGAAAAGAAATTTGCAGTACCATGGATAATTGTCCCACAAAATTGAGATAAATTTTAGCTCCTGCTGAAAACAAACACATCTTATAGTAACTTCCCAAGGTACTTGACAACTGACAGTACCATATGCTGGTATATTTCTTGTATATTTTCCTTCTTCAACTACTGTGTGATGGTTGCTCCAAGGAGCAGCTTTTTTCTTGCCCAAGTTCTGGTTGATGTCAATGGCTTTTGTTCTGTACTTTACCATGTGAACTCAGCACATGCAGGAATAAAGGAATAAAGGAACACATTTTGTTTTAAATAGATACATTTGAATAAGTCACTAAAGGAGGTGGTCACTAAGTCACTAAATAAGTCACTAAAAGACTAGGTCTGTGAGTGTTATGTGAGAATTCCCTTAGTTTAAAAAGGGCACCTTGACAACAAGGAACAGCAATTTAACCAACTCACAAAAGACTTTGAAAGAAACTTTTTCAGCAGCTCAGGGAGACCTAAACAAGCAGATCTCTGATATCCCTTGCTTCTGCAAACCAATCTCCTTAACTGCTTTAAGAAACCATGTCTAGCAAGAAGTGTTCAAAGGGGCTTCTTCTGTGCCCAAGTACCAAAGGTGTTCAAAGAGAATGTCAATGCTTTTCAGCCACCTAACGTGCCTGTACCAACTAGGGAAAGCTTCCATACTGATCACAGAGTCTTCCCACAAGTTCATGCTCCGAACAGCAGATGAACTAATTTGACAAGGTATGAAATGTGATCAGAGCACTGCCACTGATTCTGTTTAACAGATTATGAAGGTAGAGCAGAAGTGTTTTCAGCAACATAATTCCATAAAGTACTCTAATTCTAACCCACAATTTTCTCCAAACAATCAGCTTTCAGGAGCATATTTTCCCACATGTACTAGGATTGTACATTCCATTCTCCACGGTATTAAAAGAGAAACTGTTCCAAATCCTCTCTAGGAAGGTTTGATGGGCTTAGAAGTGCGTTAATGTGCCAGAGACACCATGGGCTCCAGGTCACCACTAAAACTAGATACTCCTGGCAAACTCTGCCTGGATGCCACTGAAGCTGAAGGGCTCTCTGATAGCCCAGGAGGGAGGGCTTTGAGGACCTCAGCTCCTTGTCCAGCTGCTGTCAGTGTTAGAAATTAACACTGTTTGCCGCTCTCTCCCTGATGCACTGGTTTTTAAATCAAGTAACCGACTGACTAAGCTGGACACTTGACCTGATCCAGCCACCAGCACCACAGCAGGTGTGAGAATGTGTTGATAATGTAGTTTATGTTTGTCAATATACTTTTGTGACAGTAATAGCTTGCTAAATGAACCTGAATTTATTTCTCTGTGTAAATCACAAGTATGGGTGAAGAAGGCAAGCGTGTAGATATAGGATTGTTAAAGAGAGAGGTTGTTTGATTAAGCAATGTGAAGCACTGCTGAGCTACTATTCAATCACAATGAAAAGCACATTAACTAAGAGTAAAAAAATAGGCCTGGCCTATAGATTGGATCTGAAAGACTGCTTTCTCTGAGAAGGATTAGTGTTCATACTGGACAGGAAGCTGACCTCTTAACATGTTACTGGGCAAGAAAATTCAAATCACAACACAAACACAGGAGAAATTAATGACTGTGAGGAAAAAAATTGCTTTTCTATATGGCAGTGGTCAGACTATATTGGCATGCTGTTTGTATTTCTCAGATAAAGGTTGTTAAAGGATCGTGAAAAATTAGAAAGTGTACACAAGGATGGAAAGCTTGATTTGAAGGTAAAGAAAAGTGCCTTTCTATGAGAAATTCAAGAGCTGAGAATGCTTAAATTATCAGAAAGAAGCTTGGAAGAAGGATTAAGCACCACAAATTAATACCTTCACAAAGAAAATGTAGCAGATTTTCTGAAAGACACTATAATCTTTTTCAGGAGTAATTTAACAAGCACTGATAGCTGAGAACTAAAGTCAGGGAATTTAAATTCAGACATTAAATTGACATTTTACCAGGAATGGTGAATCACTAAGGGAACTAGCTACCAGGGAAAACCCTGAAGGCAGTGAATATTCCAAAGTCAAGGTCAGACTGGGAAGACATGCTTTACCAAACACAGGTTACTGAGCAACAGACCAAGGTAGAAGGAAAATGACCCTTTATTTCCAGGGGCTATTTTCCAGATTTATATAAGTGTACAAAACTGACTGTCCAAGAATGAGAACAGTGATTGATCTGGCTACAGGAATTTACACTCTTTCCCCAGTAACTGTACTTGAAGAAAAAATTTCAGGGTTATCAGGCTGTCCATTTTTTTATCACCACCAAAATTCACACAGTAAAAGCAAATCCCACACATACTGAAAAGCAAGCTGTGGCTCCAGCTGAAGGATGGCTCTTGTGTAAGGAGAGCTGCCCAACAAAAGAGCAGGGGCACAGTGGCCACAGGCATCTCAGCCACTGGACAGTGCCCTTCCAGTGGTAAGCAGGAGGAGCCAAGAGGCACAGTGCTATTGTGAAACAGGCCACAGCACTGTCAATGCTTAGCTTTTATGGCTTTAACAATGGAAGAAGAACCTATGCTTAACACCCTCTCTTCATTGTTTAAAGTACAAAAAAAAAAAAATCCAACCAAAAAACCCAAACCGAACCAACAAATCAACCCACCAGCCCCAAAGCAAAACAAACCAAAAAAGGCTGGTTTTTAGGGTTAGGAGAACTCAATCACAAAACCATCCATCAGGTGTAACTAGCAGTGCCTTCATCTGCACTTTTAGTGCCAAAGGAAAGCATGGAGTTGCATCCTGTTGAAGCTGTTTTACGTGTCCTGGCAACCACATCCCCCAGTGGGAACTTTACCCTGTGAAAGAAATCGGCTTAGTGAACACAAAAGCTGTCTGCAGTGCCCTGACAGCCAGCCCTGAAAGGAAGAATGAGGTTCTGCTTAGTTCTCAAAGACTTCTTTATGCAAAAAATGCCTTGAGAATCAGCAAAAACGATGAATCATGTCATCACGATGTTGGCAGCTCTCAAAGACTTTGCATACAAATATACTACTTTATTGAGAGTCCTGAGAAAGGCTCTGGTTGCAGAAGGTTGAAGCATTAGTATGCCTGGCAGGGACACAGAGAAACCACAGTGAGCCAGAACTTGAATTTCATTATGGCCCCAAATACATACATTATATACATAAAATATACGTGCAGATACATACACTCCAATAATCTCATGCAAATCTAGTTCCTGGTGAGTTGATTCATGATTAATTCAATCTGCTGTGTCCAACCACCACCATAATCTTTTCAGCAAGGCTGAACATGAAAATTCATCTGGGCAACAAAGAAAGCAGCCCATTGCTTTTATCTATTTTGATTAAAGCATCCAGCTCAAAGAACAGAAGATAGCTAGAAATGGAAAAAGACACTCCAGCTATCAGCAGGTCACAATGAAACAAATGATGCACAGTTCAGTATCTTTTATCTCCAATTTTAAATGAGGCTTAAAATACAACCTGATCACTCACAATTTTTGAGAGGGTAGTGGTTGTGAAATGCTCCTGTAAGATGGTAAGAAATACAATATGAACACAATGAGGATGTTACAGCTCCTGGTATCTTCCAGCCCAGAGATGATCATGTCACAGATATGACAGAAAGTGAGAACATATGATTTATCAAGTATAAAATCAAATCAAATTTAGAATTGAAATACAATTTAGAAAATAGTTGCAGACGTCTTATAGAGAAAGGGCAAAAAAGATCCCCAGAATGGAAAAAAATCTACCTTTGAAATAAATTCCATGTGAAATGAAGTCTATGTGTAAATTAGTAGCTACAAAATAGACCTCTTCTTCCTGGATCATGCAACTTCCAACATATTATTACTGGCTTGCCTTTCAAAGATGGAGGCCATGAGGCATCATCAAATACTGCCATCCAGCTCCCTTCAAAATCAGATTTCAAATTAGGTACTAAAAAGTAGTCAGGTTTTTTTTTAAACAGAATACAAAATTAGTAACTGCTATTTTACACTGGGCAATACAATGAGTTTTTCAATCTTAGTCACTGGCTCGGGAGTCTGGCCCTTAGCCCTATTTAGTATTAGGCATCGTGTGATGGGTGATGCCATTTCTGATGCCATTTCTGTCTTTCCTTGTAACATATTTGCCTCCTTCCTATTTTGATCCAAGTTTTTACAGCTGAAGATAGTATTTCTCCACATTCAGCTGGATCCAGCTGGATGCAGCTGAATGTGAATCTTCTTGTGAATTGGTCTGTGGTTCAGACCCATGTTCAAGAATTCCTGACTACTATTTGGTAAAAATATTTACAAGCTCAGTTCCCCAAGTCATTATAATAAGAAGTGAGCTAGCTGGAAGACAGCTACTTGAAAACAAGGAAAAAACACACCTCAACTGCAGCTCTTCTGAAATACAGAGGGGAGCAGAGGCATTCTATCAGGTTTATCTCTGTCATGACAGGGGTATGGAACAGTTGCCCATTTCATCGGCTCTTACTGCTCCTTATGAGAAGCTTGCAAAGAAGGAAAGGAGAGTTAAAAAGGTTTTGGCATTTCATATTTCTCAGAATACACACAAGTTTTAACAGCATATCTTCTGAAGTACGGAGTAAAGTAAAGGCAGGATTTAGATAATTAAGGGGAATTTAAAGATATAAAACAAAGACCAATGACTTTATGTTCCTCATCTCTGTGGTAGGAGGGAGGTGAACAGGAAGATAGAAAAGACTAAAGCTTGACACACAGAAGGAAGCATCTGACCAAAAGAGCTGACCTAGATAGCTGCAGTTGTCACCTTCAATTGCAGGCTATAGCTCTGTAGGAATGAGCAGCATGTTAGCCCTGTAGAAGTGACAAGGGCTCAGCAGTTAATGTCAGAATTTGGCAGAGATGTGCTGAGTTTAAGAACCTATGATTAGGCAAAACTTCAATAATACGGGTTTTGTTTTGCCTTCTTCCAAGACCTTTTTACAATACTGTTGGGTATCTTAAAAATCATTATCTTTCTTCATTTTTCAAACTCACTCAGTATTTAAAGTCAGCCCTGAAGCCAAAGTACACCTCCAGTCTTGCAGTATCCAGAAGATAGTATATTTACCTAGGGTAGCCCAAGACTAACAGACATTAATATCTACTCTAAAATTGATAATGCAAGAGGCTGCTCTAGGGCCTTCTTCAGACAAACGTGTGAAATTGTTTGAAAATTTCACAGACTGAAACAGACTGAAAAACATGAAAATTTTTTCAGTCTTAAGTAGGGAAAGCATTATGAGAGAATAAAAATTACTGTTGTTAATGTGGTGTTTCAGGAGGGCACAGGCAACTGATTCCAGCAGGCATAGGCCCATTCTCTGGTATACTGTGTTATGCTTACATTGTCAAATATGTTACAAATCAGAGCTCTCCTGGGACCAACTACGCACATGTTTTTTTCTTTGAAGCAATAATAGCTCCTTTGTAGGCCAGACTATTTTTTTCAGAGGTAGAAGGTTCTATGTTTCCACTGAGGTCTACAAAACATGAGTTACTAAAGGTGACTGAGCCACAGTCCTCATAGCATCTTAAAATAAGCTATTAATTCAAGATGGCATGTCAAAAATTGCAGAATTGCTTCCAGTTCTATCCTAACTTGTCAATATAGTAATTCATTCATTCATCAGACTAGTTTTGCTCTGACCTTGTGATCTCTTCTCCCATACCTTCTTTCCTATAAACCTTGCTATTTTGGGACAAACAGCTCCTCAGAAAGGCCCCTTCTCTCTTGTCATAACAAGTCAGGATTCAAATAATCTCTCATGAAATTACTGTATAAAATTATGTGAGACATTTTGGGTTAGATTTCATTATACTTCCACAGGATGAGGAGGTCTTTGATCTTTGACTATCCGTAGAAATAAAAGGAACTAATTAAGGAGTGAGCTATTTAGCAATGTAAGAAGACAATCTAGACCTTCGTCTGAAGCCACAGTGTGGAAAACAGATCTAGAAAAGCCTACACACACTCTGGCAAGTATCACTTGTAACAGCTCACTAACAAAGAGCAGACACCTTCTCAGTTCAGGGGAATCCTTATGGCTGGCAGGTTGCCACCACAGCCTCAGATGATTAAGAACATTTTGCAATTGGTGCATGCATTACAGCTCGCCAAGAATGGTCGCCAAGCCACGATTCAGCTTGCTGTCATTGTTCACAGTTCAGTGCTATGAATCACGTCTCCCAGTCACCACTTTTATCTCCAGTATTACCTTCAAAGCCTGCCTCCAGCTTCCTGCCACTTGCTTCCACTGCACCCTCTGTCTCCCATAATTACTGAGCTAGAATATCACACATCCGGCCTTCTGCTCAGAGCACCAGTTGTGTGTCCAGGACACGGAGGAAAGAGAAACGGAAATCCCTCACACCAAAGCATCCTTCAATCTCACATTTCATGTCAAAATTTCATCTTTGCTTAATCCCCTATAATCCAGTATCATGTAATTGAAAAATTACCGTAATGAATCTCATTTTTCACCTATTCTGTGTCATATGGGATTGCTCAGAGTATGTCACAGTCACATCAACTCTTACGCAGGAGATTTCTTCTGCTGTTACTTCTTGGAGAGTTTGCTCCAAGCAACAAGCCAATCTGTTTCAGTACTTTATCTAGAGTTCTTCATTCATACAGCAGCCAATTTTCAACAGAAAAGACTTTATGCAGAGCTGGTTATGTCTTCATTAATGGAAGAGCAATATGCATCAATGTGCAAATATGTCCATGGGGAAAAAAAAAACCTTTGCAGCTCTTTGCATATTAATATTTAGAGTGGGTTTTTGACTCATTGAACAATAGCCAAGCAATTCCCTTCATCTCAGGAGGATTCTCCCATTATACACGAGCTCTTAATTGGGAAACCCAGTAATGCAGAAGCCAGAACTAATGGAAATTCTAATGAGCTCTTGGAAGCTAAGTACATGCTAGCAAATGCTATGGATCGATAGGAAAGGCTGTGTAAACAGCAACAGTTGCTAAGGATGTGGCACACCCACTGCATGTATTTCAGCCTGAACTTACAGAGAACCAGGCCTAGGCTGGTCCCATGGACCAAATGGCCCCCAACAGCAGAGAGAGAAGATGATCCCTACAGGGACACCCTCTGGTTTAAGTTTCCCTAGAGGGAGTCCAGTCTGTGCACTTTGAGAGTGCTTTTCAACCTGAAGCAAAGATCGTGAGAGGTGGTAATATGGAGATTAATTTCAGCAGTGTGCTTGTCATTTGAACTGAAGCACCAGGGTAGGAGCACTCTAGGTGTGTTTGGCTCTCAGATAAACCTTCAGTCAGGTTTACAATTTGTACACAAAAAAAATGCCCAGCTCCTCGCCCCTCAATCTGACAGCATTTAACGTGCAGGCTTCTATTTTGTGCTTACGAGATGGTATTTCTTGGCAGAAAGCACAGAGGAAGCACCACTTACTGCATCACTAGAATCATGACAAGAACTGAGTCAGAGCCTCTGAAGGCCAAGGAATCTAAGGCAAAAGCATTAACTCCAAGTATGAGGAGCTGCTTGAATCCTTTCAGAGCATTTCCTCATATTCTAACTGCAAAGCTCACAACTTCATTGGCTCTGGATTTCTTGACCTCACAGCAGCAGGGGAGGGAGGTTTCTGTCATCCTTTGTCTTACACTTTGTAAGGAATTTGAACCTGCATTTTACGTGCCCCAAATCATTGGAGATGATTACAGTAATGATAGTGTTGCACATTTCTCCCAGACCTCCCTACCGCAATATTAAGCACTCCTGCTATTCATGTATTGTATGAGATGTATTATTAGCATGAGCACACACATCTATATGTAATAATAAGCATAGAAAAAATAGCTTTTAAAGTTATCTAGCCCACATCTAAATGCTAATAAATTAGTATAGATGCTAATACATAATCATTAAACCACTCTTCATATATGTATAGAGAAATAAAAAAATACACCTATACTCAAACTTTACATATATTGAAGCATGAATACATGCATGCTCATGTGCTGAAACTATGGAGACACTAAAGCTATGGCAAGGGGTTTTGGTAACTAGAGAACAGTTCATGTCTTGTAATGATCTACAAAAACCTATTCTGCTTTCTGATAGTTAAACTAACAGAGAAGTGCTGATTTCTGATAGAAAAAAAAAAGAGCTCAGTTCATTTTGAGATGCAACAGATATTGAGAAGCTGATTTATCAGTTCTACCAGTACAACACACAAGCAATCTGTAAAAAAGTTCTTTGAAAATTATAAAGCTATATTAAGAGAATACAAATGCAGTCTTCTTAATCTGGGAATGTTCAGCAACTTACCTACACAAGCAGAGTTTTCAGGCTTTAGTCTGTATCCATTAGGACAGTTCCAGTGCTGCAGAGCTGAGAGGCTGACAAAACCAATTTTAAAAACCACTGGCAAAAAAGCAACAAGGAAGAGAAACATAATCTTGAGGGTTTTTTTGAGCTGTCACTAGAGAAAAACTAGCTTGTATTCAGTCATATCCAGGACAAGATGAGCACGTGTAATCCCAAAAGTTTTCCGCAATCTGTCACTTTAGACTCAGGCATCTTATCACAATTTCAAGTTTTATCTTTGCCTTGCTTTTCTTGTCACTTTAGACCTTACTGTGTCTGACTACAACCTTGAAGAAATTCCTGGGAGATTTCTTCCCCACACACAGCAGTGCTTTTTTTCTCTCTCTCGTTTCTTTTCTTTTTTTTTTCTTTTTTGGAAGCCAAGTATGAAATGCCTGACACTCTTGCCACAAATTTAACACAGCTCAAAAGCTATGCTCACAAGGATCACTTCAAATTTCCTTGCAACAAAGCTGCTGTTTAAATCTTTAAAGCAGAGAATTCAGAAAACTCTTCAGCACAGCTCTCAGTGAAGAGCAGGGAGCAAAATCTCCAGGTACCGTCCTTCTCCGAAACGCAGTTGTTTTTTTACATCCAGACTTGGATGGACTCCTCTTTTCTTTTTAAAGCTCTGCTTGCCCCACCTCTTCTCTTTTTAGTACCACTTGAGTGAACCCTGTGTTTGCACATAGTAATGTGGTCAGTTCCTTACTAGAGGGAACTGAGCCAGCATGCAGATATCCAGCCACCCATAATAAATACAGTCTCTTTAGAAAAGCAACGCCTCCTGCTTGAGAAGTACCTGCAGCTTGCCAGCTACGTTTTTTGCCACAGAGATTGTAGGCAAATTTATTCAATTCCTGTTCATTCTCGATTAGTTGCATTCCTCTTAATATCATCATGTGTTTTACCACCAGAAACAAATTTTGTCATCAAAACATTTCATGCAAAAATCAGGGGAAAAAATCCCTCTGGTTTCTCTGATAAATTTTTACTGGAAATCCAAATCAGCTTAAGGTTGAGTTCAGATCCAGGGTATGTGTTTGTAATTTTGAACTGAAACTCTCTCTCTCAAGTCTGAATTTGGCCCTTATGCATTCCCAGAAGAATACCTGTTGTCAGAGACTGGGGTAACGTGTTCTGAGCCTGCATCACCCACAGATGTTGCAGTCATTTAAATGTACACTGGTGCTGCACAAGGCTGTTGTCAGGATGCAATACCCTTTTACACCTGTTCCACCGAGGTAAAAAACTAGACAAATTCCAGATGCTCATAATTCTTCAGTATTGAAAAAAGTCTCCTTTTCCCAGTCCATCAGCCTAGACCAGCAAAGCTCTAAAACACAAGCATAAGTTTGTGCTTCTAATATTTACTGAATTTTGAAAGTGCTGAGATTTAAGCATGTGTTTAAATGGTTGACTGTGCCAAGCTTTGTTGAGATAACTACTGTGGGGCAATCTGGTTCTGTCACTTTTTTCTTTCCTTTGATTTTTTTAAATTTTATTTCTGGAGTGCTGTGCTGGAATGAATAGTAACACAACAGCTGGATACAACAGCAGCATCAGAAGGTACCTACAACTGTACAAGTTCTGTCTTTTGGAATTCTCCCTCTCCTCTCCCTCCCTTCCCCTCCCCATAATTGAATCGATAAGAGTCCAGACTTGTACTGTCAGAAAACAGGATTATAACCTGATTATAAATTGGGCCACTCTCCATTAAAATTAGCTGTTTCTTGATGTTTCTCTCTGTGTAATGCAGGCACATTCTGGTCTCTCAGTCTTCGCTGCTACAGCCACTGCAATTAAATCCAGACTGACAAATGGCAGCCACATTTCCATATACTCTGTTCAGAGCCCAGTCTTTATCCCACATGCTATGCTATAAAATACAATAACAGTAATGTAAATTATGCAGGGCCAGACTCATGCCAAAGAGCATTTGCTTCTCCAAATAGTCCCTGGGAATACAAAAGGGCAAACAATGTGAAAGCACAGTATAATGCCATCCCATCTAGGATTACAGGATCCTGCTCAGGAACTGTGGTATGTTCCACATGAACCTCTTTTACTAATTCTGCAGTCATCAGTTCTTCCTCACACACAATTTTCTTCACTGTTCAAGCTGGGAGCAAGCAACCCTAGCAGTTTAAAAGGAATGTGTCACTTCTTTGTGAGCAGCCACCAGCAGAATGTTTGCCAGACCGTGAGGGTGGCCATCCCAGCACATCCCTGACCCCTTCCAGGGTAGACTCAGACAAACTTATTGAAGCAGACAAAGTGAATAAGCCCTCCCTTTCCTTTTAAAACCCAGAAACAATTTCTATCTCACATTCTTTTTGTCTCTCATTTACACACGTTGTCTTTTCTGAACATCTCCCTCAATCTTCCCCCACTGCTCCATTTCCACATTTCCCTTCACACAAAACAGTCAAAGGTGTCCGAGAATTTCATTTTTTTTCCTCTAAATGAAATATAAATACAGAACTGTCTGACATGCCAGTACCACAACAACCTTTACTGAAGGAAGAGGACCCTTCACTTTAGCCAGGTAGAGACCAGTTAATAAAGTTGTTAATTTTACCACCCTAGAAGTAGAGGAATGGCTTAAAAAGAGGAAGAAAAAAATCTTAAGAATGGAATTAGATTTTTTTTTTTTTTAGCCTTAAACCCCAAATTTAACCTGGACCAGAACTAGCTACCAAACCCACAGTATAATATGATGTCATCTAGGCCGAAGAAGGGAACTATCCATTTGGAAGTGGATAGAGCCAATCACCTCCCCCTGCAACAAACCAAAGTGCTTAATAAAGTATTAAATGCATCAGGCTGTGCCATACCTACACTTTTAAAGCATATTTTTTTCCACCAAGTGGTTCAGCATACTGCTCACAATAATTCTTTTACACCAGAAGTCATAAAGCATTTCAGAAGTTGTGAAATGAGTTTCTAAAAAGCAAACTATTGTGCTCACCTTCAGGTATTAAGTACAGCAATCTATATTAGTCTGGCACTCATGATAAATTAGAACAAAATAGCTCTACAGTCTAATTTGCAGGGGTCACTGCAGAATTAGTCCCAATGATCTTAAAATCATCCCAGTTCATCAAATGTGAAGAATTTAGTTGAATTTGACCTGCTGACTCAAGTTGTTTGTGAACTAACAGCAAATAAATATTTTATCTCTTTCTCTTGGAGTTCTTACTGTCTTCGATGGCTTTGGAAGGCTTTTTTTACCAAAGTTGGGAAAGATCAGCTAGCAATGCAGATACAGGGGGTCTTCTTGGCAAACAGCTGCTCTAGTTCAGGGACAGTATATTCTGGCTGCTTCTAAGCTGTGGAGGAAGCAGTCCTCCCTCAGCTTCCCATTATCTGCATTGTGTTAATAAGCACATTGCTTAAATCATATATTGGCTTTTATTCTTGCTCACTACACATTGCACTAGCTTGTCAGCAGTTCTTTTTCTGTCAGCCTCTGAAAGGCTAATTCTGGCCTTAGGCATATTCTAATGTGGTTAAAGTTATATTTTATAGTCAACATAATCCAAATTACCACCAACACAGGTTAATTATTAAATGTGCATTCAGTGATGCAGCATAGGAAAGGTGTAGCAGCTATCTCTAGTTCAAATAGCACAGAGCAGTGAGGAACATTCAGATCCCACAAAACAGATTCCAGAACCTCTCCAATGGCCCCAGAAAATCTGCCAGCCCCTGGGACAAGATGCTCACCTATGTGTCATTCTGTCAGAAAAGGTATTGCCACCAGAGAAGCAGCTGATTGACACAAGCAGCTTTTGTGAAGATACTGGGGATTTCTCATGGTCTTCAGGAAAAAACACCAAACAATTGCCTAAGCCTGCCTTACACCTACTTGCTGAAGCCTGACCTCAGGGTCAGTGTGGGGCTGGCTGACTGATCACTGCATTTTCTCTGACATGACAGTGCTTGATTCAGTACTGGTACTGTCATTTCAGCAGGTTCAGCTTGCAGCATCTATAGTTCTGGCAAAAGGGACATTATGCAATACTAAGTTGCCTGTCAGAGCAGAGAGGCACAGCATGAGGGACTGGCATATTGCAGTGATCTCTAAAAGCAAGAATGCCTGAAATCTCTTCCTGAGGTATGATGGTCATTCTGGCTTTGTCCTTAAGCATGTCACTCATCACTTCAACAGTTTGGAGATTATATTTGGCTGGTAGGATGTTTTAATTTAATTTACAAATAAAATTAATTAAAGAGTGAGGCTTTAAATCATGAAAGCTTTTTGAAAACCTAGTGTTACTGTAAGTAATCTCTTTCCAGTTGTCTGTCGCACAGCAGCAATTGTGACAAACATCCACTGGATTTTTTTGGAAGTTTGAGTACCATAATTTTTATACTATCGTTACATTTTTTCCCTACTACAAACTGATCTTAAGCAACAGAAGAAGTTTAAATAATCTGTATTTAAAGCAAACTGTTAACTATAGCCAATACTATCTTTTTTTAAGTAGTTTTACATTTAACATTTTAACAGGCAACTTTCACCAGCTGCTAGACAGTAAATACTTATTCCATCAGCTAGACCACACTGAAATCCAGAGAAGAATCCAGAAAGAAAGTTAAATATGCTCTCTCTCCTATCCCGACAGCCAGAACAAGAGTGAAACATTCTGGGGAAGCCACATAGTGCATTACTGACTTATGACATTTATCAGTGTTAGATGACTACTTCAGGCCTCTATGTTAACAGACTTGGAGGAGCAGTTAAAATAGCATGTTGAAACAGTCAGTTGGCTCTCTGAGGTGGAAATAAACTGAAGATAAAGCAAGTCATTTTTTACCATGAATAAGATCTATGCAGCTTGCAATGTGAGAAGATTTAACAAAGAATCTTAGTAACAGGTATGGCATTAGTTCATTATCAGAGTAAAAAAAAAAAATGTATCCTCTCTGTGTGTTTTGCTGTTTCCATCCCAAGGATAGCTCTGTTTCCCTCACAGCAAAATGATTTCTAGTACACATACTACAACAACTGCTCTAACAGATCTCTCAGAACAAAGGCACTGGCTGAAATCTAATTTCACGAATTTTTAGAGCTCCTGAGCACTCACCACTTACACTGATACTAGCAAGAGATTAAGAATTTATCTATCTTTTAGTCCACAGCCTCTTATTTGAAGTCCATCTATCACAGATATTGCTACTTTTACTTTTTTTATCCCATAAGTTCTGGCCTGGGGAGGTGAACAATTAAATTTACTTTTTTAGTCAACTTTTTCCACCTCATTACAGACCTTTTCAGATGGTTTATTCTTCTTCTTATGACCACAGAGAATAAAGAGCAGGGAAAATTCTATGGTTTTGTTTCATAGTTGCCTTGCTGGCTATGTGGAACTGAATCACTGCACTTACCAATCCAGTTCACTTTGTCCAATCAACTCCATTTCTCCTGGTGCATCTCTAACACCAGTTTGGCACATCTACACAAGCCCACATCTGCATAAACTTACATCTGCCTAGCACGCCTCAAAGACAGAACCAAACAAGATGGACAATAAATAGGAGTAGAAACAGACATTGTTGTAGTCAGCTTTCCACAGCAAAACCACCTCAGGTGAATCCAAGACTGGAATTACCAGAGACCTTGCCAGTGCCCAGTACTGAGCTCCTGCGAGCAGGTTGCAGGATGCTCCCAGTTGCTGCCATACTCAAACACTCTGAAAGAGGCAATGACATCCTGAGCATGTTGCAAGCCACGTCCTCTTTGCAGAAGTTTATTATTTTCCTACAAATGTCCATGCAGCTGGTGTCAGAGGGATTTGCCAGGTAATTGGTGGGCAACCAAGAGCGTGTATAGTAAAATACACTTCTAGCTGTTGAGAATGTTCCATTTTCCTACAATTCATAGAACAGATTCACGAGATCTCTGGAAGAAACTTTTTCCTGATTAGTAGATATTTGAGGATTGAGCATCTCCTGAAGTGTTTGCTCAGAGCTGCTGAAAGTAAACTTGCACTTGGAAGTACAAGTTTTTGATGTAATGTAATTTCTTGTGTCAGACAATTTTACAGGTGCAATATGGAGCAAAAAGCAAAATAATAAATGGGGTCAGACCCTACCCACAGGGGCCAGAGTGGATTTCTTGGACCAAATTGGGAAGCAGTTGACACAGAGTGATCAGCAAGGGCTCTGCCATGCAGGAGGCAGCTTGACCTGACACCACCTCAGGGAGCCTCACAGCTGAGGCAGTGCAGTGCCAGAGCCTATCACAGACCCAAATGCCTCTCTGAGTGTGATATCCCAGGACTTGGCATCCAAATCCTGCAGCTACCAAACACACCCTGCTTGAGACCACAGCTGCCAGCTCTCCATCTAAACAGGGACAAGGAGAGAAGAGCAATGGGGAAAAAGGCTGGGGCATTAAGCACAAGCAATAACCCACATTATATTTAGCTTTTAGATAATGGTTCTGTACTTCAAAGCTTTGAATAGATTCCATATTGCTGGCTGGAGTGTGAATATGGACACTCCAGGTCAGGCTCAGCTGACAGTGGTGATTTCAGACAGGGGAGAAACTGTTCCTTGCAGTAGTCATTTTCCCTCTGGAGTCCTGTAAAACACTACTGCACTACAGGAATCCCCTGAGACTGCCTGCAGGAGTCAGAAATTGTATTATTTCTACAGTATTTTTGAAGACATTGAAATGACCTAACAAAGGCTTGGTCTCAGGGACTGGTCAGGCAAGTACTAAGAATTGTGTTAAGCATTAGGGACTGGAGAAAATCACTTTGCAATAGAGCAGCATAAAATAATTGTGTAAGTAACAAACAGACAGTGAGCAAAGTGCTCACTAAGATTCACACACATTCTCACAGAATGTCTCCTTGGCTGCACACAACAACAATGTCTGTCTAGCTGAAGGGTGAATGAACAGATTCCTGGAAGCTACAGCTACCTCCTTTAGAACTGCCAGCATGTGTTGGCTGGCACAGCCTTTACCTTACACCAGACCAGGAAAAGCAGCAGTGAAATCAGTCACAGTTAGGCTTTGCAAAATAAAATGTCTATGGATGCATGGAGATGTGGATATGTGCTGTAACCATATGCACAGCATATTAAAAGGTTCCTTCATTTCACCTGCATCCCTGCCACAGGCTTCCTGAGTGATCCTGGCAAATGGTCCAATACTTCCTTTTACATGAAGAAAGGTTATTTAATTTAACAGTTGTTATAAAGTACACTGAGACTCTGGCATGTAAGGTTGTACTCAAAATTGCAAAGTAATTGTTCATTTATTCCTGCTAAAATCACATAGTGAGAACAAATTAGGCCATAAAATACAAGGTAAAAGAGAAAATTAATTTGGATTTGTACACGAGTTGTATCAGAAATACAGTGGTGTTGCAAAAGCACTGAAAACTTTTAAATATCACCTGTTATTCTCAGAATGCAATATATGTTTATTTCTATATGGAAAAGTGCAGTAAAAATACATTTCCTTCAAAGGAGGTATGTTAATGTTTGTAGTGCTTTTATACCAGGAATCATTGCATTGTATTATTATATTGTATTACTATTCATTGTATAAAAGAAATTTATCTTTTTCATAGTGCAAGCTAAGTTATTATAATAAAATTTCTATTAGTGCTACGAGAGCATTTTTGAGGGTCACACTCTCAAGTCACTTTACAAACTACCAAACCAAAATTGCTATAATAATGAACACAGTATCTAACCCAAGATCACTATCTGTAAGAAACAACCCAAAATATACCAGCATCTTTATTAAAAAATAGTGTATTTCAGGGCCATTCTGTATAATATTACAAGTGGGCATTAGGACAAGATTCTAAAAAGGAGCCCCCACTCAAATCCTTCTCAGCAATGCACAAGAAGAAGGTTTTGTGTACCTCTTGGGAAGTGCTTTGCAAATTAGCCATAGGTGCCCAGTTTTTCAATGTGAAATAAGACTCCAGTAAGCAGAGAGGGGCACAGGAAATCTATTCTGGGAGTCTGCATTCCCAGTGGTGAAGACACTTCTCCATCTGCGCATTTGTGTTTGGCTGCCTTATTTAGAGCTGGGCTGGCAGGCAAGGCAGAAGGTGTCAGAAGAAACCCAACCACACCTAAAGTATCTGGGACAAACACTAAAATACTGTTGCAATCTAGGTATCGAGAGAGAGAGACTTATAGAAGGGCCTTCCTTATGTGTGTTGGTGCAGAAGTCAAGGACACTCATTCTCACAGTGATGCTCACAGCCACTCACAGCTGCAAAACCTATGGACTAAGGGCAGGGACTCTCCACAAATGTTGCTGGATCACAGGCTTACCTTCACATTCCAGAATGAAATACCTAGAATGACAGCTCTTCACTTTCAGACATGAAGGAGAAACTGATCCTGAGCTGACTGATACCAAATTCCCACTGATTACATAAAAAACATTGGACCAGGCCTACCTTATGGAAATGGCAGGTTCTTGTCTTAACCATCAACACAGCTTAAAGAATTACATTTCTAATTAATCCCTCAGAAATCAAAAGGGATTAGGTGCTTTGGTAAGAGAATATCATATCATAGCATATGATAAAAACCAAACCACTAAAGTTTGGGTTTTTTTAAACATGTATAATTTAACTTACTCCTGACACTGAGAAACAAGAGAAAAATTGGAAAATATTTCTAATATTTTAGTAAATATTAGCAAGCATAACAGCAAAAAGAGGACAATCTGATTAAGGCCTCGGGATATGGTTTTCATGTCATGCCCTTTTACACATGTCCCAAACAACAAGTTGCCACTGCATGAGAATACGAAATGGACATTTCTTTTCCCAATCCAAAGTCTACAGGAGGTTCTACCAGCAAACACTCACTAGTAATTGGCATCCCTATTCCTTTTCCTCTACTGCCAAAAAACAGGCACTTCTTCACTTATATCAATAAAGAAATAATACCTTCAGAAATTATAAATTATTAAAGATTATTCAAGACATAGTGTTCTGTCGATCAAGCATGCAGCTACTACTAATGCTTTTGTAATAAGATGAAGGAGAAAAATCTATTAAGTGCAGAACCCTTCAAGAGAAGAAAGTGTTATAAGTATTTAATGCTCAGTATTTTGCCCATACTGATGCTTGGCTATTGAGAACTATTGTTTACTGCTGCACCCAAAATAAACAAATAAATGACAACTTTTATCTTTCACATCACTCTGGTTTTGCCAGGACTCATCAGACTAAACATGTTGTGCAGACTAATGTACAGAGAGGAAAATACTGCCATATCTTAGCTTCATGTGTTTAACATAGACAGATTTACCATGAAAACTTACCTCCACATTTGCCAGGATTTCTCCTCACTAACCAACTGAACTTTGCATAGGAGTAACGTAGTACCTATTCAGTAGCTGAATAGGTAAAGTCTTTCTGATGCAGCAAAGTTCTTGGCAGTCAGTGCTCAGGCAATGTTTTTAGAGCTTGAAATAATACTCTGGAGACTGGAGTGCTGGACTCAGAGCAGTTTTCTGTGCCCAGCTGGGTTGCAGAGTTACTGAGAAGCAGCATTTCCACAACTAGAAAGAGAATTCAGCCTACACTAAAGAAGGACTTGGTGTGCTATGTTGTGAATGGCAGTCACTTTTCCTTTCTGCAGCATTATTACTTACACAATGGATGTGCTAAATTCTGTGAGTGGCAACTTAATGGCAGCTGGAAGCATTGTTTCTCATAAACTGCTGAACTTTGGGGATGGTGGAACTGCTATGAAACACCTGCACATAAACAAAAAAAAGCTCTCTTGCATAAACGTGCTGGGCAGAACAGAGGTTGCTGGTGGCTAGTAAGGCCAATTCAAAAAATCATGGAGAATTTTCATTTGTCTGCAGTCAGCAGTGATTATTTATCCACACCAGGTTTGTACAGAGACAAAAAGAGACCATTCAGTTGCACCTCCATGGGCTCCTTTACCCTGCTCAAAATCTCAGTCATCTGTGGTCTCCTCAATAAACAGTCAGTCAGCCTCAGAGACTTTTTTGGTATAACATTTTTTGGGATAGGTTCAAAATGCATTAATAGGGGGCATTTTATCTATTACTTTTTTATCAATACTGCAAGAGGCTTTCCCTCTACCTGACACAGTGCTGAAGTTATCAAGATGCAGAAGCATATTCTGAACCTCTCACATGTCCCAGCCTCTCACCAGACACTCCTGCTATTTATGCCTACTTATTCTTGGTGTCTGAACACTGCCTGGAACATCGTGGGACAGTATTCCTCTCACTGTAACTGGAGCACCACCCCCCTAAATCTTGCACTACTGGCATTTGCTGAAATGGCTGTGGGCTCAGAAATATTGTCAAATGTCAGTTCCCAGGATGTTGTCAATAAATCATTTAGAGCATCTTTTCAGAACCTATTCCTATGTTTTCTCCCCAGCCCACACAAGACTGGCATCATACAGTTCACAAAGAACATGGCCTTTTGTGGAATTTACTCCAAACATTCATCAGAGGAAGAAATCTCATCATTTCAGCTATATTTTTAGGTGGTGACATTTGATTTCAACTTCCTCCAGGCCTGTCCCCCTGCCCTTTTGATGAATCACAAGTTATTTGTACTGCAATGGGCTTTCTATAGTTAAAGTTTTGTCCATTCATTCTGCCCAGAACTATAACTGGGAAGGATCAGAAATATATGCAAGGTATGTTTTGAGTGCAACAGATCCAATAAAAGTACATCACCTACATAGCTTATTTCACTCTTCAGTTTCAGTATTCTACACAGTGAGACTGAAAATCATTCAGACAGCACTGTCCCAGTTCACTTCCACTATCTTTCTAGCTGCCAGCTGTTATCAAACACCAGCCTAGCTTTTCCCTCTTAACATGTGGTCCATCTAATTTTTACTTTTCAGTTAGATTCCACTGACAACAAAGGTGTCAATCTTGCAGCTCCTTTCCTATGCAGACTCTTTTTCTGTCCTTCAGCCTATGTTTTCCCCATCCACAAGTCTTGTTGCAAAGTAGTTACCTCAGCTTATGAATTGATATCAAATACAGTAAAAAAATCACATACAACAATAGAGTCCTTTATCCCCCAGGTCAGATCTCTCTAAACTCTACTGAAGACCTTTCCTGGATCCATTATTGGAACTGGTAAATTGTTACTATTCTTTTTCCTCTCAGTTCTTGCCAATGTCTTTATAAGCCCAAAGACTGGGGAGGATGAGGTCCTTCCACTCAGGGAACTGCATATGTTCAGCAGAGTGTTTTTATTCTTTACTGAATCTTACTTGTGTGTTTTCTGTAGGAATCTCCCTTGCTTCTCATGCATATCCCTCCACCACAGCCTTTTTGTTAGTTTAGAATCTGTGTTTGATCAGATGCCAATTCAGTACTCCACTTCAAGGCAGACTTGCACATTTACAGTTACAATAAAAAATCTTGTTTCCTGTTCCAGCTACAAAATTGTCATTTTTGTGTTCTGCTTATACTGAGCACCTTTCTAAATGTTCATCCACCAATTCTGGGCTTTTCCAATCTTTTACTTTAAAAAGAACAATTATTTAACATTATTCCTTTTTTTGCCACAACTTCTGGCTAATCATCCCTTAAAAGAATTTTCATGACCATTCTTCTAGTTTCTTTATGCAGGTCAATGAGCTTTCAGAATCACCTTTTTTTCTCTCAAATCATTTGATTCAGATTTCATTTCTAAATCTCTGAATCTTCACTAGTGAGAAACCAAAAACCTAACCACCTTGTGACCAGCCAAACTCTTGTCTCTGCCAGTCCACATTCAGGCCTTCTCTAGTGTTAAGTCATTATCAAAGGCACAAGAAAATGTCACTTTTCTATCAACGAACAAGGGACTTCATTACTTACCTCTCCTCATGAATTCCTGTTACAGTTTGAAAGAAATAGTTCATATAGCTACTGGATATAATGCCTATTCAATCATTTTTCCTGACCAGAACAAAGACCATTATTTTTCTGGCTTGTGAAAAATGTTTCCTTCCTTGTTTTTGCTGCTGATTACTCTATCCAAAGGGAATGTCTGCTCCTCTGTCAAAGAGTAAAAAATGCTCAAGCAAGGAACAAATAAACAGCACTTTTGTGTATGAAAATATGCCTCTGCCATTCTAGAGAACTCCTTTCCTCATGTTGAGAAGTAATTTAGCACCATTTTCTACTGAAAAATGCTACACTCAGATTTTAGGCTGAACCCAGAATGACTGACACACAACTCCAGGAACTGAGTGCTTTGGAGATACTGATCCAGACACAACAGCAAACAGAACAATTGCAAGGTGCTGTGCCTAAGTTCATGTGGAAATTAAATCACAGAGGGAGAAAGAGGACACAATAAGAGTACAGTAAGCAGCCAATTATAGAGAATGGGAAATTAAATTTAGAATAATATTACTTTCTCTAATTCTCAGCTATAAAACATGATGCTCAGAACAAACAGGAGTGTTACAATTCCTGTTTTCACATTCATGCTTTAGCAGGAGGAAACCACTCCACCATGTCATTTCTATGCCAGAGAACAAGAAACACCAAGAGTTTGGTTTTGGTTTTTTTTTGGAGAATCAGTGAGAAACCAGAACAGGTCACTCAAGACCTGAGAACATGCTCTGGAAAAATACCCACAGATAAGGTCATTCATGTGCAATCTGAAGCAAGCAATACACTGCAGGATTAGTTTAACATTGAAGAAGGCTCTATGCAAAGAGAAAAATAACATTAAAAGAGAGTCATGTTATTCTGAATTTAGTTTGCCATGCTATGTAGCTGCCTATTTACTGTACGCTTATATTGCCTTCTTTCTCTCACTGTGATTTAACTTCCTCATGATCTTAAACTCAAGGGACTGAGCTACAAAACAAAAAATATAATTGGCCAAAAAAGTTATTTTTGGAGTCTCAAAGATTTGGCCAACTATTAGCAGGAAAAAAGTCAAGATACATGACTCAGCAGTCCATGTGATCAGTCCATGGCATTAGATTTCATCATCATTACTAAAATCAGGTTCTTACAAAAAACATTATTTTTGAGTATTGGATTTAATTTCCTTTTTCTTCAACAAAGGTGTGACTGTTTTAGAGACTGGAAAATATACAAAATAGACTATACATAGTGCTTTTTTCCTCTTTTCCAAAACAATACTAAGCTAGAAAGAATAAATGAGAGTCAAGCAAGAACCCGATCTAGAGATTTGTTAATGAATTTACTTTTTGAAGTATTACAGAAATTGGTTTGAGGATGCTAGAGGTTTCCTTCAACTGTGTGTCTAAAGGAATGAAAATACTAAAAAAAATAAAATAAGCAAAGTCATTTATTTGACCAAGCAAGCAACACACTGAATTTAAAATAGAGTTGCACCAAATATACTAGTAATTGTCATTTTGGATTGTTCTTAATCTCCATCCAGTCCAGTAACATTCTCAAGTGCCAGCAGCCCATACCAGAGGCCTTAGAAGAAACTGCTTGAACTTTGAGGCAACAACCACGGAATACTCTATTCCTGCTCTAAATATACACACACAGAGCTCCTTTCTCCTGCATTAAAACACATTCCATTTTTGCCTTCTCTGGGCATAAGCATTTCTCCTCTCAGTCACCTTAGTTCCATAAAAGATCATAACAAAAAAGAAAAACAAAACAAAAAAACAAAACAAAAAAAAAAGGAAAAAAAAAAAAGAAAAAAAAAAAAAACAACCACAACCCCCAAACCACTACCACATTCCTTTGCCTCCTCCTTAAAAAAGAGGATATTTCAAGTAAAGTATTTGATAGCTCATCATGCTTTAGAATAAAGTATTTTCTTGTCAGAGCCTCTTCTGCAAAATGTAAACATTCATACACTGTCAGTAAATTGGTATTCCATTATTATGAGAGGTTAGTTGCAGTTGTTTGCACAGTTCTTTTATAATACTCTTAAGTCAATCAAGGGTCTTTCAGAAATACCAGACCTGAAGTTAGAACAAATATACTTAAAATATATACCTGGCAGGTGCTATTGATCTTACTGCAGCAATTCTATATTCTTTTTTAAACACTAAGCTAGGATGTTATTTCATAAAAAATAGAAAACTGAGAAAAGTGCAGCCACTTCTATATTGGAAAATATTATATCCTTTTGTTCATAGCTGCTTTCTGCCTTTTTGATTTAAATGATTAACATCTTGAGCACTTACAAAAAATGCAGTTTGGAGAAAAAAAAAATCTTTTTCATACAGGCTGTTTTAGACTGATAATTCAGCTTGATTTTCCTCTGTTTAGCAAGGAAGTCTTTCAGATATATCAAAATGACACATTATTTGTGCCTACACTCTGAAGGAAACTCTGATCTCTTGAAATTCAGAGTAAAAAAAAAATCAGTGATTTGTAAATAAAAAAGAAAGCATCTTTTCTATGGAGAACTTCTAATTTTCAAAAAAGGAATGCTGACCTGGAGCTTCTGTGGCTTTCTATAACTCCTAGAACAATGCAATGAATTCCATGAGAGAAGGCATCAGGTCAGCAGGTTTCTAACCTACACACGGTTAGATGATTTAAGAAAGGTTCATTTTGAAATTTCATCTGTGGTCATGAAGAAGATTCAAGTTTGTATGTTTGTATTTACCTCCCAGCCACAAATCTAACAAATTGGTTGTTTTTAAAAGAAAATCATAGATCAAGATGGATGATTGTAGTATACTATATCTTGGTTTCAGAGCCGCTCAGAACTGTTGCTGATGCATACCCCTCCTTCTTACAATAAACTCTTAAGCTACTGGCTCATTCTTTTTCATTTTAAAGGCAGTGGTCTCCAAAAACCTCTCACAACTTTCACTGGGACACAGGCAGACTTCAAACCAGCTTCAAGTGCATTCTTCAAATTCTCCCAGTGCCATCATTCCACACTCCAGTTTTATAGCTGCCCCCACCTTGTCAAAACTGGGCATGTGTAGAGCTCCAGTAATTGCAATAATCCAGCCATATCTTCATCCATCATTTTACAGCTACCTGTCTGCAGATGCCCCAGCACCCTTGCCACATAAATAGCAGAATTGCAAGCAAAGGACATTGTGGCACACAGTCACAGAATTCTCTAGGACATCACCCTTCTGTTATTTCTCAGTCTTCTTTCTGTATTCTCTCTCATTTCTTTTCAGACTCCCTTTTGTCCCCACAACTACAGTCAATACATGCTGTCTAAAGCTACAAACAAAGATGAAAGGGTCAGGCAAACACACTGTCTTGTACAAAAACAATTTTTTATTTTCACATGAAAACAACTTCTATTTTACTTACTTCTTTGAAAAGGTATTGAGTTTGAAATGTCCTTTGTTTAGCCTCCTAGACATAGTCCAAGTGTGAATGGTTTTGCTATTACAGACATTCTCATGTTACACATGAAAGAGTTTTCTCTCTTAATTTCCTCCCTGAGAAAAGTATGAGAATCTGATGATGGTGCAAGGAAAATAAAGCCCACTGTGAGCAATGGCAAGGACTAAAATAGATGCACAGATGCCTTAAGTTTGGCTTAGTAAGTGCACATTGAAGCCAAGATTATGGTTTAATAAGATAAGTGCTAAAAAGTATTATGAAAAGTACCATGCTCACAAAAACTCTAAGTAAAAATGAGGTTTACTAAGAATTCAGCTCACATTACTCATTTCATTAGACATCCAGTTTTGACACACCTGTTGTAGTTAATGTATAAAAAGATGTCTAAACTTTTTGGGAAAGGAAGGATGAATTCAGAAAACAAAGTGCAAAATATATGAAAGGCGACAAATAAACACAGGTTAAAATCTGTTTGAATTCTCCTACACAGATTATAGTCCTCACTGTTCATACCAATGCTTGATCCAGTACTGCATTTCAGAAGACATTATACAAATGATTATGGGGGAAAAAATCTATCTCACAATGGTTCCATCATTAACAATTGACAATATAAAAAATGACATCTGTTTCTTCAGCACTTTAATTAAACCAATTCTAGGTGATACAGTGCAAACGTCTTTATTGTGTGATTTGCCCTTTGTGTCAAAGTCCTGCCAAAATTCCCCAGCACATTTGGTGTTTTGACATGAGTTACAGAAGCATGCCTGGATTATGTAACTCTTCTGTCTCAAGAACCGTGGAAAAAATAATGTATTACATGTTTTCTTGAAAGAACATGCTCTTGATAGTAAATTTCATCTTTGATATACTGATAGCCCATGTGGCCAGGGATTAATTTCTAACTTTAGGACATGCTAATTCCACAAGGATTAGTCAAACCCAAAGGTTTAACAAGTGAGCTCTCTCCAATGAACTGTGCACCACCTCAGTTTGATATATTGATGCATCACCTGCAAGTCAGGTGATATCACTTTTGAACTCCAGAATTAGATTTAGAACTTTGAAACCTGAAATCAAATACTCTCCAGGAAAAAAAGAAAAGTTAAAACAATTGTTCTCATTAACAAAAAACGTGGTGTTTTTAATTGCAAACACCTTCAACAACTACAGATATATATTGTCTATCAGGAAAATAGAAGGCAAATATTGTAACACTTCAGGTCCTGTTCAAACTTGGTTTGTCATCAACATGTCAGATGAACCTTGGTTTTGACACACAGAGAATCTCTTTTCCCTAAAAAAATCCTAAATTTAAAAAAAAAACCCTACCAAAGTAAAATAGCTTAGAAAGCTAAAACCATTTTCTTTGCAATCAAAATTATTCATGGAAAAAGAAGAAAGACTGATTTTTAACCACATATACTTGTAACACTGAAAGGAACACCAAGGATAATTCTAAGCAGGCAAGCTAATTTTGCACTTTTGAACCTCCCACCTGCTTTTTTATTACAGCTCCCATAGTCTCAGATACTCATTCTATTAATCCTGGTCACTGGACACCATGGTGTAGGTGCTACAGAGATTTTTCAGTGTGTTCATTTCCTGCCATGATTTTGTGTCAGAGGCTTTTTGACACCTCTCACCAAGCGATGCCTTCCAAGGTAAGCTCGTCAGCATTCCAGCAGGCAAGATTTCATCCTACATTAGTGACAATGAGAAATGCTACTGTTTTGAAGCTGACAAACTAAGCTTTGGCTTGTAGCTTTGAGTAATATTTCTCCCTCTGGAAAATGTCAGTTCTCAATTTCCTAGCAAAACAAACAGTTCCTCTAGGCATAGAAAGGTCCAAGAAAACAACACAGCTGTAATTTTCAGGAAAAACTGTGGCTCACAATTGATACATACTTCTAAACATAATATCTGAACCTAGAACAACAAAAGTTCTCTTATTTACTTCAGGCATTTAAAAAAGCAGCCTCCGAATAGACTATCCATTATTATCATTAACAGGCAATTCTGAATTAATCATTAGTATTAATTCCTGATTTTTAAACATTGGGAAGCACACTCACAATTAACTTTCACTATGCTCATTGAATTTCACACCCAACATGCCCTGAGGACAAAAACTCCTCTTACTGGGTATCAAAAGGTATTATATCACTGAAGTGTAGCACAGTGCAATATCTGTGTAATATATTGATATATGAGTGTGTTGTATTACACAGTACCACAGAATTTTCTGCACAGAGATTTCTTAAATTGAGGTATATAGACAGATGCATCCAAGTAAATTCTAAGGCTGAGATTCTTCAAGAAGATCATCTGATGTAAGTTAACAAAATTATCTAGTGTCTCTCAGAGTTACTCACCTGAGTTTCAGAACACTAAAGAAGCTTCTTTTCCCTTTGCAATATCATCTGCAAAATGAAAATACAATGTGTATTCTACCTCTCAAGAGCTCAAACTGTGACTTCCATCCTGACTGGCCTGAGAATACTCCAACCCAAGATACTGTACAAACAGCTGTATGACACCTCAAAGCACAAGCTGATGTCAGAAGAAAACTTGTATATTCAAATAAAGTTTTGATCACAATAAAAATAGTTAAAACTGTTTTCCTATTATGTTGAAGTGCATGGCTTTCAAGAAGATTGTGATTCATGCTTGATACATGCCACTAGCACATCATGTGGTAAAATGAGAGAAGAGAAAACAGAATGTTTTAATAAAACCAAACAATATCTTTAACCATAGAACCATTTCGTGCTGTATTTTTCTTTGGGAGAATATCATTCCTCCACATTCAAAATCACAAACATAAAAAATAAGAAAATAAACAGGCAACATTTTTCTTCTATCCTCCCTCCTACCCACCACCATCCAGTAAGACTCTATTACACCAGATAACATATTCTGACCACCATCTAGCATCAACCGGCTTCTAGATGCAGCATCACCATTTTGAATTAATTTTGCCTATTATTTATTCCATCTCCACCCTCACCCATGTTCAGCACAGATACTCAGACCTGGAGCCCTCACTTTTGAAGGTCATTTGAGAATCCATGCTCGACCTAGAACAAAGGAGAAGTCTTTCTGACTCATCCGTGTACCTTCGTGCCCAGAGCTGGTCTCCTGCACTCAGTGTTCGAGGCTTCAGCGACAGCGTTTCAAATTGCACATAAGTCTCTCTTGCAAGTTCAGCTTCCTTTGCAGATTTTGGTTTCAAATGAAGTTTTAAAACTTTGTAGAGTAAGAAAAATATCAAAGGTAAAACAACCACACATGCTGCACTGCTGGCCACTATCAGAATAGAAAACTCAGAGCTGCTTTCATCATTTAACCCATCAGTGGAGAAAACAACACACTGCTCTTTTGTAGGTGGCACACCTTTGGGTGAGACACATGCCATATATTGAGTACTAGGTTGCAAACCATCGATTGTGACTTTGTTTTTGTTAGAATCAGTGCTGAGGGGCAACATATCCTTCTCCCCATACTTGGAGTATAACACAGTCACAGCAGAATTGCCTGTGGCATTGACAGTTTTCCAAGTTAAGGTCACTCTTTCATCAGTTTCGCTGATCACTCTTAGGTTCTTCACAGTAACATTTTGCTCAGCCATACCTGCTGTATTCAAGGAAGTATCCTCACCTTTCTTCCTTAAATCTCCAATCTGCTTTTTGTTTCCATTTGTCACTGCCTTTGAAATTTTCTTTCCATCTAACATGAGCCTGGATTGCTTTTTGTCAGTAAATGTCATGCTGGTTGATCTTTCAGTGCTCACCAGAGCTGTGGTGGTCGATGTGATGGGAAGAGGTGTGGTTGTCCTCTCAGGTTCCTGCTTGGATTCCTCCTGAGTTGTATTCTGCCTCTCAGCCTCTGGCTTCCTCCCAAACTTCTGTGGTGACACAGTTGTAGTAACTACACCAACCACTGTGACAGTCACAGCAGCTTCTGACATTCCTGCCAAGTTCTTGGCTTTACATCTGTATTCTCCTGCATCTTTGTATGAAATTCCTGTCAAGCTCATTATGGACCACCTGACACCCTCTCCAGGAGTTTCTTGAATTACTATGGGAAAATGCAAAGAGTAAAACATTATGAGTGGGAAGTAAAGAGGAAATAAACATTATTTGAATACTTCTTACCTTTCAGCCAGAAGGAATTACATGTATGAAAATTTTAAAAACGAAACACAAGCAGTCAAAAAAACACAACAACAATAAAAAACCAAAACCAAACCAAATTTCTAAAACAAACTATGGAATTCCCAGCAATACTCCATTATTAAATAAAAGTGCTCAGCTTGGGTCAAAATAGAAATAAATGTCTGGAGTAATTAGAATATGATTTGCAGTTTCACTAAGAAAAACAAAACCACACAAAGTGAAATCAAATGTCTTAAAGCTGCTATTGATTCTTAAACACAAGACCCACAGACTTCCTATGACACTTACCATGCTACCCATTTAAAACACTTTTGGAAGTTTCATTTGTCCTAAGATATTTCAGTTCTCTTACCTTCATCAGACCCATGATAGCTGCCAATTACTTGTCATTAGAAAGTAGCATTTTTTACATTTAACTTACTTCATAAGTATCTGTCACAGCAGCTAGAATGATGTCTGACAATTATAGCCTTGCATCATTTGCACACAGAAAACATGAATTTGGAAAATTTTGTGTTTACAATGCTGAGTTTTAAGTTGCTCAGTTATGGCCTTGCTAAATTTTTTAACACGAACATTTTTGAACAGAGGTTCCAGCAAAAAATTCTCCTTTCTACTTTCTAGCTTCTGAGTTAGGGTCCACTCCATTTCCCTTTATCCTTCCCCCACTTCATCCATTTCTCCCTTCCACACATATTGTGCATGTAACAGACCACATCCACAACCAAAACAGTCTGCTGGACCTGTCAAGACTGAGAACTAGACAGAGAATTTCACAGCAGCTGTTGCACAGATACAATTGCCAGCTCGACACAATATATGGTCCATTGTTACTCATTACAATGATCACAAAGCACAAGCAGCCCAACAATTTTTGGTTCTCCCATTTCCTAGGAAAGAGCAGTTATACCTGTGTAGTTCACTGGAATATTGTCTGATCTATTCCAAGTGAGCTGTGGTGTTGGGTACCCCGTGGCGTCACAGCGTAGCAGGACGTTGCTGCCCAGAGGGGAGGTGATTTTTGTTGCTGAGGTCATCACGGATGGTTTAAGACACTGCTCTAACTCAGCTCTCTGGAACAAGATACCTGCCAGGCTCTCAGGTCCACTACATGAAACCAATGGATCAAGAAGTACAACAGAGGCGTCCACAATTTTGGAAAATTCAATTAGCTTTGAAATGCGACAGTCACAAAACCATGGGTTGTCCTGAAAACCTGAGGCAAGGAGGGAAGCGGGGAAAGAAAAAAAAAATGTTGTCAGTCAATACATTAATATTGTGATTACAATATGACACATGACTACCACCAAATACAATCAAGGACAACCCTGGACCTATTCTGAGTTAATCTTTTCTCGTTCAACCTGTGTTTTTTGTTCAGTTGATTGGTGGCGGAATGTTTTCAGAGGTTAGGGAGAACAGTATGAATGTTTATTAAGCTAAACTTCTTCTTCACAGAAGTTTACAGGAGCATAGTGATGTGCTGGCATTACCTGTGCTTAACTTTGCTATTTATCTACCACCCTTAAAACCACTTTGAAAAGATGTCTGAAGACTGATGATACATTTTCACCTGCCTGTGCCTCCTGGAAAGACAGCTTCTCAGGGCTTCTCTTTGCTTTGTGTCACTCTCCTCTCTCTTAGTCCTTCATTGAGCTCTTATAGCTTGACCTCCCCTGACCCTTTTTTCAATGCTTGAGGAGAATACAATGATTTAAGGGTTTGGAGCTTACACTAATATCTCTGCCCCTTGAGAAAAAGGGATAAACGTTAAGAAGAAAAAGTTTCAGGCCAACAAAATTTTTATCTGGCTCTGAACTGCACCAATATTGTAAGAAGTTGGCTTCACTACTGCCTCTGAAATATATTCAAGAGGAATAACAGAAGAGTAGAAAATAGGAAGGACCACAACACACCATAATGACTACAATATTTTTATGATGCCACACAAGAACCTATCTCTCTTCTGTCAGAGCCCCCAAACATTTGCTTCTTGCTTCCAGTCTATGAATTAGAAGCTTTTCCCTCTTTGTGAATTTATGATGTTGGAAGAGAATAGCCATTTCTGAGGAATAACAGCCTAAATCCCCAGCTGGTATTGATTACCCCACGGTGTTGACTTTCATAGAGCAACAGTGGCTTCACCAGTTAAAATGCAACATAGCATATCACTCAGGAGTTCAAGTATTTTCTTATTGGACTCATACGTTTGAATATGCCTTTCTCATTTTCTCCATGTACTACTAATAAACAAAACTTATGGTCTGAAACAAGGGATGGTATGCAAGGACCCCTTGCTACTGAATTTACTGATCAGTACAATAAACAAGTCATATAAGTCAAAGCAGTATTGAAAAAAAAAAGAGCCCTGAACCACTGCAAATATTTTTTAGAATGGCTTGTTAAGAATCTTCAAAAAAGCTATTGGAAAAATGATGGGTTGTTCTGGAAAAACCTGCAGATGAAAGAATACATGAAAAATTAACTACTTCTTCCTTTTATCACCAGACCAAGATTAGGTTATTTTAAGCACAATGGTAGTGATTGGTTAAAACTATGGTAAACCCCAATTAATCCCTGCTCTTTAAAACAAGACCTGACCTGAAGAGATTCCATGACTTTGACATCACAATCCAATTTCACCCCTTCCAGACAGAAGAGTTTTACATCTATTCACTGCTTATTGTTTGTGGGAACAGAGGAGGAGAACTCAAAGGAAAGTGTATCAGCAACTGCTTTTCCTCAAAAAAATCTCCAAAACATAAAAATTTTGCCTGTGCACTTCACACATATATTCATAAGGAGAAAAAATACTATCCAAGTGTTTTCTATATCTAGGCACATCAACTGCTTGTGCTTATAAAAATTCTTCTCAATCAAGCACATGTATGTAACTATTTGTGCTCATCTTTTCAATTAGGGAAGCTCTGTAGTCAGAGACAATACTTCTGTAATTTTCTTTTTCTTTTCACTTTCTTGCAACTTTCCTCTCTATGCTAAGAAATTTACTGCAGGAAAGGAAGGGGTTTATTATTGTTTTTAAACTACTTAAAGCACTCAAAAGGCTTTGAAATAGAACTAAAGAATGGTTACTTTAGAAAAGACCTTTAAGGCCATTAAGTCCAACTGCTAACCCAGCACTGCCAAGTCCAGCACTAAACCATGACCCTGAGTGCCATATTTACATGTCTTTTAAATACCTCCAGGAATGGTGACTCCACCGCTTCCCTGAGCCCCCTTTCAGTGAAGGAACTTTTCCTAATATATACATACCTATCTATACAGCTTTCATATCCTCCCAGTGTCCTGAAGAAAAGCCAAAGTCAGTATAATAGGTATCAGAAATTGACAAAATAAAAGGGATGATGAAGCAACAATGAACAGTCCTTAGATTGGATGATTGTTTAGTCCAGCCTGGGACACAGGTTTGACCATCTGAGTGTAGGGCAAAGGAAGAGTTATGTCAGTCAGACACTTCATCTTCCCCATCCATCATGCTTCCCGATGAAACTGCCTAAAGGAGCAGGACTTATACAAATATATATAATAGATAAAGCTACGTGAGTTCCTTCCTTGCCCCCACAGCACAGCCCCTCAGTTTATCTGTGCCTTCCCAATATCTGACAGTATTCACATTATTTCTAGCACTGTAAATCACCAAGTTATGTGAATTCTCAAAATGAAATGGTGAAAGTACTATTGAGTTGGAAGCAAGATAAAACACTGAATTTCATTATACTTCAGTTAATGTTGAAGAGAACAGAAATGTGAATTTAAAGCCAGTTTCCAAACTGCAAGGAGCATTTTGAAATTCATTCAACAGCTTGTGCTGACAAGATGTTAGAAGTGAGAACAAACACGTGAAAGAATAAAGAAAAGGTTAAAGGGGGGGGGGGAATAAGAAAAGGGCAAAGATTAGGGAGTTTTAATAAAATAAATAATTTCTTAAGAAGCAAAAATTAAAGTTATGATAAATCTCTGATGGCACATCTATCTGAGGAAAGAGAATGTCTTTATAAACCCTGGATTCTTTTGTAGAAATATCAAGGCAGATTGTTGATCTGAGAAAGAAATACTAGCCAAGGTAAAACAAACATTGATAAATATTAATGCATTGTAGTATACCAATGCAGTGCTATTGTATTATTATTATTAATGATAAATTGCTCTAAAACCCTTTATTCTAGATTTAGCATATTTATGTTTACTCTCACACATTTATATGTATGCTTGCATGTACAATGGCAAACTTATGTATATGTGTGTCTGTGCATGCACATTTTTGTAGTCTCCTCAGTAAGCAGGGTTTCCCTGGGCTGTGTCAATATGGACTTTAGCTATGAGCAAAATTTCCTTTGTAAATCAGTAACCAGAATCAGACCATAACTTGTGTAACACACAGATTTTTGGTTGCTGCAAAACAGCAAGATGCAAAATATTTGAGTTTTGGGCTGATAGAAATATTCACCACAGCTTGGGCCAGCCTACCCCAGGCTCTTTCCAACTGAACTTACACATTTTGATCCATGGCTCTAAACAGTAAATTCCACATCCAACACTGTGTCACAGCATTTTCACCACATGGCAATTGCTAAGGGAGTAGTTTCAGGAAAAGCAGTATCTACCCAGTGGCTCAGCATAACAGGTGGGAGCCTGATGGACCTGCCGTATTCCAAATTTCTGGCACCTCTGCATGCAACAGAGGCAATATCTCACATAACTGCCACTCTGTCAAATACTGGACTCTTCTGTTCCTCTCAATGACTCACTAGCTTCCACAATATGGAAAATGCTACTGCCATCATCCCTGCCAGAAATTTAAATCACTATACAGCAGCCAGTGCTGAAATTTAGTTGTGATTTGGATCAAAGTATCAGGCTACGGCTCCAGAGGTAACCAAGAGGGCCAGATGAATTCACACACTGGTCCCCCACTCATTTGCACTATTTAATTTTCAGCTCACTCCACAGCTTTGTTCTGAGTTGTTCCAAAGGCCACTTTCCAAGACAAAGCCAGACAGGGGTCCAGGGACAGCTGGCACTCCAGGGCTTATGGATGAGACCACATCAAGAATGGCTCTCTCTATCCTGTTGTTTCCCCCAAAACAAGTGCAGCAGGTTTTGCACCTCTGAACTATTCTGCACGTCTGTCAGCCCTTCAGGCATACATCATACCCCTGTTATTTCATATTCCAAAAGCACAGATGAATAACTTCCAATGCAGTTCTCACATAACTTCAGGCAGGTTAGACTGAAGAAAAAACACCCCCATCCCCAGAATTACATTTGAGAGTCACTGTAGCATCCTCTAGAGGCTGCAGAGAACCAAGGGCTAAATCTCACGATGTGTGGACCAGACAGTCAGCTTTAAAGAGAGCTGGCCCTAAACTGTGTGGATGAGGGCCAGAGTGAGCCACTTGGCCAAAAAGCCAAGAATTATTCCCTAACCTTCCTTCATTTAGTATAGTGCACACACAGAGGAACATCATACAATGGGAAGTAGTTAAAAAACCCAAACCTCGTAGTACAGAGATGATGAACTGAAATAAGGAGATGCTAACATGGCAGTCCTCTGGCAAAAGTAGCCTTTGGCTCCTCCAAGAGTCCTTGAAGTAACCATGGGGAACCAGAACTTTCCCATACGAGCAACGCTCTCGGTGCTCAGTCAAGACACAGAAGATAAAATTGCCTCCTGGTGTTAAAAAATACATTTGCACAAACATACAAGTTTAGGGCCTTGATCTAGTTAATTACATACACATGACAATCTTGTTTTGCCAGAACCAGGAGAGAAGACAGCTCAAGCCATAATTGATTACACTAATTAGAATCTGACTGCTGTTTTCCTGACTAGACAAAACCAACATTTATTTACTCTGGGTTTCAGTTTCCAGCAGAGTTCTGGCTGCAGTGATCATTCCATGTAGGTACACAGGCCAGGCTGAATGCTCCCTCAGAGAGTGGCTGGAGCACCTAGGACACTCTTGAGCATCAAAGTGTGCAATTGTGGTCATTGTATTTTAAGGGAAACATTTTTTAAACCTAAAGGTGTCCAAAGGGAACCAGTAACTATGACAGAAAATTAAAAGAAAAATACCACACATAGCAAAAAAAAAAAAAAAACCCACAAAAATCTTCACATTATATTAGAAGCTGGTGAAAGAAATGGTGTGGTTAGGATGGCAAACAGGGAAGGAAAACCTATGAAAGCTTACTGTAAGAGATGGTGATTAGTTTTTCTCTATGCCCATGCCCTGTAGGACAAGAGGTAATCAGCTTAGTTTGCAGTAAGGGAGATTGAGGTTGGACATTAGGAGAAACTTTCTCACTATCCTGAGAGATAAGCACTGGAGGAGGTGACCATGGAAGGCTCTGGGGGGTCTGGCCATGGCTTTAAGAACAGCACTGACTTTCCCAGAATGACTCAGCTCCTCTGGATCTGTATCCCTGTGGGCTAGGTCCTTCCTGACCATGTATCTCTGTGATCCCTATCAGTAGCTCAGAGGAAGAGAATATGGGATGCACTTCTTTCTCAGGCTCCAGCAAGCCCAGTAGAGAAAGGAGGGCTATCAGAAAGGCAGCACTAATATCCAATGGAGTCTAAATAAACTTGTCAAAATAACCCATGACATAAAGAGCATTGCACTTTCTAATCTCCAGAGAAAGGGGATGTTTTCTTATTCACTACAAAGTTTCTTATGTAGCAAGCACTGTCAAGTGCAATTTGAAGCAAGCACTTCAAAGAACTCAATGCTGGCACCAATGGGTTTGCCAGAACTATAGGAAGCTGGGAAAGTGCCTGCACCAAGGAAGCCTGTAGATGATTCCCAGAGTTAAGGGGAGAGAAGAGTGTGTGGGGGTTTAAGATTTTTTTTTTGTGGGTTTTTTTTTGTGTTGGGGGGTTATTTTTTTTCTTAGTTCCTTTGGTTTTGCCTGAAGTGGTGAGGGCTATATACGACAAGGAAACCAATTAACCTCTGGGACTCCCACATGAGATCATGAAGATCTAGCACAATCAGCTCCGACTTTACAGCCTCCTGTAGTCTTCAGTGTGGGAACAGGGAAAGGAGTACTGAGATGGACTTACTTTTACAGCTTTTACTCCTTTTTTTATTTAAATCCTGCATAAACAGAAGCCCTTTAATGATGCAAGATTACAGTTACCATGCTTATGAAGTCATGCAGCCTACTTGCATCTATTAATTTACTTATATAAAATATGATGTGAATGAGAGTTTCAAGCTGCAGCTTCTGCTGTGAAACAAAGCAGCTGAACAAATGGACACTGAATACTGGGAGTTTAGATCAAAAAATTGGAAATATTGGGCAGTACAATGCAGGACAGATCTTTACCAGTGCCTATAGAATTACTGCAGTAGAGACAGCCAGCTGGTTTTCCTCCCTTTCACCTGCTGCACTACAAACACATCAAAATATGCACTTATATGTAAACAGTGATAGAAAAGAACAGTATTGATAGAACTGTTCCAGCTCAAGACTGAAGAAGAGAAAGGGGTTACCCTGGCTAGACCTGGAAGTGGAGACAAAGTGTCAGATAAAGCACAATGCCACAAACAGAACTGATGCAACTGCATACTAGAGAAGGAGATCAAATTATGAAAAAAATCAGAGTCTAACCAAATTATTCTTAAATACTTACCTTAAACACTATAAAAAGTACTGTGAATAAACAGGAATCAGACTCCTATTCTCTCTTATATTCAACATGTAAATTGTGAAAAACCTCAGGATAATCAGTCAGCTTTAGAGTAATGCAAGGTCAACAGAGGTCCCAAGGAGACCAGAGTTGCCCTTTTCTGAGCCCCCAGGACTATCTGCAGCATTGTGTCACAGGACAGGCTTTATAAGAGATCTATATCTATATCTATATCTATAACTTCATATCAGCTCTAGCTGCTTGTTTGGCTTGGGAGCCTCTGGAAAAAAGCAGTTGCAAATGGACATGCTTACAGTTGCAAACACATATAAAGATGAGGGAAATGTCACCAGAAACACAATGTAAGTCCTGTATTTATATAGCTACTGAATGGCCTGTATTCCTGCAAACTGGATTCTCATAGCTTTTACTTCAGTTTTATAGCTTTGAGGTAACAACACACATGGAGGTCACTATCTTCATTTTATGGTTTTCTGTCACCAGTAGAAAATAAATAAATGACCGCAGAGCAATCCACAAGAGTAGCCTGGGTAAAACCCCCTCTCCTGAATCCTAGGCTGGTTCCCTAACTGTTCTCACTTGCAATTTAATGTTCAGGTATATTTTGGTAAGGAATGAGACAGGCTGTGCAACATACCCAGGATTACTCTCTGTGTCACCAGAATGTCTGTGTTCTTGGACACAATAGCTCCTGAGAAGGGGGGCCAAATGTCCATGAGGTCTGATGGCAAGGTGGTCAGCTTGTTGCTGGATAGGTCCAGGTAGGTGAGGTTTCTCAGGTAGCGGCCAGCATCAGCGGGAACGCTGGTCAACTTGTTGTTGTGAAGATCAAGAGTCCGTAAGTTGGGCATCTCTGCCAGGGATTCCCAAGGGAAAGTTGAAAGCAGATTACCATCCAGCCTCAGCTCATGCAGTTGTTTCAAGTTATAGAAGCTGCTGATATCAATGTTGGCTACACAGTTGTAAGTGACCCACAGGTATTTGAGATCTACCAGGTAGTAAAAGGCTTCAGTTGGAATCCTTCGTATGACAGTTTTCTCTATACGAAGTTTTACAGTATCCACAGGAACGTTCACAGGGATCTCATACATGTCAGGGTCATTACAGAGTACAGACCTAGCAACAGGAAAAAAAAAAGGAGAGAGACATATTTGCATTTATTTACCAGAAATTTGAATTTCAGATTTAAATGCAAATGCTGTAATTTTCTGCAACACTACAACCAGAACAAAGAAAACGGAAATCAAGAACAGTCCACTGCATTTAAAAGTTGAACAAACTCCACAAATATGGAGTCTCTAAAGACAAAAAGAACACAAATCAGAACTGATCCTTTTACATGAAACCTAGATTTGCTTTATCCTAAAGTATATAAGCACCACCCTCTATCCACCCCTCACTCTACTGACAGCTGAAAGAAGCCATTGTACAAGGAACAAGACATGCATGTATCTCAAGTGGGAAATGCATGCCGTCTAGTTAAAATTATTAAAATTCAAAATTAAGATTACTAATTATAATTTTTCTGTATAATGAAGATTCAAAGTATTTTCTATACTTACCTTTTGGAATAGACCAAAAATTGAAAATATACCAAAGAAAATTCAGTAAAGAAGGGCTTTCTGGACCTCTTTTTGATGTCTATGTACAAATTACTTGCTTTATAGAGATGAAAAGAACTTTCTGCTCACAATGATTTCAGTAAAATGGGATTTCTCAGCATTTTCAGTTATTTGATTTCAGGAAACAATTTCTTTGGGGTATATTGTTTGCACACACTGGCTTGAAGATTCTCCTGCCTTCAATAGGTCTATCCTTAATTTTCTCCCCATTTTCTCTAGATTATTCTTCTATTTTACTTTTTCCTCATGCAGCTTTATTCCAGATAACCTGAGACAATAAATAGCAATGACAAAGAGTATCTCCTAAAATTGACGCAACAATACCAGGTCACCACATTTCAAATTAATCTCCTTACTATCAAAAATTACATGATTTACTGCAGATTTAAAAAAATAAGAAACTACTGTATTTATTTAAACCAGAATCACCTTGCACTAGTTAACTAGTTTGTAGAAATAGAAAGGACATTGCAATAGTAGGAAGGTCATGGAGCAGAAAGAAATTGCCACCTGCAAGAAATGAAGATTTAGAGTGGCTATTTGCTAAGCACAAAGCCATAATCACCATCTGCTCCTGTTCAGGAATACTGCTAGCCATAGAACACTAATGTAAAATATGCCTTCACTGCAACTATGCTAGAAATAATTTGCAATGTCTGAGAATGTTATCTCCAATTTCTTCAACCCTTTTCCTTATAAATTGCCCTATATATATAACAAATAATAAAATATAGCCCTTGTTCCAGTGCCATCACTTCTGCCGTGGTAAACGCAAGTGCATTGTGAGGGACAAAAGCCATGAACTTCTTCAAAAAAACTCATTAGGAGGTAGAAGCAAACAAAGAGATACATGGCTTCCTCCCAGAAGAACTGACATGAAGAAATGTGAAAGCTTTATTCCTAGGCACTCATGAGCAGTGTGCTACGAATGTGAATGTAGCCATTCATTTAGTAACAGCAGATTACAACAGATTAGCCCAGATCTGTAGTTGCTTAACCTTCAAATGTATCCTGAATGCCAGCAGTTAAACCAGCTCACTCTTTACTCTGTCAGAACACACTCTGCTTCAAATCACATCCAACCGTGTTCCAAGGTTGTTTTAATATATAGATTGTAAAGTTAGTGTGTAATAAAATGCCTCTTCTCTTAAGAGGCAGTGCATGTATTATTACTGTCTATAAAGTGGCCCAAGGTCCCTGAAGGAAATCTAGTACACCATGAGGATATTGCATGGCATTTTCTTTAATACTGAAAATGTCAAATTAATAGGAAGCCTAGAGTCCAGAGCTTTTAAAAAATCCCATAAAAACAGGGTTTTGCCAAAAATACATATATGGTTTAAGTTTTACACTGCAAAGGCAAACTGCATATGCACACACACATAATAGTTGAAGCTAAATCTATACAGCCATCTTTTTCACCCTGAATAAATGCATTGCTCATACTGACAAAGGTATTTCTTGAAAATTAAACATCAGACCTACATGAACATAAGATTGACTTAGAAGTGATGCGAAATTACCATAAATATTTACTCAGTTTTATGCACCTCCCAAGTGTGAAGCTTTTTTTTTTTACATTTTGTCACATTTTTAGGATTTGCTGTGCAGCCACAAGCACTAGAAACATGCTACTTAAAAAAAAAAAGCTGTCTTTACTACAAATTAATTTGGTTCTGCCAGTCAAATTTTTTAAAATACTTTAAATATGCTAAAATGCCTTCAAAATCCTAAAACCTAATAAAAGATGAGGTCAGTGTAGATATTTTGACACCCTAACTATTCACAGAAACAGAACTTTGCAAAGCATATCAACGTGGACACTTGGTATGAACATATACAGCCACAGGGAGTATCCAGAATATTTGAAGTCTGAAAAACTTTCAAAGGAAGCTGGTGGAAAGTATCTCATGAAAGGAATTAATACATACTAAAAATCTGGGGTTACTGAACGCAAGAACTTCGCACTTCTGTCTTTCCTGGCCCCTCTGTCACCTTGTCTAGCTCTGTAAGAGTCACAGTGGCCACTTTGCTACCCTTTTTTGTTTGGGACAGACATATTGGACAAATAAACCTCACTCTTAAAAACTAAAGTCTTGGCAGGTTTTGTCTCCTTAACTTCTCTAAAATGATTACTGTGACTAACACAAAACAGCTAGCTGGGAAAGATTAGTATTCAAAAAGAAATTGTCCAAAAGATTCATTAACTGGAACCCCGATTTCACTCCTTTCCATGTAGCTTATGCAGGCAAATGACTGGAGTTCTGCGATGTCAGTGCACTTTGAGATACACTCATGGGCAAAGCATTGTTTATGGTTATCTCTTGTCTTGTCTGACATCGCACCATTGCCAGGATCGCCCTCCGAAACCTGCGAAGGGCAAGAAGGGGAAAACAGAAAGATCATTAGCTGGAAAACCAAAGAGAAAGGAAAAATTTGGTAAGATGATCTTAACTATTAAAATAGTTCTCAATTTTAGTAGAATGGACTTAATAAAAAACATGTATTTGGGATTCAAAAGGATCTGGGTCTTTTTCACTTCTGGGTACAAGAGTGTAAAGCTAATTTCATTTCTTAAATAGGGATCACAGCAGCTTTTGTTTATCCCAGGAGAGCGTACAACCACAACAAAGGTGAACTCACAGAATGGGAACAAAACACAGATGTTTTTCCATTGACTCAGCAGGTATATTCAGGTAGGCAGAGATCACAGGCTCTGCTTGAAGGTTGGTAGCAGAGACAGGAAGAATGCTTCCTTGCAAAACACAGTCCTCAGTCAGAGGCACTGGCTTAACTGGAGCATTTGTTATGCTTGCTCAAATCAGAATAGGCTTAACCTATTTACTTTAATGAAAAGGGTCAATCCATCCTAATCCATCAGAATATGATACATCCCAAATCAAACACGAAAATCTACACCAGTTACATGTCACTAAGATACACACTTTGGCCACAGTCATTAAAACCAGTCTACTACTGATGCAACCTAGATTCCATACTGAATCCCCTTGAGAAAACACAAATGGGACTTTCAAAAGCTATGTTAATATGTTCTCAAAAATATGTATCAATTCAGAATGTTCTGATGATGATCATAACAATTTATTTTAGGTTTTCCTGTCCAAAAGGTTGTCTTCAGTAAACTAACAGTGGTGTACCCTTTGCTCTTCACTGATCAACTTGCCATATCTTACAGGTGATCCTTCTATACTCAGATGATATGCTAAAATCATGACTGGTACAGTTTGAGAACACTTACTTTTTGTTTGCAATGACATAAATGCAGGGATTATAGAATGTGGACGATTTTGCGAAGAGAGGAGCTATGATGGCCATTGCAGGAGAAATTTTCTTTGGGTCTCCAAAGGAAGACCACAAACACACAATGGAATATGGAGACCATGCCACCAAGAACATTATAATCATCACAACAGACATCTGTAAAATGAGAGGAACAGATACATAACCAGTATTACCTCAAGGCAAAGACCTCACAGCAAAACCTCATAACAAAAGCACATATACTTATGTGAAAACAGAGCTATCCTGAATGAAAAAATATATAAACAAGTACACCTGACACATTTTGACAGTTCACACTGAAATCTTGCTTTGGGGATTTAATAGCACACTTCAGTGCCATGTGTTTGGCATGGTGTCATTTCATTGCATACAATATTCCTATAAAATCAGCACTACTCATTATGTTAAATCTGCCCATCAGGAGTTTAAATTACCAGAGAGGACTTCACACATGAATTAGGACCCCCATAATAAGTCACTCTGGGATGCTATTACAAACAATAAATATGAACAGAGACAAAAATTTAAGCCAAATATTTAATTAGGCTGTTAATAAAAATGTTTCATAAAGCTTAATTATGGTGCCATTAAATAAAATAAAGTAAAGGTTCTAGGACATACAGTTGAGGAACCCAGAAGTGTCTGCTTGGTTTAATGAAGCATAATTAAACATGTTCAACAACGATACAGAGGAGGTGTCTGAGCTGTCATGTCTGCAGAGAGAACAACCTGGGCAGCTTGGGGCTCACACCCCAGGACATGCCATACCACAGTCAGATCTGGAGAGTGACAAAATGAGGGAGTAGAAGGTAGGAGAGGTCATCAAACTGAGACAGACTTTTCTGGATTTTATCAGGGACATAAACTGGTAGCGGGAACTGGAACGGAAATCTCGAATCAAGAGGACAAAACAAACCACTAGAAAATCAACCAAAACTGCAGGACTGCTTACACATAGGATTCCCTAGTGCTGCTCACCTACATCCCTAGTTAGTCCTTCAGAGACGAACAAAATGAGCAACAAGAAGTAAACAGCTACTTTGTATGAGCTGCTCTAGAGCACAATCAATACACAAGCAGCAACTCTCACAGAAGATCCCTATTTAAATGCAAACAAAATACCAAATATAATACCAAAATGTGAGAAAGAACTCTTTAATTTGCAAGTTTGGTGCATAGAAAGCTTAGAGGATGCTAATTTGCAAAAAGCAGATGATAATCCAGTTCTAAAGAAGGATATTGCTTAACTCCAAAGTATTAATCTTTTCTCTTTTATTATAACTTAGTGTCTTCAACTGCAAAACAGGAAAAATGCATTTTCTTCACAAACACGAGTCTAAATTTTTAACTGAATCCTCAGTTTCAAGTATTCTGAAAGTTCTTCACAAAAGATAAACACTCAAATTACTCTTTTTAGGTAAAAATACTATTCTTCAGAACTTGGCAATGAGAAAGTTTTCCAAGGAATGCTGTTTGCACTGATAAGTAATTCAAAAACATAGGTACATACTCTTCTGTCCAATTCTCTCTCACTTTTTCATCATGCCCAACCACAAATCACATCTTTACACAAAATCAAAGGAGCTGGTGAACTTCAAGATTTCTCAAGGACTTTTATACATTAAAAGAATGTCAACCTTCCAGGCAGGATATATCATTTCATGCCATAACTCACATTTGCTACTGCTTACATAAGAGATAAGCTCAGCAGACTGAAAAGAACAAGGGATTGGAATTACACAGCTTGGGAGCTGGAAATGCACTCTCACTCCTAGGCCATTCAAGTGAGAGTTGACCAATCCATTTCAGACCAGACACATCTGTGAACCAAGCAGGAAGCCTAAGGACTCTGCAGACACAGAGTACAAGTTCTCCTAGGGCACCTCGAAGGTACATTTCTAGGTAATGACAAAGGAGAAAGGCAAGGAAAATTCACAATGTTCCCAGCCTTCAAAGTAGCTACTCATCTGGAAAGGGTATTAGACCAAAAATAAAGAATCTAGTGTGATAAGTCAAGCTAAGAGTTTTCACCAAGGCTCAGTATCAGCTAATATTTAGTAAAAAAGAAAAGGGGGAATGTAGGAAACCGAAATGCTTAAAAGGCTGCACCATTCCTTTGCCAATAGGACTTTAACACAAAGAACATGCTTAAAACATAACAGGCACTCATTTTACCTTTGTCACATCTACTTGGTCAGACCAATCTATGTTAATGCTCTCCAGGCAGTTACTGCTGGCATATTGTTTCATTGTCCGGGAAACATTGTAATAACAGTAAAACATGACTGTTAAGGGCACAACAAAATTAACAGCAATTACACTCATTGTGTAGGAAATAAAGGACCTGATAAGACAGAAAAACAAAACAGAGTAACTTACAAATAGCCATCCAGGAAAAGTTACCAAAGAATTTGGTATTTTGATTTGATTATGACATTTTGTAACAAGCTCTAAAATAATAAGGAAAATTTTCTTTAGCTTTTTTTTTTAATTAGAAACTACAAGTATTGAAATTTTGAAGCATATCTCAACTCCTAAGGGGTTTTTTGCTAGACTTGTTCTATGTTATTTCTATTGTTTTAAATTATTGTTAAAAACTTTGCTTCATATTTCAGAAAGAAGTTATGCTCCTACAGCAGTGAATTAAACAATCTTAGACTTCAGTGAGCCAGCAAAGTCAACAGAAAGCATGGGGGCGAATCTTACGCATCATTTTTCCTCCAATTTACTGTGCACGTTGCTCCAGTGGGATCCGGAGCATAGCTGGCCCAGCCTGCAGTAGGCATGGAAGACCAGAAGACTGCATTTATCCAAGCAGCAAGGATGAGAGCAGCATAGCTACGGGTGGTCATTCTTCTTCCTGCAGCCAAGCACAGACAGTCACAAACAGCTCTCATCTGCTGCTTCTTTCCATTGCCAAACTAGAGTGACTAGAGGCTTCCAGCAAGCACATAATGAGTTAATAAAGACCCTTTCCAAGGCTCGCAGTCTCAAACACTGTAGCATACCTGCTTTGTTCTGCTGCCTGACATCTCAGTCCTTGCAGCCTTTAAAGCCACTTGAACACCAGCACCCATTCCAGCCCAGCATACAGGCAATACCTGATCCCAACCCCACGCCAAAAGCTTATTATGCAACACTGGATTCAAGTACATCCTTGGAAGATTGCAGGGGGGGAATTAACTGTTACAACACAGCTGTAACAGAGGAAAAAAAAAACCCAGCGTGGTGTTAACACAACAGAGGCACACATCTGCTTGACAGAGGTCCAAACCTCACACAGCCAGAGGCTTTTTGTGCGCTTCTCTGTATGGATATGGCCCTCTAAAGGCTGAAAATGGCCATAAAAACACAATTTATAAACAGAGTAACAGCCTAATTTTGATGAATTTTTCACTTTAACAGTATGCCAACTAGGTAACTTACTTAACCAGGTACTGTAGGTTCGAGTTCTGCCCAATGCTGTAACTATGGAGTCATTCATGAGAAAACAATACAATCAAATCAGAATTTTATTCATTCCAACAGTGACTGAGTTTTGACCCTAAGCCTTTACCAATATCAGGCCTGCAGATGGTCAGGTAACGATCAACAGCAACAACAGTCAGCAAACCAATACTCGCCATCCCAAAAAAGATATTTAAGGCAGCATAGATCTGAAATTAAAACAAACAAGCAAGAAAATAATTTTTGAAAAATCTTTCAAAGATGCAAGCACAAATCTGTATACTGAATCAACACAATTCAGCCAAAGTTATCTTCCACAAGCAAGGTCCTAAAGATCTTAATTCAATGCAGGCAATTTGAAGGTGGCTCATTAAAAAGTAAATATTTCAAAAGCACTGGCTTCTGTGCACATTAGAAATCATAAAGACAGCAGTCCCAAAATCAAAGAAACACTGTCCTTCAATAAGTAAATTTTGAGATTCAGAGTTTGGAGGGGTTTATTTCATGTTTTCAATGTTTTTTAAGGAAACCTGAGGAGTATTTGGTCCATCAGAAAGTTACAGCTTTATCAAATGTGAGGTTCTGAATTATCACTCTTTCATCTGTTGTGATGGTTTCACAGATGTGGCCCACTGACTTACCCCCTCAGGCTCCATTTTTATGTGTGTAAGGTCTTTGGCACAGAGCAACACATGCTACAACCACAGCATGCTCCAAATGCATCTGCCCCATCATCCCATGGGAAACCTGACCAGGAAGGATGACTGGGAGGGCTGTGTTACCACTGGCACCCCAGCAATACAGAGCCCTGAGCCAGAGCACATGGCACCAGCAGTTATAATAGAACCACTTGGCATTCAGCCATCTCAGATCACAGGATTCATTTGGTTTAGGTTGACATGAGCTGTGCTTCAAGTGGTCTTAACTCTCAAATCAGTGAGATCTCTCATCAACCTGAACACACCACAAGCCAATCCAAACCCAAAGAGGTTAAAAGTGAGGCTTCCTGACAAACAATTATTGAATTTTGAGCTTGAAGGTACTGTCTACTGAGGCAAGTGATGTCAGATTGTGATAAGCATCTGTTAGATAAATGTCCAAAATTTTTGCCTTATGACACATTTTCAGTATATGCCTTCAATTACAACTCATATTCCTGGGCACTTAAGCCAAACAGTCTATCAGTTATGTAAATTAAAATCACAATCCACAGTGAGCATCTTTCTGCTATGGAAAGATACATGATATGTTTTTCAGTCATTCTATTCTTAAAAACAGGCAGTTCTTAAAAGTAGACTAAATCTTTAATGGAGACCAAAAGCCTTAGAGGCCTTCACCTTGTATATCCTATTAGTCCCATCCAAAAAGGACATGCATTCGCCAAGCAGAACTCACCAAGTTCTGTCAAGCTCACCATCAAAACACTAGCCACAATCAAAGTTTTTTAGCCATCAGCAAAATCATCAAATGTGCCTGTGCTACTTTAACCATCTTCATTTCAGGATTTGATTTTGTAAGTCTTCTTAAAGCTATTTTAAAATGTCTAGTCAATAGATATAAGGTTACACTTTCATGTTTTCAGGTTGTAAATATAAGCTTAAAGTGAAATTCACACAAAACACCATCTCCAGAAATTGCTGACATCACAGAACATCATCTTCAGGTCCAGAGTTAAATTCTGCATCTCCACTTTATCTCTTAAAATAACATGAGGTAGAGCCATTACTTATTTCTCAGTTTGCTTTTAAGTCTTAAAACTTTCTCTCTAACTGAATTGCAATACCTGGCATCCGGCATATCCAAATTTCCAGCTTCCATGCAGGTCTGAGGCAGCAGACATGGGGTAACCAATGCCACTAACACCAATATCAGTAAAAGCCAAGTTGATAATAATTGCATTGGTTGCTGTCCGAAGCTCTTTGTACTTAACAAAGATGCCTAACACAACAATATTACTGAAAATGCTTATCACTCCTGTAAAAACAGAAAAATGAAAACTTACAAAGGTACACACCAGCCAGTAATACACAGGCAGAAGAAAATGCAACCTATTGTAATATATAAGTCCCAAAAAAGATTTCTTTTCAGTGAAGTGCAAGTTTGCAAAGAGAATAGACACCTGAAAAGGAGAAAAAAAGCTTTTCCAATTAGGCAATCTTCACATGGATTCAGTAAGCACCAACAAGACTTTCGATACAATGACAACAAGCAGAGCAGAAATTCAAATGCATCTAGGATTACACTTCAAACACTCTGGCCACCAAGTACAGTGCTGACCTCCATGGTAATGAAGAATGCAGGCTGGTGACTGGCAAAAAAAAAGTGTTGGAAAAAAAACTTATGCACTTGATCTAGCAGAAGGCCCCTGCCAGCCCCTGAGATTCAGTAATTTTAAAATCAAATGAGGCAAAATCATAATTAACCCTCAGCTATCTCTCTTTTAACACCACCAAGGATGTCTGTTCTCAGGTGCAGGTCTCCTCTTGGAGGTCCAACATCTTTTGGCCCCACAGATGTCATCATCCATCATATTCATATACTCACACATTTCAGGAATGACACTGATCCTGTGTGCTCCTAAAATTTAACTAAACAAGGAGCTGAGGATCTGATCTGAAATGAACACCATAATAAAAAAACCACTTGCAGTGCCAGCTCTGTCAGCTCTCCTGCTGACAGATAGCATGTCATCTCTTGGGAGAGAGGGAGCAAAGGAGAATTACAAGTTTAATAATGCAGACTTCTTATGAGGCATGTTTTAACAGATATTACAGCTACCAACAATGAAATCAGACATACAAGAGGACTGTAAACTCATATCCTCAGGGTGAAGAAAAGATCCTTCTAGACACACTAAAATTTAATAATTCAAAGTCCAGTCTTAAAAGTAAGAGGGGGAGAAGGGAGGCAATGAAAAACAAGGAAGAAAAAGTAGAACCTATATTCATTAAAAATGAATGTTAGTATCACTAAAATAAATTAATAATAGAGAAAAAAAATAATATTTTGAGGAACAAAATACAACATGGAAGATGGATTCCATCTTGAACAAAGTGAGAATCATGTAGCTACAAGAAATGATCTCTGTTTCTGAGGCACAGGTCAAGCAGATGAATGAAGTTCCTCCCGGCAGCAGTTAAGCAGTGCCCATTAAAAAAGCATTGAAGCTTGTCAAAGTGCAGGAGCACAAATCTTATGAGGAGCAGCTACGGGAGCTGGGGTTGTTCAGCCTGAAGAAAAGGAGGGTCAAGCCAGGTGGGGGTCGGTCTCTTTTCCCACGGAACAAGCGATAGGGTGAGAGGAAATGGCCCCAATTTGCACCAGGAAAGAGTACTTTTGGATATTAGGAAAAATTTCTTGACTGAAAGGGTTATCAAGCACTGGAACAGGCTGCCCAAGAAAGTGGTTGAGTTGCCATCCCTTGGAATGTGTAGATACAGTGCTTAGGGACATAGTTTAGGGTTGGACATGGCAATGTTGGGTACTACCAAAGAAAAAAAAACAGGTACATGTATAACATGTAATTTATCTTTCCAGCTAGCATTTTAAAATGATACCAGAGCATTCACCACTATAAGCAGAAAGACATCCATAAGGCAGCAGAGCTCGCTGCAGCCTGAGTATCCCTGTTGTCATTACAAAAATGAATACACTGACTGTTAAGCAGTGTAATGCTTAACAATTACTTTCTTCTCAGAAAACAAGAGAGAAACACTTAGATCTTTTAAAGAGCATCAACACAGTACCCAGACTTCATTCTTATTCTTACACTTCTGCTTATTAACAAGGCTTAAATCTTCCAGACGTGGAATTTTCTGCGGTAAGGCTGTTGCAAAGCAATCAATCACACTTTCAAATATTTTATGGACTTCATAATCAAAAACATTTCTCATTAAGAACGTGAAGATTTATGAGACTCCCCCAACTATAATTAGAAATAAAAAAATGAAAAAAAACTAAAACTGCAAAGTAATCAAAGTTTTTTTTTTCCTCCATGACATTTAATTTCCATGCAAGATTAAGAAAGAAGAGCTGGCTTGATTCTGGCTAATTCCATTGATACTCTATGATCACCAATGATAGCTTTGACCCCAAACACCAGCTGGTCAAAACTATCTGAAAATATCACCTTGTTACATACTACATAATCAATTTTAATAAAAATATAAGAGGTATATCTAGGCTTCCAATATTTGACCATTATTTATCTCTACAGCTTCTTAAGAAGCCTACTGGTCTGTGTAGCTGTTCTATTAATTTCTCCAAAGACCTTAAATAAATTATTGTCTTTGCATCCAAAAATACCCACTTTTCCAGCACAGCAATTTGATACGCACCACTTCAGACATATATGCTAAATAAACTGCAACCATCAGCGATGCTATTTCATATAAATGTAAAATACATTCATATTTCGAAGTATTTTAAAATCTAACTACAACATGGAAAAATTTGTGGTACAGTCAATGAATAAAGAATAAACTGATTTGATTTCCCATAATAAAGGTATTGAAGGCCTGTTTCTAAACACAGTAGGTTTCAGTTTTGGTTAGGTGGATATTTCATTACTATGGCACTCAATGCTTCAGAAAAGCACTACTGAAGAGGCTGTGATTATACAATGAAAAAGTTTTTAAGGGGAAAATAAGAATGATTCTATAATCATTCAACTTTAGCCAAAGACCACTGCAGTCACAGGGAACAGACACAATGTGAAGCCTCACAGTGTGCTTTTCTAACACGTGTCATTGGTGAAAAATACAGCTGCAACTGGAATCTGCTCTTCTCTGATTAATGACCAGCTCCCTCCCTCTAAGTCACATTCCAACCCTTCCCCTTACATCCCCCTAACAGACACCCGCTCACATGCTCAGACTATGCATATATTACTACAAACATGTGGCCCAGGAGAAATCTCAAGATAGCTTCGAGCACATCACAGAAAAATGCAAGATGTGACAGCTATGCCCTATTTTTATCTATTTTGCAAGCTGGCAGAAACTAATTCTCACTCTCTTCTATAATTACATATCAACAAAATGTATTTTTTGAGACACAATGCTGCCTTCAAATATAGAGCAGAAAACTTAGATTCTGCACACTTCAGATGTTTCTGCATATTTCAGTCAGGCAGCTGATTGCTAACTTGTCAGTAAACATGGAGAAAAGCCATCAGACAGCTGTCTAATACAAAATGAAATACCATCACTATTACTGTACAAAATGAGCATTCAGATCTACAAGTTCTATTTTAAAAAGTTACGCAACAATTTGCCAATGCCCATACCTGCTGTTATTAAGTAAGCTGCAACTATGTTGTGTTCAGTCTGTGTGAAGGCTGAATGAGCTTCATTGTCACTTTCTGAGGAATTGGATGAGTCATTCCAATGCATTTTCGACAAAAGACTGTCGTCTATCCTCTGAAATAATTCATCAAGAAGACGAAACACTACAAAACCCTGTCAGGCAAATTCTTTCATTATTCAACAGACTCACTGAACAATCAAAAGAAGGGGGGTAGGGGGGAGTTCCCCCACCACTGACAGCTTCCAAGCATGATTTAATTGGACTAAAGTGGAAAGAAGTTTACGCTCCCAATCTATGCAGGAGATTGTTAATTAAAACAAAGAGCAGCACAGAACTGAGTAAATTTTGAACAGTATGCTTAAACTTCATTCTTACTGCTAATGAGATTAACTGTCACATGCCCCCAAAATTTTTCCCTTCAAACCTCTTGTGCAATGCTTTGGAAACCTCAACAAAAGTTGACTCAGTTCAATCAATCACCAGCCTGGCTTGGAACTAATTCCCATCATCACCCAAAGCACAAAAACCTGTAGTACAACATGAAGAGACAAATGTCAGTTTCCTTAAAAACAGGATATATTTACTCTAAAGCCTATCCCTTCAAATCTTTAAAGACTTACTTCTTCAAGGTTCTTTGATTTAAACTCTCTGACAAAGATATAAGAAAAACACATTCCAGTATTTTCCTAAGTGAAGCATGACTTTCAGAAAACTCAGCTGCTACATTTCTAAAATAGCCTGGTCTATAGAAAATGGTTGTTAAATATGCCCCCCTCTCCTAAACACAATACATGTAAGCTTACTTTGGGCAAATTTTCCAAAGCATCTTACTGGGCATTTTTCAAAGATCTGAGCAGCAAAAGCTGATGTTTTCTTCCCTTCAATGATGAGGTACCAGCACACCAAAGCAAAGACTTTTTAAAAAACCCTGCATAAATAATAGCTGCAATATGTCTTTGCCCAAAGGACTTATACAGAAAGCAGCTGCTCCCCCTCAGTTCTGCTTCATACAGTTTTTGCCTTCAGTCAGTGTTTATGCTGGGTGTAAAAGTGACAAAGATGAGCACCAGTGGTTCTTCAGTTGTATTGGTTCACAGGTAGGTCAAGCAGGTTCCAGGCTAGTGCTGTGCCTTCTGGGAAGCAATAAGGGTGCAGTGACACAGGAAGACAGTCATCCTATAGAAAGTCTACATGAAGAGCTCTCTCTTCTCTAACCTGTGAAATACTCAGAGAGTGTTCCCTCCCACCCCTCAGTTCTCCAAAACAAACATCCTGCATCTTTCTTTTGAATATAAAGGTAAGAATTTTTTTATATAAACTTGTGCAGTCACAGCATTTAGCCATCATTGCTACACACCATCTCGTGTCACAGTCCTATGAGCAAACATTTTCTTTCATGCCCCATATCTACACTCACAGCTCTCAGGGTATTTGTATTATTACAGTATTTAATAATATACTGTCAGAAGAGGATTAGGCAGGAACAGGGTGGGAGGATTCTGAAAGGAAAGATGATCTGTTTGGCAGTGAAGCCACTTTCCTCGTGCAACACTGTCCTGCCCTGAAAGTTTTGGCATGGCAGTAATTTGATACCTTTGCTTTCCTCCTCTGACACTTTGGCAAGATTTTCAAAAGCACCTCAGATCTTGCAGCTTCCACAGAAGTCAGAGCTTGCAATGCTGAATGTCTCAAAAAAGCAAACCATTACTATTTTTACCCAGATAGGATTCCAGATGTACAGTAGCAATTAACAAAAGAAATGTTATACTTGTTGATTTAAATACAACTAATACATGCAGTCCCTTCTATGTACCAATTGTTTCTGTCTCTTCTCAAATTTGACTAATTTTACAGCAACTAGAATTTACAGAGAAAAGTCAAAACTAAAGGCAGACATGATCAAAAGGTTTTTTTTTCTGCAACACTGTAGTTCATAAAATAAATTCAAAAATATAAAAGAAATTAAATATTCAAGCATAAAAATAATCCTCAGCTTCTAAGCCAGATAAAATATGTCTCATCACATTGCTTATTAATTCTGGTATAAGAATATAAAATCCAAAACCAGACTGTTTTTATCCTTCAATAACATAGTATTACAAGTGTCAGAGGGCCATTTTATATAAAGTCAAGTGATGCTTTTCCTTCCTACCTATCCCAGGTCAGTAGTAAAATGTAACTTCTTTTTAAAACCATTCTTCAATTTGCATGTATCTCTCTAAATACGTGGGGCAATGTAATGTGAGGTTTAGCAAGCTGCTTTCGGTTATGTATAAAATATCAATGCATGAATGATGTGAGTAGAAAAACGTACCTTTTGCATTAAAAATAAATAAACTGGAAACCAAAACCAACCCCAAACCTCTTCCTATTTCCAGCAGTAAGCTGGCTACAAACCCATCCCAAACCCAACCCCTCCCATGTTTACTACACCCTCAACCGCTGGAGGGCTCTCTAAGACAAAACGTCCCTTTAATCTTTTTCCAAACTGATGCAAATGGTTCAAACCCCAAAGAAAACAAATTAGTAACTTATCTCTTTCTCCTCGATCGCAAAGACTTTTACTAGACTTAAACTGTTGGTTAGAAAATTTTTGCTCTGTAGAGGTTTTCAGCTGACAGCTCTGAAAAATGCTCGACCCCGCTGAGATTTTTACTTGCCATACATCACACAATAGCTATGCTTTTTTTTTTTTAATAAACAATACTCTTTCTTGCCAAGACAATGCTTTACACAACTGCAAATTACTTTGCACCAGGATACGTGCAACAATCCAACACTTCTTCAGGCAAACATCTACATGTACAAGTCAGTGCCAGAGAAAATCCTTCCTGTTCTACAACTGCCGGTGTTGCACTTACATTAAAATATCCCAATCTTTTTCTGCACTTCATCAAATTTCTCTGACTAAATAACATAGCAAATCTATAACTACATTGAGCCATCCTATCCCAGCATCTGCAGAAAACACAAGGAAAATAACTCTGTAAGGAATGCAGGGGCACTAAAGCCATTCTCATTAGGTAACAATTTAAGCCTTATAATACACCACCAGGTATTACCCTCTGTTTAAGGAGGATTTAGATCCCAAACAGAAACAAACAAAAAAACAAAACAAAACAAACAAAAAAAAACCCACAGAATTTTGCTGTGGCATAGACAAAAGGCTCCAGGTCTTCTAAATACTTTGAAGCAATCTGATCCTGGTGATGCACCAGGTGTTAGCTCAGACCCTACACCTGGGTCAAACACTGCCATGGCAGTGGAGGACACAGGTAGGTGACACCACCACTACTGCTGCATACTGAACTGCTCTGAAGCTCACCTGAGCTTCAAAGGAATTTCCAGGACAGCAACCCCCCTCATGCTGCTGGAGCAGGTGGCAGATGAGAAGCTATTTAGACAGTCCAGCTACATGCTCCAAGGGCTACCAGAAAGGGGAATGAACACAGGGAACACCAAACTGTCATCCAGAGCCTACCCTAACACCTTACTCCCACTCCCCTCACTTCAGACTGCACTGTGACTTTTCTTCCCCAGACACTACAGCTACTTTAAATTTGCCATTTCTGACAACACACCTATTTCTGTCCCCATACCTGTGAGCCCCTTTCCTATTGTCTGCAGCAGCAGCACAGATTATCTGTAATTATGCACATAAATAAAATCAGAATATTTCACTTACTAGGATCAGGAGCACTGTGACAGACTCACAGCTAGAATCTGAAGCTCAAGACAGAGAAAGGTGTCATAAATTAGAGAACCTCTTAGTTTGTTACAGTGTAACACTGCAGACAAGACATCTTAAATTTCTTTGAGACTGAATTTATATCTATTACTCTTAACATCTTTCTTATATTAGGAGAGCAGGATCACACCATGGCACAGAGAAGACAATGCAGAACACAGCCTTAATGTGCCTTGCAAATACCCCCCTTCCCCAGAACGGAGATTGGAAAAAAAGGCATCATCATAAGCCAAACACATCCAGACACATTCCTCGTAGCTTCTTCCATCCTAAGAACATCCTGCAACCTCCGTGGAGATCTAAGACTATACATTTTCTCTGGATATTTGCATAAAATCCATCCAGCAGTGTTTGTATGCACAGACCATGCCGTAAAGCTCCTCATGTATTTCTCCACTGGGACTGCAATCCCTTCTCTGTAACAAAGAGCCCAATCTTTCCTCCAGAGCTGCAGTGGATATTGCTGTTTAGCCCCTCTGCACACGGAGGTCAAAGCCTTTGCTTTGCCCTCGCAGCACCTTAGGCTGACTCACTGCTCCATCTGCTGAGAGACTCAGCACACTCGCCTGCTCTTGGGCTGCCAGGCCACACTGCCTGCAGCCAAACACTGCCTGTCACACCCTGCACTTCACAGGTCATGGCAGGAGCCCTCTGACATCCTGGCAAAAAGCATGTCCCTAAAGAATAGCAAAGAGCAGCATGGATTTGGGTGTAAGAGTGAGGACTGTGTTATGTTAGTCTTTCAAAGTCAGAACAATAAGGAAAGAAGATCTGAGCCAGCTGCCCACTATTGAAGCATCAGTTAAGAAACCCAGCACAGCAGAGGATCCAGCTGCAAACATGACCAAAGTACTGACACTGCAGGTGAACTTGGTTTGTGTTGTTCAGCTGCAACGTGGAATGCCCAAAATGCAATTACTTGCATTTTAGATAGAATTTAGATAAAAGGCAATTTTACAAAGCCTCAAGTCAAGCCCTGAGGCACTCAGGACTAGCAATGCACAGCAACAAAAGCCCAGTCATTCTCACAGTTCTGGATTTAACTAACCTGGCTAAAGCTAGGCTATTAGCAATACCAGGAAAAAAAATGGAACCCCTTATTTCCTGAATTTCTGAGGTTAAGAATAGAGTCAGCTTCTTCTCACAAAAGCAGACCTAGCAGAAATTCAATGTTCTGTATTTTGTTTTAAGCTGAAGAACATTTTTATCTATTATCCCTTGCAGCATCTATTCACATTTAAATGGATTACTTTTGTTTTTCCACTCTTTCAAGTTTTGTTCAACATTATTAAAAGTACTGGTCACATTTGTTAAAACATGCAGTAACTGTCCAACCCTGGTACTGAAAAATTACCTGTTGCCTTTGATAAGCAGAAGGCTAATGTAATTAAACTGCCATTACTGCATTCATCCATTTAAAAGCACAATCAATTCTGAAAGGAACTTTTTTCACACTGAACAAGATGTTCATTATTCTACAGACCCCTTTTCAAAAGTGCTTGGTAGGAGAGTCTGTGAACAGACTCCTGGCTCCAGCTGAAAGAAATCCAGGGAAGTTCTATTTTCACCTATTTTATTTCCAAAGTTCCAGAGCAGAGAGGCACCCTGGTCTCTTCTATCCTTAGAAAAACAGTCACTATCTTTCCAACAACCCTCATTACGCATCCATTTAAAGAGACCAAAGACTTTGTCATGCCATTCTAAGCAATACATAACTGAGAGCATTGTTTGCAGAGGAGCCCTATGATGAGGTATTTAATCTCAGCTCTACAAAAACCCAGAGCACCACAGAGATGGAGTCCCAGGACATCAAAACCTCAAGAGAAACAGGCTAAGTGGGGGATGCAAGGCCAATTAAAAACCCTTAGGATTTTAATATCAGAGTAATTACCATTAGATGACTGAAGTATAGTATTAACCTTGTCTTGTTCACTAGACAGCAGCTTCTAAGAGGACTATGTCTTAATGCCTTTGGCTTTCATTAATATTTATACAGAAAAATTCACAAAATATACTCAGCTGTCTTCTCTCTTATATTACAATGCATTTAAAAATTATCAACACAAATGTCTGAAATTTAATTTATAAAAAAAGGTTCACAAAGGTTGTTTAAACAGCATGTCCATTTCAGAGCAGCCCAGAAGACTCCATATAAAGAGGCTGAGAACCAGGGATCAGTCATGCACAGGTTCACACTGGAGTATGTGCATGCAGTGAACCTGTAGGGTCTTTTGAAAACCCATTTCAACTGATTGTTTACTCCAAACTCCAACATGGAGTTAAGCATTGACTGCACTGCTTGTCAGAAACAAACAGTTTAAGAATAACATTGAATTGTGGCTTAGTTAGAAACGTTTACACATATTCTGAGCAATCTTCAGCTCTTCGCCTCGGGCTACACTCTCCTCATGTGTCCATCAACAGTCATGAAGTGTAAAAATAATTGTCATTTGTAGCTTCAAGTTCTTTACATAAAGATTTTCAGGGTCCTTAACAAAAATTTTTCATGGTTCTTCACTTCTGCAGATGACATGATAAGACAATGAGGAGATACTCATGGCTCCATTTTTAATGTCCTCTTCCTATTTTAAGAGAAAAGAAAAATACATCAAGCAATTCTTATCTTAGTTGTGTTTAAAGCAAATTCTGCACATAACATAGAATGGGTTGATAGAATAAAATGTGAAAAACTAACATGGTTTTACACATGCATCAATAAATGCAGAGTACTGTGCTTCAGTTTAAACTACCAGGATGCACAGAAATCTCTTGCATAGAACTGTAAACATCTATAAGACATTAAAAATCCCAACACTCTGTTTAATACATACAAGCTTTAAATTATTTTAATACATACAAGCTTTAAATTATTTTAATATTTACAAGCTTTTCAATATTTACTAGCTTTTTTTTTTTTTAGGAGCCATTACTTATTCTTATTACTGAAAGGTAAAAACCACACACTCACCCCGAAAGCCTCCTCCACCACCTCTTCCTCCTCTGAATCCTCCTCCTCCTCCACCTCTACCTCCTCTGAATCCTCCTCCTCTTCCTCCACCTCTGCCTCCTCCAAATCCTCCTAAACAAAAGAAAGAAATTATCCTTTGAGGAGTATGTAAATTCTTGGTTATGTACAACAATTTATTTCATTGAAAGCTTCTGAAATGAAACGAACAACAACAAAAAAACAGAAACTGTCAACTGCCGGACCGTTACCAGGTCAATTACTAGTACACTGCTTCTTCTAGGGACCATCTGGAGCATTTTAGGTATTGCCTAATATCTGATGTACCATGTCCAAAATACTCAAGAGACTTAACAATTAACTTCTTTCACAAGAGAAAAAAATTAATTACATATATTAACCAGTAATTCATTACAACTATTAATAAATATTATCTATTAATTACTACTCAGCATTAAACCAAATCACTTTGAAACACTCGTGCCTTGCTGCAAAGGGGCAGAGTATGCAAAAGAGGCAAGAAACTGTGATGTAAGAAAAAATAAACTTCAGTTTTAACTGAAGAGTACATCACAGGTGATGTTAAAAAAGCTTTCTGCCTTTGTTATAAATCAGCATTCTCTCCTCCCTATGCTTTGGAGTTGTTATTTAGTCAGTCTCGCCACTTTAAAGGTATCACTGCCTTTTCTATAAAGTCAAGCAGAAACATTTTTATTTGCAATACTACTGTTGGTATTCAAGTACTCACCAGAAGCTTTACAAAACAAAACACAAATACTCCACAGAACAAACGAGCAAAGCAACCCATGGCATCTCAAATAACTCCAACATTCTGCAGCTTTCATTCTTGTGATCTTACCTCTACCACCGCCTCTTCCTCCCCCACGTCCACCACCACGTCCTCCTCTACCACCTCCTCTGGGAGCACCTTTTTCTCCAGGGGGCCTTGGCAAAAATCTCTGAAGAGGTAGCAGCTTTGCTGGATCAATGTAAAACTGTAGGAAGAGAATTCCATTAGGCTTTCAAAATACCAAGACTAAAAAGCACATTAATATCTCTCTTAGCAAATATCCCCAATTTGGTCTTATCTCATTACATCAAACTGTCCTCTGCAAAAAGCCAAACAGAGAAAGCACGCAAGAAGTAAATCCCAGAATTAAAAAGCTGCTAGAATAGAGGTTATATTTATGTGATTTTGTTACGTCTTTTCTCATGGGGCAGGAAGAAGGAATAATGTGGCAAACACAAAACTGGAAAGGACGAGTAACTTAATTCCTATATTTATGAAGGACAATCAGCTTTTAAAGTTAATAAAAACTTAATAAAGCCTTTATTATCTGCTGACAAATTAGACTTAGCTAATTGATAGCATTCAGTAAAATTCTGTTATTGAGATTGACTTACCTTTTGCATTTTTTTAAATGAAGAGGCTTTCATGTTCTCGGACAGTTTCACTGAAAAATACTGTTGGTTTTCTTAAGGAGCATTGGAGTAATAAAACATGCAAAACTGTGATTTTGATCAGTTTATGGAAGGAACATTCAGACATTTTCTAAGTTAGTATTTAATAAATTCAGCTAAATTTCATCACAATTGCAATTAAAGGTGATTTAAACCTGCACATTTGACTTCACATTTAACGTGGGAGAGGAAAATGCTCATAGCTAGTGACTGGGCTCAACCAACCAACACAGGCTGAGTCTTAACTGACATGTTACAGGGTTACTCCCCCAACTATCCTGCTTTTGTCATGGATTCTGTCCACCTGGCAGTGACAACAGAATGTACCCAGTGTCTCTGTGTCAGGCTGGCTTTGCCAGAGATGTCCTGACACATCCCACTTTTACGGGCACGTTAAGTAATAAACTGGACAATCAGCAACAGGACATCTTAGTATAAACTCACTTTAAATAATGTGCTGGAGCATGAGCAAGGTCCCCTAATGCAAAAAAAAAAAAAAAAAAAAACTCCCTTGATCCACCTCTGCTATGTCTTAGCAACCTACAGCAGAAATTTTGGTCAGTTAGCCAGAAAAAGTAACAACTTGAACCACCATGGATCCAAAACACATAATCAATACTGGTAAAGAGTGAAAATCTCTGACTTCAAGCACTCTGTCATATCAAAAAAGCTCTAGGACAGGCACTTAATGTGAATGAAACACCTATTGACACCAACACTTGCAGCAAGACTCACATATAACTGGTAGCCAAACCCTTAACTATTTTATAGTCCTAGAGAAATCCCATTTCACATCCAATCAATTAAAAAAAAATATTGTAAGCCACACATTTTTTTTAAGGATACAAAGTCTCTCAGCTGTCCAAATATTTCATCCACTTTGCCAATCTGCTCCTTATTATCCAGGTACACTGGGGCATTGAAATAAGGCACCTTGTTTTCTTCTGTTTTACATTTACAAACTATGTCATCTTCACAGGGATGCATGAACTCTCCCAACACTGAAACAAAGAACAAACAAGCTAAAGAGCTGGAGCAGACAATCTAAATGAAATAAATAAAGTTTCTCCATGCAACTTACAAACTACCCTTTCTGGAGGGCCCTGGTCATATCCTCCTCTGTTGAAGCCTCCTCTTCCACCTCCCCGTCCAAAGCCACCTCGCCCGCCACGGTTGAAGCCACCTCTGTCACCGCCACCTCCTCCACGGCTGAAGCCACCTCCTCTTCCTCCTCCACCTCCTCTTCCACGAAAAGACATTCTCTACTGTTCCCTGCATTGTGAACAACAACAAAAAAAAAAAAAAAAATCAGTTATTTAAGGTATAAAAGATGTGTCATAGGTGATTTGCTGTACAAACTGCAGTCTCCTGTCAGCCTGGTTTGTTACTTAATGGTTCATCCTGTTCAATCCTCACTAAGAACATGCTGGCCTATGAAAAATCAAGTTTACACCCAAGATGTGATCCACTGCAACATCCAACTGCAAAAAGTGACTAGCAGTGATCAGCTGTCATCTCTCACTCACCTGTATAAAGATGCCATATCTCATGGCAGTCCCCAGCCCCACAAGTGGCACAAAGTGACAACATCACAGAATGCTTTGGGTTGGAAGGGATCCTAAGGGTCACCTACTTCCAGCCCCCCTGCTGTCTGGAGGGACATCTTCCACAGGTTGCTCAGGGCCCCATCCAACCTGGCCTTGAACACTCCCTGGGATGGGGTATCCACAGCTTCTCTGGGCAACCTGCTCCAGTGCCTCACCACCCTCACAGTGAAGAACTTCTTCCTAATGTCCTATCTCAACCCACCCTGTTTCAGTTTAAAACTATCTTCTCTTACTCCTATCTTCTCTTATTCTATCCCCATGTGCCCTTGTGAAAAGTCCTTCTGGAGCTCTGCTCTAGCCTCCCTCAGGCACTGGCAGGCTGCAGTAAAACCTTCCCAGAGCCTTCTCCAGGTTGAACATTCCCACTCTCAGCCTGACTGCAGCAGAGAGGTGCTCCAGCCCTGTGACCGCCTTCGTGGCCTCCTCTGGATCCGCTCAAAAAACTCCACATCATTCCTGTGCCGGGCACCCCAGAGCTGCAGGTGGGGTCTCACCAGAGCAGAGCAGAGGGGCAGAATCCCCTCCCTCCCCTGCTGCCCACGCTGCTCTGGATGCAGCCCAGGACAGGTTTGGCTCTCTGGGCTGTGAGTGCCCATGGCTGGGTCAGGTCCATCCTGTCCCCCACCAGCACCCCCAGCCCTTCTCACAGGGCTGCTCTCCCTCTGCCCGTCCCCCCCAGCCCGTGTTAGTACCAGGGGTGGTCTCGACCCTTACTCTCGGCCCCTCGGGAGGTTCCCTCGGGAGCCCGCACTGCTCGGGCTCGGCCGCACTGGGCGCGCACCCGCAGCGCCTCACAGGGCCCTCGGGACGCGGCCTGCAGCCAGGGCACAGGGACCCCGGCTCCCGGGGCCACTCCCTGAGGGATGACTGACTGACTGACTGACTGACTGACGGACAGACAGACGGACGGACGGACGGACGGACGGACGGACACGGCAGCGGCTCCGTCCCCTCCCGCGCGGGACGTACCTGCACGTGCGCGCCGCGCCCGCCCAGAAACACCCGCGCTGCCGCAAACGGGACTGCCTGCCGTAAATGAAAGGGCACCTACCGGCCGGCAGTGTCGCAAACGGCTTTAAATTCCCAGTAATTGCGGCGCGCCAGGAGCGAGCGTGCCGCTCTCCTGTGGGATGGGCGCGGCAGCGACAGCAGGGCTCGCCATACATACATACACACTGTTAAAAATAGGTTAGGAACTGTTGTAAAATAGTAGATAATTGTTAAGCACGCACTGTTAGTTGGGTTATGGTGAAAGGGGTTTCAAGGGGTAGTTGTAAGAAGTACGGTACTCGAGGTACCGTATTACACCTAAGTAAAGCGCACCACCCCCAAGCGAAACGAACCGGCCTGGACAGGACTGTAATGGCCAATCAAGCGCCCTAGCCCTTCATGCATATGAAGGATCCAAAAATAAACCAATCCAAACGGACAAAAAACAGGATAAAAAGGGTGCTCCTGACCCACTGAACCCGTGCCGCTCCACCTGGGACATCGGGGACATCGCCGCACCGCTGCTGAGAACACCCGGCGCCGGCGCTGCCGCATCCCCGCGGGAACGCTCCTGCTCGCCCGCGGGCCCCCTTGCTTTAGGCCTTTTTCTTATCCCAAATGCTGGAATCACTCTAGTACCGGGAGCGTGCTCTCGTTTTTAGCACATAGACCGCGGATACGTACACACACCGTGTACAGCAGCGGCGATCCCGCACAATGAGCTGGCAGACGCGAACGCTGCGGTCACGGAGCCGCTGCGATGGATCGAGCGGATCCTCCGCGCAAAGGAAAGAGAAGTGCAACCCCAACCAGCGCTTCCCTTTAATCATTTACTTCAAGGGCTTTACTTTGTTATCTCGTCATTCACTTACGGTAAAAGCAGTTCAGGCAGGGTATTTTGAAGAGGTCAGATTTATGGGTTAATAGTTGAGGCTCCTGTACTTTATTTCTAAACACACTTGAAAATATTTTTCTAATGGTTAAAAATTAAACACAAATCTAACAGCTGACATTCAAAAGAATTCCAGCCAGAGGAATTTGTCTAGGAAGGGAGATAAAATTTCATCATGCGAATGCTCCCAGTTTGCTTGGTTTTCTTGTGTCTCTTTTATCTTTGTGGATCAGAGGTAAGATATGTTTTGTTGTGCTAGCGGTAATTTTTTAAAACGTTTAATAAACACTTTATTGTTATAAAAGCAAAACCAATTGTTTTTTTTAAAAAGTTTCCTTTCATAGTATTTGTGCTTCCTACAGTTGTTTTAGCCCAGCCTGAATGTTTGAAGTTTGCTATTTCTCTTTAATGCTTTGATTCCACCTGGGGCTTATGCTAACAGGTTTCTGGAAAAGGTTTTAATCATGATCCTATCCTAAACCAAATTTGCAAGCGTGGCTGACCACAGACAGGTGCTGCAATTTTCCCCATCTCCCTTTTTTGAGAAATGGGATTGCAGTCTTGTAATATGGCAGCACAGTATTCCCCTACTGCCAGAAGGTTTCCTGCAGATTGTCTCTGGGCAGAAGTGTCCAGGAAGGCCAGTCTGGGCTGGGCACTCAGCACAATCCAAGTCTTTCAGAGAAGTTCTGAGATAAAAATCAGCACCTGCTGTTCCCCTTGAGGAGGAACACCTAGCACAACATGGGAGTTGTGCCAAGCCGGATCTGGCTCCCAGTTTAGATTCTACTGACCCAAGAACGGCAGGAAGAATTCAATAAGATTATACAGCTGTGAAAAGGAGAGGTATTGGATTAAATTCTGCCCCAGCTACATCCTCCCTGACTTTACTGTGGGCAGGATTTCTTCATGAGAACTTTAAACTTCAGCTCTATTGATCCAGTTGACACAGTCAAAGCTGATAAATCACATCTGAGGACTAATGTTTTTCTCCTGTTTTTACACAGAGTCCATCCATATATATTTTCCATGTTCTAAGATTCATCCTACCCACAGATCTTTAAGCAAAAGCACTCAGCCAGCACTGAGGTCAGCAGTGAGCTGCACAAACACAGGTGCCACTCACCCAGAGGCCATCAGAGGGAGGGTCACACTCTCTATCTGCAGTGCAGTGATGGCAGCAGCCACACTGCAAACCCAGTGCTGTGCAAGACACAGGAAAAACGCTGATAAGGATGAGCACTTAATTTTCAAATTGCTTTTGGATACTTGTTAAAGTACTTGAGGTACTTGTTACTTGAGCAGTCACCTGGACTCTGCAAAACAAATCATTAGTTATAGATTCATTTGCTAGTAAGTAGTTAATAAATATTTACACATGATATTTAAATCCAAAGTTAACCAGGCCAATAAAACAAATCTTAGGGGAAAAAAAAAAAAAAAAAAAAAACGCTAATTGTTTTCTTTTTCTGGTGCTTAAAATCCTGTATGTTTTAATCTGCTTATAGTCCCATTGCTGGGATGTGTTATAAACCAATGCCTTTAAAAATGTTTATAATTTGCTGTGCACTTCAGTTGATGTTTGAAGAGTAAAAATAAAGTTTGTGGGAGATCAGTAAGAGTGAAGATCACACCAGGTAAATGATCCAAAAAGAAAAAAAGAGTTCAGAAGAACCGAGAAAGACAAGGAGGCCAATGACAAGGGAATAGACACTATAAATGGTATTTAGGAACTTTCTATTAGATAGGAAAAGGCTTATAAATGGGCATTTTGCTGAGGTCAGTGAAGGGATCTGCAAAACCCTTGGTGCAGTCCCTAATCTTGCTTTCATTTAAATTATTTTCTGTGTGCCTTGCAGAATGCAGCATGTAATGCTGAAGAAAACCACTGTCAACAGGTTAAGCCTGCCCAGCCAGCTGAGCAAGACAACTACCTCATAAAAGAATGCTTGGGCAACCAATACACCCACAAGTCCTGTAAGAAAGTTTTTTGTCAGCCATGGGAGCGATGTGTGGAGGGAAGATGCCTTTGCAAGCTTCCCTACCAGTGCCCCAAGAATGGCTCTGCAGTTTGTTCTAGCAGTGGGAAGAACTTCCGTACCTACTGCCAGCTGAAGAGCTATGAGTGTCAGCAACCCAAAGCAAAGTTTATGAACAAGGGAGCATGCAAGCCTGAAGGTATCAACACCTCCTTTTCTAAAATAAATCCATCAGGGGTGGCTGAGGAGATGCTTACACTACAGCTCAGAAAGTCTGCTCATTTTCTTGCACTAGTAACAACATGAAATGGAAAATGAAAAGTCACTGAAAATGGGCAGTGTCTGCTGATTTTCATAAAAAATAAAGTGATTGACAGGCCCAGGTCACCTGCTGCTGGTTTTGCTACACAGACTGCTGCAGGCATTTTGTGACACAGGTGATAGAAGTAGGATGTGGCCTCTCACTTCAAGTATTACTGGTTGGTTATCAAAAATCCCCTAAAGAAGGTACTAAAATGCAACCTCTTCTTGGTAGATTTTCAAGTACTCTCACGGACCCATTACCCTCATTTGTCCTTAAACTGGCATATTCTGAGAAATTAGCAGGTTTAAAGACACAAAGTCAATCCTCAGAACTAATTCAGGAATAACACCTGAACCTTCTGGTATCTACTATTCTTGCCATATGAACTTTGGCTGTAAGTACAAAATTTGTCCTGATTTGGTTTTTTGCTGTCTTTCCACTAGATACATTTATATACTATGATTTTGTTTGGCGATTTATTTTTTCATTTCTCTCTCTTTTATTTTTTAAGAAACATTTTCAGTCTCTCTGGGTCATGGAGATCCAAGTTTGCTTCGAGTAAAGCCTGTGAATCGTAAGGAGGACAGTTTTGTATGTGCTAGTGAATGGACTATGAATGAAGCAAACGTGGCTTGCAGGCACCTTGGCTTTGAATTGTAAGTTTGGGAAATTTATCTCTGGATAACTGCAGGGGATGTGAAAAAGTAGTGATAAAATAAGTGATAAAAAAGATAAGTGTCAGTCACAGCCAACAGTTAAGACAGAAAACTCATGAATGATGTATTTGCTACAGTATTCTGATAAAACTTCTTAAACTGACACTTGAGAGTGAAACCAAAACACAGATTTCTGTGTTCTGTTACAGGCTACAACTATACAAACCATAACTGCTTTGCTTTAAAATAAAGACGAAAACCAATGTGGAGGTGTTCTCTCAGGCCTGTGTTAGGGAAAATGCATGGATGGACCACCCCCAAGTAGCTCTGAGCAATGATATGTGAGCAGAGAGAGGTTTCTCAGGACAGCTGACAACAGGGTACAGCTCTGTTTTACCACTTGCATTAGCCAGACTAATGGGGAGTAGAACATGGGGTTTTTTCCTTCACCCCTGCTGCCACTGCCTGCTCTGGCTCCAGGGATGGCTGAAATCACACTCAGCCTGTTCTTTTTCCTGCAACCACATTGATAACCCAAGTTTTCAATGCATATTCAGCTCCTCATAAAGTTACCTCTGTATCCTGTACATAATAATTTTACATCTGTACATGTAATTTAACTTAGTAGTGTTGCCTTCCCAACCTTAAAGAAAAAAGAAAAAAGAAAAAAAAAAAAAACTAAAAAAAAGTCCCAAAAAAACTAAAACTGCTATTGCAGTGCCTCTCTAGGCAAGAAGCAAGTGTTTCCTGGTCCTGATCAGTGTATCTTCAGATAGCAGAGAAGGGTTTGCCCTGGACAGAGCATTCAGCCCTGGAGTCTCATTGAAAGCCCCTCAGTTACTTATTTACTTGATCCATACTTCTGCAAGGTAGAGGATACATAAACTGTTAGGAGAATACTGCTCAGGTAAAACCAAGAAATATAAACATTATCAATCCCAGCCTTGCAGTGGCCTGAGCTTCCTCAGCATTCAGTGGTTTGGATGGCACCAAGGATAGCTGACCCCATGCAGGATGGTTCCCAAGTTATGGCTCACCTGTGTCCACAGAGAGATGGAAGTCTGAGCTTTCAAGTTCTGCTCCATAAGGGGACTTTTCTATCCATCGTGATATACAGTGGCTTTCATAGACCTACATATGCATTTGGGGACAGTTCTATGTAGCAGCCTGCAAAAATTAGCATTTTACTTTTTCTTCCAAAGTAAACATCTCCTGTTTGCCCCTAGACAACTCCATGGGAAGTCTGCTCTTTTTCTTAGCCATGACTAAAATTCTTTGACACTGAGGAAAATCGTATAAATTCTAAACAATAAAAGCAGTGGACAATCCATTGTGAAATTATATAATTTGTTGTTGTTATTATTATTATCTTCACAGAGGTGCTGAATATTACCAGGCCACTTCCAGCATCACAGAATCTGCCTTAAATTCATTAAACTGTCTGCAAATAAGTTGCAGGGGCCTAGAGACAAGTCTTGCTGAATGTCACATAGAGATGAAATCAAGAGATAGTAATGAGGGACTGGTTAGCCTGCAGTGCCATGAAAATCTCAGAGGTCAGTAGATCTTTTTAGTTTAATATCTATTTGGTGTTTTTACATTTTAAGTTTATTTTGAATAAATAAACTTAAAAGGACCCAGTTTGCTGAACTCTCAGCCACTGAAACCTTTTTGATTATTTTAAATCATCATTTTACAGACTTTAAGACAGTTGAGGCAATCTAGAGTCAAGACAGTCTTGAGTTTCCAAGTTTGAAAAATCACTGCTGCTCCTGAAGTATTTGTACAGATATTTCCCCAAAGGAAACTTATTTCACCCCTGGTTCTGTTTGCTCCACCATCCCTTCCAAGGGTACCAAGGAATATTGTATCCCACAAATCTTACCTCTCCTGGCTCAGCTGGTGAGGAGGCAGGTGACAATGTGGTGCTCACTGTTTGAGGCACATCAGTTAGCACACCACTAGCACCAAAGCCAGACAAGCATAACTGCTGGTGTCTCCTGCAGGGTTTCAGGACTCCTCGGTTTCTCACTCTAAAAGGGGAATCAAAGCCTTGTTAGAATTCCCTGTAGGGAGCTTTCTTTGGCACTGGTGAGCATCAGCCTGAGATGCTGCTGATTGGAAGTGCTATGAATCATCTCAGTTTTTTCTTACAAAAGCAGTTATTCACAGACTCTTGATGAGTTCTTTCTAGAGGGGGAACCTCCATCATCCTAATCCCTTGAATCATTTACAGTGGGTTTGAACTGATCATTTCTGGTTTAGTCCTCACCAGTCCTTTCATTAGAAGAAATTAAATTCCCTTTTGCCATGCTACTGGAATTTGGAGGAAGAAAATTAGTGGTCATGCTGAAACCCTGATGAAAAGGCAACCAAAACAATAAAAAACCAATTCCTATATACCTGACTGGTCCCCAGCATACCTACTGCTGATAGGCCAAACTGCTGACAGAATCAAATATGCAGGCAGAGTATTTCCCTGGGCCATTATGAACCTACAATCAATTCCACACTAACTTCATTTTCATCTTGCTGCACAGTTTGTTCAGATGGGGAGTTTCACTGTGTCAACAAGAAGTGCATTTCTCTGAATAAAACCTGTGATGGGATCAATGACTGTGGAGACCTAAGTGATGAACTGTGCTGTAGAGGTAACAATTTCCTTTGTCGGGTGTTTCAAAATAATTTCAGCAGAAATCCATCCACAAAGAATTTTTACAGTGATTTAACAGCTAAATTCTCTTTTCCATTAAGTCACTACTTAAATAAATCAGACCATAATTTATACATAAGCAAGTGCAAAAAAGCAGGCATGAAATACCATTTTGAAGCAGGCACTATCTCTTTGAAGAGATCACTGTCTCTTGAGAATCTGGATTTCTTCAGAGAATGAGAAAATACAATGAGATCATTTAGTAGGCTGTTAAAGATTGATACAAAAAATTAGTCCTGAGAGAATGAAAACGTACTTTTACTTGGAAAAAATCAGTAGTAATTAAACAAAGACACTGGTTTTCCAATTAACTCTCTTTAAACCAGAGTAAGATCTCCCTTAAATTTATTACTAATGCAGAATCATCCATGGAACATCTGTGATGATTTCCTGGCACACTGCTTGCTCATGAGCCGTCACTCCTTTAGCATCTGCAATTCCAGCTGTAAAAATTCTGATTAGAAATAAGGAATGGATCTAACATGACCTGAATGCAGGAGAATACTTTCAAAATTTAGGTTTCAGGTGCCAAATGCTAATGTGGATTACAAATCCCATCATTATCCCTCCATAACATTAATTTTGTAGTGTTACAATTGTAACTCATTTTAATTGGATAATTGTGGAAACACGGTCACAGTAATTTTAGAAAAAAATAATACATATCTGTGATTTCATATATTTAGTGGACATGTATTTGGATTCCACATGACAAAAATAGTGCTGCTTCAGCAGAATTGCCTGAAAACAATGCATTTCAACTGAGTTCAGCGGTCTTGGGACAGCTGGATACTTTTAGAGAACTGCCTTATTTTCTGTTAAAGACAAATATCTTAAATAGTAGATTGATGTAAGATTTTAAATTAGCACGGTAGACCCTGCCATGAATTCAAGCACTGCTTCGCTTTTGATAACATTCAAAGGGATCACAAAATTTAAAAGGAAGGGTGTTCTCAGGTTCATAATATCTTTTCATATAACCAAGAATTTTAGAAATTATAAGTTATTACATACAGTGTTTTCCTATCAGGACTCTTGATTCCTAACCCTGCATTTAGGCATTTAGCTCATTCAACCAAAAATCATCTTGGTCTCTGATGAGATGAGATTTGGCACAAGCATCATCAGTTCCTCATTTAAGGTGATCAGTAATGCTGGCAAAATTGGAGACCTTTTGGCTGAGGTTGAGTGTGGATGTGTTATGGATGAAACTGGTGTGGAGTGACACCAAGTCTAGCAGTACAGTACTGCAGTGGCAACAGAGATTCCACATTTTTCAAATCTTATAACTTCAAGATTTTAAAGCGAGGAAAGCCAAGTATTCACTTTGTTTACATGCACAGAGCCTGCTTTTGTAATCTCTTTATGAACAGGCAGGTCCCCTGTAACATGGATATAATTTGGTTTACATTGTAAAAAGCTCCGAGACAGTGTGAGGTTGCTGAACCAAATCATCCTGTGATTTACATTTGTAATTCTCCTGTGTTACAGAGTGCAGAGAAAACAGTTTCCACTGTCGGTCAAATATCTGTATTCCAAATAAGAATGTCTGCAACAAAGAAATTGACTGCCTCACAGGAGAGGATGAAGCTGGAGCTACCTGTGCAGGTTTTCTTCTGAAAGATGTTTTTGTTTCTTTCATTCAGCTCAATTTTAACTAGAGGCTACACAATGCATATTACTATTTTATTTATTATGCAAGAATCAGTCTTCCAAATATTATGTTACGCATAGTAGGAAGAAAAGGTCATAGAATTTTCTTTCCTTTCTTTCTGGCAAGGCATGACAAGAAAACTAAAGGAAGGAAGAAGAAGATGATGTTTTGGGAAGCTTAAGACAGATTATGTCTTTTGTTTATGTGGCCAGCTATCAAACTGGTATCCCCTAAGAAAGTGTAGAGAGGATGAGCAGAAATACTTTTCTCACAAATGAGGGATTCAACTAGTTTGTTGATATAATAATTCTTCTGTGCTGTTCCCCTCTCTGTTGAAGAGATTATGTTTTGTTTGAAAATCAGAATGTTTTCCTTGCTCTCAAAAGAGACAAAGTCTAAGGCCAAAAAAGTAAAAAATTTGGTAAATGGTAATTAGTACCGGTAAACTGAACTCTAAATGTAAATATTACTGTCAGTGACATGAGAACAGACACAATGCTCAGCCCCATTTAGGGACTGAATGCAATGGGCATTTTGTTTGAATAAAAGCTAACAAACCAGATTCAGCAAGCATTTAATTTACTTCTCATGTTGAATATCCTCCCTTACCCTATTAAAGGAGGCACACAGTACCCCAGCATAATCTAAACTGGGAAAAAAAAAAAACCTGTTACTTAATGCTTCTTTGAGCTTTAGAAAGTTTCATAAGGTCGATGGGGCAGGAGGACAAATTTCAGTTGTTTCTGGTGGAGGAGAATGGGACATCTCCCCAGAGATCACAAACAGAAAAAAGGGCAATTTCTCAGGGTTCCCTGACAGAAGGGCTCCCTAGGCTTGGAGAGTGAGTAGATGTTGTGTAGTAATGAACAAGTATCTGCTGGCTGTTGGTCCTTTGTAGGTTGAGGCAGCCAAACAGTGCCTAGCAGGAAAGGAAAGGAAACAGGAGGCACCAGGCTGGAGAGAGTATTGCTCTCCATGTGAACAGTATGCCCTTATGCATTTAAAATGTGCTCCATGATCTCAGCACACAAACATATATTCAAGTAAATGTCTGCTGATAATTTAAATATTTTGTTAATACTCCAGGCAAAAAAGAAACTGCTGAAAAGGACAGTATGGATAAAGGTAAGCGTAATTAGCCCTCCAAAATCAACAGCATACCCTCTTATTAGTGACTTTCTAGCTACCAGACAGCTGCTCAGATCTAGAACACTCAGATATTCTGTCTTGGTGATTTACTAATATACACTCTGGGACTTACTGTTTGTCTCACTTTTCACTGATTTCAAGAAAGCCATAATAATTCATCCTAGCTGAGGACCTACATCTGCATGTTTTGGCAACTGGTAAACTCTCAGCTGAGCTAAACTCTCAGCAAATCTAGGGGAACATCCTTAAAATTATTTGCCTGAATGCAAACCGCATTGGAAAATGGAGAGAAGTAATGTGATGCTAAGACACAAGCAATTTTGAAAGCACAAACAGATGCCAAATTTTTTGGTCTTTGTTTTCCTGCTATTTCAGCTACTGGCATATTCACAGCACTCAAATTTTAGCAAGAATGTATACCTGAATTCTGAAATACATTTTTCCTTTTTGTTAAAGAAAGAAAAATGATAAAGACACTTCTTCCCCAAGTGCACTGTGGTGTTAGGAATCACACACTAACTCGACGGAAAAGAATTGTAGGTGGAGAGATTGCTGGAAAGGTAAAAAAAACAACTTTACCAGATGTGAGTTCATTCAGCATTGATTTAAATGGGCATTATTTCCCTTCTGTTTAAGTTATGGAAATAACAAAATCAGCTACAATGCTTATGTCATGTTTCGCAGCAGTAGTGGCATTGCACTGAATGAAATTAAAGAGAAGCACAGTTTATAAAGGGAAATATGGAGTTACAAAATTTAGTATTGAAGTACAAGTAGACAGTAAAATTTACTCAGAAAAATAATTGATACTACAGCCAAAAATAACAATTCTGTCAAAATGGAATTAAAATTTGCATCTTTGAAACAGCATACAGCAAAAATGTACTCAAACCAGGTCAAATCATCCATCGGTATTTCTGACTACAAAGGGGTTTCATGACTGAAAGCTGAGGGAAGGACACATTGCACATAGTCAGAAGATTGAATAAAATTACTTACTGAATTTTGGTATATATATCCTTTATATCTGATGGAGTCCAATTTACAACTTCTGGATAGCACATCTTTTATTAAAATCAGACATAGTCAAGGAGATCAGGTGATACCAAGAGATGTTTTTCCCTTTATGCACTAAAAATTGTACAATTGTAATGATTTCTCATTATTTGTGTTTGTTGATCGAATAGGGTGAATTTCCTTGGCAAGTGGCAATTAAAGACACCAGCAATGAAGGTTCAACAGTGTACTGTGGAGGGGTTTATATTGGTGGCTGTTGGGTTCTGACTGCTGCTCACTGTGTCAGGTAAAAACAATTAATTCTGAAATTATTTTCTTTCCTCAAGGCAGAAAAATTCATTTGGATACTACTGCCCTCTCAGCTATGTGTTTGTTAATTTCTATTTGTCTGTTGAATAGAACAGTTTAAAACACTGACTCACGCACATTAACGATGAGGAAGATTCAGAGAAAACAGTGTTTTGGCAGTGAACAGAAAGATAAAAAGTAACTATGAGTTTGAAGAGACATGGCCTACTTCAGCCGGATAACAGCAGGCAGGGAGGGTTCATTGTAACCACTCTGCTTGAAGTTAAAGACAAGGGATCTCTTCTCTTCTCCATCTCTACCTTGTGGAAGTCCAGGATCTGTTCCCAGAGAATGTCCCTGGGGTCTTATATTCCCCAGAAAAAGCCAAGAGCAGACATGTAAGATTTGCCAGTCCCATCCACATGTGCTCACTCTTTTATCAGAGCAGCATAAAAACTTTGTTTTTGTTTGTCACAACACTAGAGAGCCTGGCTTTAACATTGTTTTCTGTATTAGTTGCAGTACTCAGCATGTGTCATCTGCCTTCAATTTGCTACATTTCAGAAAAACCTGGGCATTAAGTCCAGAAGGAAAATATATGCACCTAATATGGATTTTTATTTTACGGAAACGTTGATAAAATGCAACAATTTACAGCTTTGAACCAGTTGAAATGTAAGGCTAGTGTTTATTTTGCTGTTTTTTTCCAGGGCAAATCGAGTCCATCTCTACCTTGTCTGGGTTGGAATGTTGAACACAATAACATACGACAAAGAGACAAATACTTTCAAACTAAACCAAGTGATAATTCATGAAAATTACAATGCATCAACGTATGAAAATGACATTGCTCTGCTGGAGCTGAAAGGTTCAGGGCATGGAGAATGCTCCCTGGAAGACAACAGCATACCTGCCTGTGTCCCCTGGTCAGAGTATATGTTTAAGACTGGTGACAGATGCAAGATTTCTGGATGGGGACTAGAGAAAGGTATTTGCTTTAGTGCTTACTTCAGGAATGTATTATTTGTATAACTCATTTCCTAATTGTGGTGAGCTTTTATTTTGAAAAGGCTGAAGAACAGTTGTGCACAAAGCACTCAGAAGAGGCTGAGTACATAAAATGTAGGCTGTGGTTTGGCACTCAGGTATCACTGTTGGGTTCTCTTTTCTGTACTTCTTCCCCTGCTGTTTCCGCCACTTTGTAGATTGATATGGAGGACACACCTGGATGAAAACTACCCTGAAAGTAAGAAATTTTCCTTTTGTCCATCTAATAATTCTGTCAGCTGTGGAGACCTGTTAAAGATATGTAACAGATGTTTGGTAGCTCACAGGAGCCCATAGTCACAGCCTGTCCTCTGTCCCCTTCCCAACAGGATCTGAGCTGCAGCCAGCAGTCATGAAACTCAGCACATCCTGTCTCTGCCATGCTTGGGTTCAGCCCAGAGAAGCTTGCACAGAGACAGATAAGCCAAATATAATCATGCTTTCAAAGATTTGGGAGGCATTTGTTTTGTATCACAGTGTAACAGCGTGGCATTGGAGCTACCACATACAGGTTGTGAGGTTTCTCCTTTCATACTCTGTAGCATCATCCCAGCAAATGCAAAGTTGGGAATTGCTAGCAAACAGAGAACAAAACAGAGCATCTCTTTAGACTTCTGAATACATAGCTCACCCATATCTTCAGTAACTGCTCCATAAAGACAGAGCAGAGTTGGAAAAAAGGTAATAAGGATGAATCACAGCCACATCTCCACTTCACAAAACACAGTATACCCATTCCTAAGTGCCTGGAAGCCTTCATATGGAAAACACAGGAAAAAAACCCTGAGGAATACAAGGGAATGAAATGGGGGGAAAATGTCACAAAATGAAACTACTGTAGTTTATGCTGCAATTAAACCATTCTGCTTCTTTTTTGAAATATATGGCCAATGCACTGTAATTCATATGGGGTAAATATTAGTGGCAGTTTAAGGTTTCTGGTTTATAATACTGAAGATAATATTCTGTAAATAAGTAAATAACTAACTTACAAATTATTATATTAAATGTGTTTAATGTGTACTTGTCATTTTAAATTTTGAATTTTTTTTTCTAGGTTACACAAAACAATTTATCCTCAAGTGGGGAAATGTTAATTTATTTCACAATTGTTCTGAATTGTATCCAGGACGATTTTTTAACAAAATGGCATGTGCAGGTAATTTTCTTACTATAATTTCTCTACCATCAAGCTCTCAGTTTAGGCCAGACAGACTGGCTGGGAATCTTCTAGACTTAAGAAAGACAATAAATGAACTACCACAATATCACTGTTGGCTAAATGCCAGCCACTGGAGCTGTGGCATCCACCATTATACACCTATTTGTAAACAGAGTTCAGATGCCAGCATGACGAGTTTCTACAATTATTTGGGCAAATTTTTGTATGTAATTTGAGTTATGTTTTCTAAATACACAAGCACTTTATAGCCTCCTGAACCTCCTGCCTTTACTGTATTTGATTCTGATTCAGCAACATATTTAAGCAAATGCCTGTCCTAGAACACACAGCCATATTGACTAGAATATCACTATTCATCTGCTTAGACATTTGCCTCTACCACACTGCATGCCAGGAAAATACAATTAACTTCTCAAACTTAGATTAGTCTGTCCAGGAAACTGGTTGCCACTCCTAGTATTAAAATGAGGATTTTGAATGCACATTTATTGCTTCTCAAGTGACAAAAAGTGTTGCCAAATACATGACTAAAAGAGCAGTGAGTATTCAACTCACAGTGGTTTCAACTGTTTGTTAAATCAAAAAGTGAAGGCAATCTTTAAGCAAACTACTCAACAAGAAAATTAAAACCAGATATAAAAGCAAAATAGTTTGTGATAAATTCAGGATGTCATCTGTAAGATACTGGGTTTATTTAGTGCACCAGTTCTGTAACATATCTCCCTTTTCTTCAATATATTTCAAGTGATCATCCTTTACCATGAGGGGACAATGACAGTACCACATGAGACACATTCAGAAGGGGGATATCTGGGGTTAACATCCCCTCCCTGATGCAAATAAAAACTTTAAATTAAGGGCTGGCATTCACAGGAGTTAGTAATACAAGGAAGTATTAATTAAACTGATGAAAGGCAATAAAATCTTGTTTCACAGGATTAGTAATCCTAAATCTGAAAAGTTCACGTAATTGTTTCTCAGTAATGTACAGATTCAAGAAAGAGGTTACATTTTAAAAGCTTGGGGACTTGTGCTTTGTATGGGTTCCTTCATACTAGGACAGTCAGCCAAGCAGGAAAGTGTAGTAAGGGTGTTAGAAATTTATTAACATTTACTGAGTATATGCGAAAAAAAACATAAATCATATTCTAGCTCTGTAGCAGCATTTGTGTTTATATCACATCCATTTGATTCCTTTTTTTCATGAACACTGTGTTTGCTGACCTGCAAATGAGTAGGTTTGTGAACACTGAAGCATAAAGGGCACTGGATCCTGCACACTTGTGCCTCAGGGCTGCTACCTGGTGTTGCTAAAGGTCCTCACTGAGACCGACCGTGCAGGGGGGGCACTTAGAGACAGTTGCTCTCCCTCCCATCCCAGGATTCATGTGCTCTCCTTCTTGTACCTGCCCAGCTGTTTTCATAAAGCTGGTAAAGAGAATAATTGAACAAATGAAACTGGATGATGGATTACTGGGTAGAGAGGACACCAAAGGCAGACACGGAGGCCTACACACGTTATGGTATCTTCACTTCCAAAGGAATCAGTGCACGAATCTTTATAGCTTGTTCCATTTTTATGGGCTACTTTTTACAGTAGGGAATGTGGCTGAATTCTTCTCTATTGCACTGCATAAAACAACACTGATGAAAATCAAATGAGAATTTGGGCCAGCCACAAGCATAAAGAGAGGCCCTGCACTTGAAATGAGAAGTAACAGATTTGAAGAGGTCCAGAATCTTCTTTATGTGTGACCATTTGGCAAACACCTGTCAGGAAACGATACAGACCTGAAAAATCTCCTGAGCTCTGCCTCGTGTGCCAGCTTGTACCTTAACTTGCTTTCACTTTTTATCTCCTCTTCAGGTACTTATGATGGCTCCACAGACAGTTGTAAAGGTGATTCAGGAGGCCCCCTGGTCTGCTTTGATGCAGAAAATGTGGCCTACGTCTGGGGTATTGTGAGCTGGGGTGAGAACTGTGGGGAGGCCGGTCACCCTGGCGTGTACACACAAGTTGCCAGCTATTATGACTGGATTAGCCACCACGTATCAAGGAGTCTCATTTCACGGTACAATATCTGAAGCTCGGAAAATTAAATGCTTCCTTCATATCACCTATGCAAAAATAGTCCTTTTCCACAATCAGCTGTCACATAACTTAGCAACAATCAGTACAAATCTTCAAGGAATGTATTTTGAAAATTCTTAACAGTCTATGAATACCACATTTTTGCAGAGCCTGTGGAAAGAGAATTTTACAGGCACAAAGGTGCAAAGGTCTCTAATAAAAGCAGATATAATTTTTTTTTTCTTGAATCTTTTTTTTTTTTCCACTTTTCACATTGCATTTCAGTTGCCATTGTTTATTTAGCTAAAAGGGATAATGATACTGGAAGCAGTGCTTGGAAAATGACTGCACTGGCACTATGTGAACTTCACAGAAAGGACAGCAGCCAGCCTGCTTCAAAGAACTTACATCATCTCGAGTCTAAGTCAGCAGAAGCCCTCAGCAGGCTGCCTGGCTTTGCACTGGATTCCTTAGCCTTACTGCAGAAGTAGACCTCAGCCCATCTATTAATCAACACATTGGCTATGGCCATGAGATTTGTTATAATGCAACAATTACTCAAATAATAAATCTGCTTGGTAGTTTTTGCAGCTACAAACTCAGACAATTCATATCTAGTTAATATACACCATCTGATCATCTAGCCTGGGACAAATTTTGTAGCTCTTAAGTTTTATTAATTTAACAGCAGCTAGTCACAAACACAAAGGAATTTTGAGACTTAAATCTTCAACTTACATCTTAAGATCTCTGTGTTTGTATATATATTTCAAGTATCCAACAAACTCTCAGCACCAAGTAGAGTTTTACTCTACACACTATCACACACTCAACGTGCATCTGTATTCTTATACACATACATTTTATACAGCAATATAAATATATAAAAAGACAATACCTTATACACATAGATTTAATTCTACAAAACCACATAGCAGATACAAAGCTAGACTTCTTGCTGTCATAAAGAAAACATCAGGCTATACCTAATACCTTCCCATTCAGCAAGAGCTGTTCACTAAAAGTGTGCACAAATTCTTTTTGAAGCAGTAGAATTTGATTTGGGGATTGGTACCCTCAACACAAAGCTCACACAGCTCCAGCCAGTTGTATGAAAATGATCAATAGCTTTGGACATTTCCCTCTGTATTCTAATGACAAACAATTTAAATACCTATTTCACTTTATTTCTCTGAATTAATTATCCTGCAGAATAAATGGCATATGTTCCCACGACACAGTTGTGGTGCTATTTCTTCTACGATTCACCACAGTCAGACAACAATTTTTACATTTTCATTGACTTTTCTTCATCTTCCAGACTTGTAAAAACCCCACATCAGCATGACTGTCACATAAAGACATCTTAATCGTCAAAATAATTAAAATAAGGGTATGAATTCCTTCTCTTAACAAACACACACAGCCTCAACAAGGTTTGCTATTTAGGAAAGCATTTAAGTACATTCCTACACAGAAATTATTGTGCTGAATCAGGGTCTTGGTAAAGAAATCCTAAATAGGAAAACGCTGGACAGGTGTACAAAGAGCTCCCTCTTTTGTTTGACTTAATTTTTCTGGGAAGAACTTTTCTCACCAATTTTGTTCGTTAAGTATACATAATATTAAATGCTGAGGCTGCAAATAAAAAAACCCAAACAACCAGTATGTTGTTTGCTGAGGCTGCAAATAAAAAAACCCCACACGTGTCTCTATGCTGTCTGTTCTGAAAGTCTCTTGGTTCTCTTTCCATTTCAGCTTCTTCTTTACATTTAACTTTGGCCCTGAAGCCAAATATTACTGTTTTCTCAGGGACTCCACACAACGGCAATCAGAGTTTTCTTTACAAAAATTAAAACAATTTTCACGTGGTTCCAATTCATTTAATCTGTGAAGCATCTAGCATTTAGATATATATATATATTTAAATTCTGAAAACCAAACACGGTGCTTAGTAAGCAAGCTTATTTTTGTCTGATTTTTCTTTTGAACAAATCAAGCCTGGACTTTCACCGTTGAACAGATACACTTTCATTTTACTCCGCTTCACAACCTCGCCTTGCACTTTTGACGATGTCTTGAGAACCACTGACATGTGCACACACGGCCGGGTCAGCTTCCTTCCCACCCAACATCACAAAATTCCGTACCTCCGGGGGCCCTGCTCAGCTGGCGCCGCCGTGCCAGGGCAGGCCCCGCTTGTCGCTGCCCAGGTTCGGAGGGCCGTGCACGGCAGAAGGGACACGCCAGAGGGGACAGGGCTGAGGACACAGGGCAGAGGGGACACGGAGCGCTCCGCGGCGCTGCCACGGGCCCGGCGGCCGGCGGGGCAGGCCCCTCCCCGGGGGCGG
>WBNO01033391.1:443736-499792 GCA_013400575.1 Peucedramus taeniatus
AAGTTTAAAAAAGGTCAATAGAAGACAAGGACCACAGAGCAAAGATTATTACGGCCGGGTGCATCTTGGCCCTCAGACAAGACCACACTTATCTTCGGGGATACCCCTTAGATCAGTATTGCATCAGCCTGTGCACATTCAATGCAAACAATTATGCATAGTAAACTTTTCCCCCAAACTAGTTTACATATTCCAAGAACTGTTTCGTTCGGGTCTGCCTTTTTAGAGCATGCAGATTTCTTGGCTGTGGTTTTAGTCCATTCTTATCACCTTCAGTTTTTGGGCCTTGGTCCACACTGTCTTCAGATGGTGAATGCTGATAGTTGGCATATCTGTAGTAGGTGTCTTCTTCATATGTTCCTTGGATGTTATCCCATCCAAGTGAGCATTTTAACACAAGCATACTTGTATCAGCTATTTCACTAAGCTTAATTAACAACAGAAATAAAAACTATATCTTTAAAACAAAGTTGCTTTAACTTTACGCATCTAAAATCCATTTTAATATTTGCGAAAATCCAGTATTATAATATGCTATAATAACTGTTATAATATCTATAACTTTTACATCTGGAGGAGGAGGAAGGGAATGGGGAAGCTGCAAGGCGAAGGACGGCACTGGCCAACGAGGAAATGGATTTGCAATGAATCCACGGCACGCAGCCCAGGGGAAAACCCCTCCGGCTTCCCGGCACGGCCGTGGGACAGGGAAGCGGGGAAGGTCCCTGGCGTGTTACTGGAGGGCAGGAGAAGTCAGGGCAGCAAAACTTGAGCTGGGTTCCTGGAAATGCAGCTAGGCTTAAAGGAACTCCTTTTGTGTGCCATTCGGTTGTTTCTAAGGGCCTTGCCCTTTGGTCTTGATGTAGACCTGTTGAGACGGAAACGCATCTGGGGAGAGATGCTGTGAGATTCCAGTGTAACCTCGCAAATACCTCATTTTTGATTCCTTTGAAACAATCCATATTCATGAAATTAAAGACAAGTAGTCCTGTTGGTCTCAATCAATTTTAGAACAGGCTTGTTCCTGTGTAAGACAAACAGAAAACTTCATAAATCATGATAATTCAAATAGTGTTTACATGAATGAAGCTGCAATACAAGAGGGACAATGAAAAACCAAAGACTAGGAGGTTACTAAACAGGATTAATTTAAGAGAAAAACCATCTTTCTTAGTTTCCTGTAGCCCAGGAATTCTAGTCCTCCTGTGCCTACATTTTCTGTCTTAAAGTTTGATGACTATAAAATTTTATGATCAGTTTTGGGGGGGAGTGGATTGCAAGAACTTTTGCCATCTATCAAGACATAGCTATGTTAGTTTTGCAAAAGACATTAATAACATTTGAAAAATAGATGTGAAAAGCTAGTATGGTATGTGCAAAGTAGTTTGTAAAATACATGTACATGTGACTCTTCTTATAATTGCAGGCCATGTCCAGCTGGATAGCAGACCTATATTACCCACCAAAGGTACAGTGTTGTTCCAAGTCTCATAATGTGGTAGTTAGTCTCTACCAGTGATTTAATAGCCCACTGAGATGCTTAAGTAAGAGGAACAAGTGTTTTAGCCTAACCATCTGCAAATCTGTAGTTCTGCACACTCCCAAGATGTGCATGCTCCTTGTTGTTTTATTCCCTTCTGTACTGGAGGTGCTCAAAGTCTGTATTGTTCAGCAGAAGAAAAGGTTTAAATCTTGCATCTTCTCAGTTGTCAATAGCTGTTACACTGTCTACTGTGACTCGTGCTGTATCCAACCTCAAAGAGAATGCTCAGCTTTGTATTAGCAGCATTACTGAAAGAAAAGAAACACCGGTGTATTTTATGTAAAATTTAAACTATTGAGTTAGAGTCTCGTTAAAAAAATACACCCAGCTAGTTAGTTATATAAAATCATAAGCTTTGAATATGTTTATATAGGTACAGATACACAGATAGAAAATATTCATGTCTTGACCTGAAAATCAGACTGCTGGAGTCGGAACTTCCAGAACAGCCTCCAAAAGTTGTGGGTGCAGACAAACACTAATGAGCCTGTTTACCTGCATGCCTACTTACCTGATGTGTGAATGAGCTTTTGATTCACATTAACAGCTAAACTTTAAGGCTGGATGCATAAGTTCAAATTCATTTTGTTTGTTTGTTTTTATTGATTTTGTGGCTAAATAACTTTTTGATTTCTCTAACAGATGGAAATGAGAACATCACAGAAGTAGATGCACTCAATATAAGGTAAAGTTCTGATGGCAATGACAGAGAAATCCCAAGGGGCTGAGGCCAGTGCAGGGTTTTCTGGTTTCTGTTAAGAATTCAACAGAATTACTTGACCCAACTCCACCCACTTACAAAACATGTTTGTCATTTTAGCTATACCAGATGCAGATGTGAAGGCACGTGGACGGGACTATGAGGAGTGTTCTCTTTTTATTGTAGGCAATGTGCCTCTGCACCATCGCAATCTAAGGAGCCACTGGACAGACTAAGTGGTAGATTGTAGAACAGGAATGTATTCCCCTGGAAGGAGGGGAAATGGAACAGTGATTCCATGTAAACCCTGAAAACAGTCAACTACCTGCCTGATAACTTTGCCTCATCCATACAGCTGAGTAGAGAAAGAACTCTTTAGGGAATAATCCCTCAATGGTCATTCACAGGACAGCGACCAAACTGTCCAAAATCCCTACTAGCCATGCACCTAGCTAAGTCCTAAGGAAGAGAAATTGACAAAATTTGAAAGAATTCTGGTACTGGTACAGGTGAAATTGTTCATAATTACAAGGCTAAAATTTATAATCTTTGCATTTTATCATGTTTGATACTCAGAATGGGAAGAATGTGATAAAGCACCCAACTTCTCTTACTGGTTATCCAGCCAACATTGTAGAACCTCCCTGACTTTGAACAGTCATCCTAAATTCCTGTTCTCTGTCTGAATTCTTACTGTTACAATAAGATGTTACAAATAGATGTTTCATTAAAGGGATTTTCATAACAAAGGGGAGAAACAGAGAGAGATAGTCTACTGGTAACAATGGTAATTTTGCTGTGAAATGAAAGCATTTGCTGATGAAACTAGGATCTTGAACATCTACAGGCAAATATTCTAAGCAACTTTCTACTGTAATTGCACCAAACCTGAATATTCCATAGCATGAAAGGAAGTATTAACATGGCAAAAATGACAGCTCTGACCAGAGCCAGTCCTAGGGCAGCATGTCTTGACTGTTAGTCCATGTACCTTGAACTCTGGACCTGTCTATTGCCAGCGCTGTTCCCAGAAGTGTTTCAGTTTCTGTTTTCTGCACCAGTACCTACAAAATCAAAATTGTCTGCTTCATCTAATTACAGCCATGTCAACACTTAGGATCTTTTGGGTCCAAGTGTTGGCATGACTGTGGGTCCGCAGCCAAGTCCAGAGTGTTCTGTCATACATCCTCTACTGTGTTTTGCTCATAAACCAATAAAAGTGCAGAATGCTACTCCCAAACACACAGGTATTCTATGTGTTTGCTGCCATGATAAAGTCCTCTACTTAGAAGCTGGGTCAGTCATTTATTCTGTCCCTAAGAAGACCTCTGCCCTTCAGGATTTTGTGGGCTGGTTGCTAAAAACTTAGATGAACCGTTGTATTGTCGTAGCTTTCATTTCATTAGGATGAATAACAAACATTTGTTCTCCTTTTGCAAGATACACTACACTTAGCACCTCATCCCCAGTTTATAGTCTGTTGATTACAATGCAGCACTTGATTTACTTAAAAAAACTAGATGTAAATCACAGATACAATTCCAAGTAAGTACACGTGTACTATCCAATTATGTTAATATTTAGCTAAACACATAACATGGAGAACTGGAGCCATGTCTGAAATTATGTTATTTGCTAACTAATGAAACAGCCTCATTTACCAAGAATGTTTTCCATCTGTGGCAGCAGACAAACACTTGATCCTGCAGTGAAGTACAAAATGGACCATCAAAGAAGAGGGGTTGCATTAATCTTCAATCATGAGCACTTTTTTTGGCGTTTAAAGCTGCCAGACAGACGTGGGACTATGGCAGACAGAAACAATCTGAATCGCACGTAAGAAACTTGGTTGCTCTACTAACCCCTAAAAAAATCTGAATTTTAGAAATGGTGGTTAAATTAAGGAGTTACCTAAATCTTATGTTTAAGTAGAGACCAGAAGATTTTGCAGACATAGCACCTATGCAACTTGGATAAAGAAAGCTGTAATTAAAAAGCTTCAAGGCACATTTCTTCTTAGGTCACAGAAACTGCCAGCACAGTTGCAGTTCTAGGAGTTCACTGAGTCCAGAGCTTCCTTTGGACAAACTCTTTGAAATAACTTTAGGTGTTAGACCTATACTTGACACCAATTTGAGTTCAAAATCAACTTGAGAAGTTTTGTTCATAAATAATACATAAGAATATTAATTCGCCCCCAGGGAAAGAAACCGAGTTGGTAGCAGTAATATATAATTTGAGCAAGATTTTTACTAATACTGATCTGTTCTAACAATAGTTTTACAGACCTTGGGTTTGAAGTCAGACTTTTTGATGACATGAACAAAGAAGATGTGCAGCAGAGAATTTATGAAGGTAAGAGACTGTGGATTGGTTATGTCTCTTGCAGCAGAATTCCCACATACCTTTTCTTCCAATTTCTCTGTTCATCTAACTTAAAATAAATTTTTTGTACACAAGGAATTTAACATTAGAAGGACTTAAAGGTTAGACTGAAAATTATTTTATTGCAATGTAAGTGAAGCTTCAGTGGGGAGAACTAATTAAGTCACTAAAAGCTGAAAGAAGGTATCTGCAGCTAGGAGAAGATAATTACATTCTTCTTTTTATGGTTAATGCCCCTTCAGCCAGGTTGAATCAATGCACCTTGAAATCCCTACAGTATGGCTTTTTCCTGAAAATAGCATCCATTTGAAAAAGGACTGACTGGGGATTCAATGATATGATACAAATGTACAAATTTTTTTAGACCTGAATATGACTATTTTGTCATTTAAACACCACTTGACTGTTTCAGCCTCTACAGAGGACCACAGCAATGCTGACTGCTTTGTGTGTGTGTTCCTGAGCCACGGTGAGGATGATCACATTTATGCACGTGATGACAAAATCGAAATTCAGACTATGACAGACATGTTCAGAGGAGACAAGTGCCAGAGTTTGGTAGGAAAACCAAAGATATTTATCATTCAGGTAAGATGTCTGCTTCTGAATTCAGTGGAGGTAACACTGAACTGTGTCTCCTGCAATAGAGACGTCAGTTTTCCTGATGCAGTCTTTCCACAAGGCATTTAAGACAAGGATTCTTCCCTTTATTAGAAACCCTAATGTATACTACTGTTAATATTATTATTACAGGTGTATTTAACAAGTAAATTTACAAAAACACAAATTAAACCCATCGACAGACTATTAAATACACATAGACAGATCGACTGTCAGTGTGTATTTAATAGCAGAGAAGGCAGTACCGGGGTTTTTTGCAGCCTCAGCTCAGTTCCTGTTGGTCACACTTCACAGCCAAAGGCTAAGCTGATAAGCTATCTACCCTTTGTATCTTCATTGTTTCCTTCCAGGCAAGTCCCTTTACTTGATCCTCATTGAAACTGGGTTTTGTGGTTGGCTTTTTTGTCTGTTTTCTTTTTTTTTTTTTTGTGGGACTTTTTGGTTGGTTGGTTGGTTGGTTTTTGTGGTGGTAGTGATTTTCAATTGTTGTTGTTGGTTGGTTGTTTTTGTTTTTTTGTCTATGACCTATACTCGGCATCTCTGTAGAATCCAAGGAATCAAATTAAGGCTTTATTGTCTCAGGAATATTGTTTGTGCTAAGTGATCAGATAAAGACCATATGTAACCTCCTATTTCTTTCCTTGCTTCATGGGAGAATGAAAGTTGGGAGGTACCTCAGGAGGTCTCTGGTCCAGCTTCCTGTTCAAACCAGAGTTATGGGGTCAAACCAGATCATGCAGGGCTTTATCCCATCTTTATCCAGATTACAATTAGCAAACTCATGTATGAATCTGGCCTTCAGCAGATTGTAATTGTAATAATTTACTGAGTAATTCTATTACCTTTTTTTTTTTCCCAAATGCAAGCTTCCTTAGGGCCCAGGGTTGCTGCAAGAAGCAGTATATTGTTAATTCACCTTTCATTAGGACTCATTCAGATTTCCTTTTTTTTTTTAACCTGGTGCCAAAGATGGAAAAAATACTTTCATAATTCAATTTTAAGTTCTAAGTAATACTTGGAAACATTTATAATTATATACTCATCAAAAAGCTAATTAACTTAGTTCATCAGCTGAGTGCTTTTCCAGCACAACTGGCATAGCAATTACCTCTGGAAATCAGAAACATCAAGATGAAACTTTATCACTGTAAAGAAGATTCTTTGTGTTTTCTCTTCTTAGTGGTAGTTCTGGAGTAATGCTCCTTTGTATCTTTTGAGTGTGTTCTCACCTTGTTATTCTCCATGTGTACCCTCTCTGCACCACTGACAATAGTGGATCACTACTGACTTCTCACAAAAAACCCTCCCTCAACAAACACACTTGAGACTGCCCTAAGAGCAGAAGGGTAACAGCATGTAATGATGGCTGTGCTTCAGAGCAGTAATTCAACACTGCCTTGCCAGCAGGGGAGGCAATTCCTTCTTCTCTACTCAGCAATGGTGAGGCTGCCTCTGAAGTATGTGTCCAGTCCTGAGTTCCCCCTTCAAGAAAAATACAGACTTACTGGAGTGAATCCTGCAAAGGGCCTCAGAGGTGATTAAAGGATTCTGGGACATGTTTGATATGAGGAGAGGCTGAGAGAGCTGGACTGTTCAGCTCGGAGGAGATGGCTCAGGGGATCTTACCAATGTTCTAAATACCTGGTGGGAGGGAATAAGAGGGAGACAGGCTCTTTTCAGTGGTACCCAAGTGACAGGTTTAGAGACAACTGGACCAAACTAAACCACAAAATTTCATCTCAACACAAGAAAACACTTTTTTTACTGTGAGGTTGGTCAAACACTGGAAGCGGTCAGCCATACAGACTGTGGGGGCTCCACCTATGAGCATCCTCAAAAGCTGACTGGACATAGTCCTGGACAACCTGCTGTAGCTAACACTGCTTGAGTCAGGGGGTTGGACTAGATGATCTCAAGAGATCCCTTCCAGCTTAATGATTCTGAGATCATCTTTGAGCTTTCAATGGGCTTTGTCCCCAACATTTTAAGTGACACAGAAATAAATGGGCCTTTCTGAAGGCAGAGCCATGGTAATGTGGCACACCTAGCTGAACAGAAGTGCCTCTGGTTAGTGTCAGATTTATCTTTTCAACAGTGAGCTCAGCAGGGGTGCAAACATAACAACACTTCTTGCCAACAGGCCTGTCGAGGTGATAAACATGATGATGCAGTCATTGCTCACGATGCAACAGACAGCAGCAGTGTCAATGAGACTGAAGTGGATGCAGCTGGTGTCTACACTCTGCCTGCTGGTGCAGACTTTATCATGTGTTACTCTGTGGCGCGAGGTGAGTTCCGATATTTTGCATCTGGTGTCTGATACTTCACTGTAACAACCCTGAACATGTCTTCATTTTGCAGTCCAAAAAATGAGAACAGTTCCATGTAAATCTGATTTACATGTCTGATAAGTAGCAGCTTGTCTGGGAAAGAATGTTATGTGCTAAAGAAGAAGTGAAAGTAAATTATCAAGGTGCATTAAATTTGCCAAACAAAAGCACTGTCATTAGTCTTGTGGCTGAGCTGCCTCCTGACAGCAAACATCCATCTCTTTTCCACAATTCTGGTGGCTTATAAATTTCCCTGCACTACATGGCTGTTCTCTCCAGTCCCCCCATGTATGTTGTCCTCAGTCCCATCTGCTCTCTTACGAAGTAGAGATGCAGTCCTGTAAGCTACCAGTCCCTGAGTCATGTTCCTCCCAGCTGAGCACTACAAGTGGTACCAAAGCCATTTCCCATCTACAATTTGCAGTGTAATTGCCAAAGAAGATTTACACCCATTAGTAATTCCTTATAGATGGTAGCTAGCAAACAGTGACTCTCATAAATATTTTTCCAAGAGGTTATCACTACTTACATTTGGATGTCATTTTATGTTCTTTTTCTACTCTAGGCTACTATTCTCATCGTGACACTCTATTTGGCTCCTGGTACATCCAAGATTTGTGTGAGACCCTTAGGAAGTATGGATCTTCCTTGGAGTTCACAGAACTTCTTACTGTTGTAAACAGGGAAGTATCATACCGCAGAGTGGGTATGTGCAAAGACATTAATGCTATAGGGAAAAAACAGATTCCTTGTTTTGCTTCAATGTTAACTAAAAAATTGTATTTTCATCCAAAATCTAAGTAGATTATTTAGCAGTGATGACCATTACTATTATCTACCGCAGAGCAAAGAATACTATCTTAGTTAAGGAGATGTAATATTCTACAAGACTGTCTGTAAAATCACTGGGATCAAACATTACAGTTTCTATACCTAGTAATTTCTAAAATCTTAAAGCAGTTTTAAAGCTAGAATTACACCAGGGAATTAATCTCAGGAAATATGGGAAAAGTTGACTGGTGCCAAACTCTTAGAAGGTGCTCAGATTTTACTGAAATTGATGCTTGAAATTGAAATCAATTGAAATTGATTTTTTTTTCTTAAAAGCTTCCTGCTTGATTGCCATCTAACTATGGTACATTTCACTATTTCCAAAACATTTCTAATGTCCCATTAGATTAACTTGTCTTGCTCCTAGAGCACAGTTTACAGGGAATATGGTTTGTAGGGCATCTTTTTAAATTTGTGGACAGCAGAATCCACAACTTCTGTAGCTTTACTGGGCCTTAATTTAGACATTTTTTAATTTTCTTGCAGCACTAAAAAGGAACTTAATTCTTGAGTACAACTGCAGCATTAATATAGGATTAATCAAATAGGCTTGATTAATAAAGGGTTTCCTATTTTATACTTATAAAAACTTATAGTTTCCTATATTATACTTGAATATAATTTATACTTGGGGCACAATTACAGCTTGCTGGTGCTTTCCATCCTCAGGAGAAAAACAGCAGTAATGAGACGAGACCATGTACAGTTTGCTCAGGGTGAGCTTGCCTTGTCCATATCTCTAAAGCTAAAGCTCCTGGACATCTCTAGGCAACTCTACAATATATAACATATGCAAACCTTCATACTACAGGCCTTTGAGTTGGATCAGGCCTCCTCTTGGCCCTGGAGAAGATCAGCCATACCTCTGTCATTGTGTACATAAAAGTGACGGTGCATGGTCACCACAGGATTGTAACTGCTGCAGTAATTGTGGTGCTGACTTGAAACAAATATTTCTTTTTTTATTTTTTTTTGTAACATTATTAATTGTTCCTCTGAGGGACAATAGAGAACTCAAACTCTCAAACTGAGCAAAGTGTGCCTTAATCCACTTTCCTGGGAAAAAAATAATTGGTGTACTGGTTCCAGTTTAGTTAAGTCTTTCCATATACAATGTTCTTAGCCATAAATGCTGTATCTTACTACACCTACTTTTAAACGTTGCATAAATCATGTATGTTTGAATGTTTTGATAAATTCTTTCAATAAAATGCAACAGTGAAACATAAATGATTTTATAGCAAGTTTAAGATACCTTACTTTTCCAGCATTAATCCACTTTCCTTGGGAAAAAATAATCAGTGTACTGGTTCTGCTTTAGTTAAGTCTTTCCATATACAATGTTCTTAGTCATAAATGCTGTATCTTACTATACCTGCTTTTAGGCATTGTATAAATCATGTATGTTTGAATGTTTTGATAAATTCTTTCAATAAAATGCAACAGTGAAACATAAACGATTTTATAGCAAGTTTGAGATACCTTACTTTTCCAGCAGTATTTACATTACACTATTACTATTTAACAAGAAAGCTTAATTGTCATGCTAATCTAAATTTCACCTGTGATGTCACAAAGAGTCAATGCACAGACCAGGGAAAAGGAAACAGTAATTTTAGGAAAAGAATCTTTACTACTCCATGCAGAAGTTAATTATCCTATGAGCTACTGTTATGTTATAGTAAATGGTAGTAAAAAGCCTGTCCTTGTTTGTTCTGTCATTTTACCAGCAGTAAGAATGCCTCCATTGTACTAATGAGATTTGACAAATATTTAGAAGAACTTTGCTTTAGCAGTTTCTTCATTAAAAAAAAAAAAAAACAAGCAAAAAAAACCCAAACCGAAGTAAACAAAGTAACATCAAGTAACCAAATATTTTTTAAAGCTATTTATTGCAACTTTTAAAACTTCAATGGTCAAAAATACCCAGGTGCTATGGAGTAACTAAATGTTCATATCAGCTTTGAAAGGGCATCTCCAATATACACAAAACCAAAGTCAGTCCTTGTCATTGATTTCCTGGATGGGAAGCCTCAGGTGCAGAGGTTGGCGCAGACGCCTTAGGGATTCTTCTGCCTGCCAATGAAAGAGAGAGGGAGAGCTCATCCTTCTGCAGCCTCTGTGTTTTCTACTCTTTCACACATGCACTTTCTTTTCTCAGAAGGCACTGGTCTTAGGCAAGGAACCAAACCAATCAAACAGAGGATGCTGAACACTGACAGACCTGCTCAAGTCACCCAGTCTCCAGAGAGGAGCATGAACCCTGCCCCTCAACCCACTCACCCACACCCCAAAGTATTTTCTTGAAATGACAATTTAAAAATCCATACCTCCATGCCACCAAAAAAGCACCAAACTCTAACATTATGTCATTTATGGCACATAAAATTACACCCTGAACTATGGGTTTTGAGCTAAAATTAGAGGTAGTTTCCATTTTCTTTTATGAGACATTGAACACAGGGCTGTCAAGATGGAATTTAGGAGTAATAATTGAGAAGACATCTGCTACACCTATTTCATGAAGGCCACCAAATTTCTCCTAGGGGTATGTACCACCTTTTCCATCCAGTCATTCATATTCTGTAAATTTAAGTATTTTACCTAAAGAATAAGGTTATGATGTCATGTCAAATGCTGAACACACTAAAAGGCAATCTCCTTCCAAGGAAGGAAAGAGATTGGTTTACCACAGCAGTACAGCAAACATACTGTGCCTAAAATAAATGCAGCTATTGTATTAAATGGCAAAAAATGCAACATTAATTAGAGCATGCAAAAAATAGATGTCATGCTGATAAACGGACTTATTGTTTCAAATTAAATTCATGAAGGTCTCCCTTTCTGATGACCTACAGAAGTAGTTTAAACATCAAAGGCAAACATTGTATGATTATCTGAACAGCTGAAACTGGCCAATAAGCAATGTAGAGTTTTGATATCAAGCCTTGAGGTCAATTTTCTGTTATTTACTGGTAATCTTCTGAGAGTTTACTGAAAAAATCTTAAGCTGGAAGCTGTGTCATTATTGAAGGACTGCAATTAAATACCTCGGCTAGGTCGTCTTTGAGCTTGTTGTATCGTTCCACATTGAAACGCTGCTTTTTGGATTTGCGGTAGAAGTAGTGGAGGAACTGTCTGTCCTTAGCCTGAGGGTAAATGTAGTCCTGGGGAAAGGGAGGAGGACATGGATTTGTGGTTAGCAAGGAAACTGAGCAGAGGTCAGCAGATTACAAACTCAGCCTCTTTCAGGAAGGCTTACCTTGTCCAGCACCCATGTATGTTTTGCAAAGAAGCTACATATGAAATTCTGCTCTTATGGGGGCCATAAAGGCTTTTTAAACACATCACAGGAGTAATTTCTATCATGTCTGAAGGGATTTTCAGTTATAATAAAGACAGTGTGATCTTTGTGACTGGAGCCACCTCAGCCAATGGAGTCTACTTTCAAGGAGTCAGAGAAAATTCAGGAACTACTTCTTGAGGACTTATTTGAAAGTTTTAAGCAATGGCTCTAGTAGCTGTTTAAAAAAGCCAAGTAGTAATCTCTTTATCTACTCACAAAAAGTAAGAATGGCTTAACCCTTCTTAAAAACCAGTCAGAAGGAGTAAAACTCACATTCTGAGCCAGCTCTTCATAAAAACAGATACGTCTCCCCTTTCCACTGAAGGAGCTTAATTTCCCACATGGTCTATAGATCTATTGGTATAATGGAAGAAAGTACTGGTTCCTCTTCCACATACTTCCACAACAAAAAGAATTTTGCATCCTAGAAAGTTCAACATCAAGATGTCTACTTTGAGAATAAAGTACAGAGCTAAAACAGGAAAAAGAAACATTTCTCAGAGTCTTAACAGGATTTCAGAACAAGTCTGTATTGTGAAGCTAAGTTAAGATCTGCACAAACCTTCTATTTCTACACAATGCCTGCTTCCTGCTCCATTTCAGCTGTGCTAGATTTGGCTTCATTCATTCTAAATCATGGAAAAGCATTCAGATTATGAAGAGCGGAGCAATACCATTTTTTCAGACACTAAATATATTTCAGTACATTTCAGTAATGCAACTGCCGGAGTTCCAAACAGTTTGCTACCCTGCACTGTATGTACACAAACTCCAGCAAAAAAACCCTACTGTTGGGTGATTTGCTGCTGTAAGGCAGCATTCACAAACTGGCACAGCATTACTAGTTGCTCTTCCATTACTGCAGTGAGCAAGGTGCCATTTACTATGCAAAGTGATCTACAAACATTTTAAAGGAGAGACCTCTTTCCTCACTTTTCATTCCCCCCTAGGTTATGAAATCTTACCAGCAGCAGTTATGCTCAATAGCTGGCCTGCAGTCCATGTGCAGCAGTACCTGCTTGATTCTGCACGACGTCATGTTTGTATCCAGCTGCATTAGGGATCAAACAATCTCCTGTCTGATGGCAAGGCCACTTACTGAATTCTGTTTTCATCACAGCTCAAACATTGTGATTCACAGACTCAGTTTTCCTCCTTTTCCATATTCCAGACATTTAGAAGAGAAGGACTCACTCACCTGCTTGGTAAGAACGAAGTAGGCGTAGAAAGCCATGGCACTCCCGTAGGTGATGAAGTACGTCACTGGCTCCATGATGTCCCACGAGTAGACCCACCACGTGAGCCACGCCAGCGCTCCCCCCTGAGTTGACATCAGGGCTAGGCCAACCCACAAAAGCCTGGAGGTTTTTGCATCTGCACTGTCCATGATTCTGGTTTTCATCTGAAGAAAAGAAATGCAGAAACCTGTTCAAATAAACATGAGTGCTCCTCTGATAAAAAGCTCAACTATGTTTTCTCGCCCTGGGCTAGATCCTTTCTCAGGATCTCTTACCAACACCTCTTACTGAGTTACCATGCTGAGAAAATAAAAGCACTGAAGTTCAAGAGCAGCCAGATCTTCCTGCCATTGTGCTCCAAGAATTCCTGCTTTTAATCTCTGCTTTGCTCCACTAGGGATCTTTGTCTGTTTGATTTCCATTTACCATTCAAAGCAGATAACACTGTGAGGCTGGTCCTCATATAGCAGGGGCCCTGCTGTCCACTATCCTAAGCCACGGATGGCAACCCCACCAACGTGGTTTTTTGCAGTCATGGGTATTCAGAACTCATAAAGCAGCAGGGGACTTTCAATGACATTTCAACAAATGGCCTTTCAATCTCAATACTAGCCTTGTTCATGACAGCTTTCTCCAGGTGTTGTGGTTTCTACCCCAATAATGTCCACAACAGAAAGAAAAAGAACTGAATTGAAAATAATTTGCATTCTACCTGTGTTGGCCTCGTTTACATAACAAACAGAACAGACACACCCTAGCCATTCATGCTGATTTTCTTCTGTCACAGGATTTACTTCTGATGAAAGGAAACGCTTCTGAGTTAAAAAAAAAAGTACCCCCACTTTCCAACCTGCTCAAGAGGCAGCAGCTCTCCTTTTAGATAATCCAGTTTCTGTAGCAATTCTCTCTCTTTCCTGATCTGGTGATCTTCTAAATGCAGAGCCACAAACAGTCTGTGAACCAAGGATTTGATATCTTCCATTTCAGTAGCATGCTCACTACTCAGCTTCTCTGAAAAGAAAATATTTGTCATACAAACCATTTCAAGAATACACCCTTCTTCATTCTATCCCCACCTCCAACCCCAAAAGCAGAACCATCCAAAGGTAAAAGGACAAAACCAAAGAGAAACACCTTTCTCCCAGGTCCCAGTTTTCTGAGACTTCCCATGCCTTTCACTAAATGAAGTGAGGTGATCAGTTATTAAGGATTGCTCTTACCTTTTACAGGAGGTGACACACTGTATGCTCTGTTGTTGATAACAAGCTTAAAGTCACTCATCAATAAGACCTCCATTAAGGTTGCATCAGAGACCTTGTTACCATCTGCAGAAGAAAGGTTTCAGTTCTAGATCACTTATCATGAGGAGTTTTAAACATTAGCAGATAACCCTGCAGAAAAGCGCTGGGGTTCTTCACTAATAATGTTTGGAAGCAACTCTACTACTTTTAGAGCTGGTAGCTAATACTAAACAGTCAGGAGGAAAACATGGTGTGATTCTTGGGGCTGTCCTGTGCAGGGAAGGGAGTTGAACTTTGATGCTCTGGAGAATCCTTTTCTACTGTTTTGGGTTTTTTTTAATGTAGAAATTTACATGGTACCCCACAAAATTTACATGCAATTTTACAGCACCCACCAAAAATGCTCTGGATTAATTAGCTGGAACTACTACTCATGTAACTGTGGCTGCCAGGAGCACATTGGGGTTCAGATGGCCCAAGAGCCCCCAGAGCCACACACCACTCCTGTTGGACACATCACTGTGGCATGAGGGTTTGAAAAGCCATGGAGCAGCTGCCCTGCAGTAGCTGTTAGAGATGATTCTTATTTTCTATACACAAAAAGAGCACTTCCCCTGCCCTTGCCAAGGGCTAGGCAGCTTTACTCCCAAGATGAATAACCAAACAGGCTACAAAATACCACGATTTTTGCATGTAGATATTTATCACAGTGTTACTGCCTCAGCTCCTCCACCTGTCCTCACACCTCCACTACAGAAAGGCTCTACAGACAACCCCACAGCTGCAATTATTTGTTCACCAGAACCCTGTCCTCAGGCCCCATCTGATGAGGCTTAGACTACTGAACTCTGCAGGCAAACGCCCCAGCTGGCACGCCTGCCCACTCTGTGTGGGTAGCAAAGCAAACCCAGAAGCCGATCACCTTCAATCCAAAATTGTAATGTGCCTATCCACTCATTTCTTTTTTTCTTTTCCAGCATAATAAAACTCCAAGGCTCATTTGCATGCACATTATTAAGGTGGCATTTATAACTCTTTCTATAACATTTAAGGGGAAAATGCTTTGGAAAAGAAGTGCCAGACAGGCTCTTTGTTTGAATATACCACTGATTTATTAACCTGTGCCACCTTATATTAACTGAAAAGAAGTTTTCAGGAGAGGGAGGTATTTTATTTTAGAAAATTCCTCTCAGGCTTTAAGCAAAGGCTACTTTCAATCTTGTACCTAAATACAAGTGTTCCAATGTGGACAAAGGGTCGTTTTTTTTCTACAAAAGGTTTGCAGGACAAAAACCAAATCCATAGATAATGAAAGCGAGTCATCATACACAGCACTGATTACTTCAGTTAAGGTTAGGTTTCATTTAAGGGTTAAATGACACAGCAGTGTGTCTACACTAAATCAAGGCTTCATAATTTTTCCTTAATAATTAATGTTTAAGTTCAACTTTCAGTACTTGGACAATAGTTTCTGTTTCCAGTATCAGTTTCTAATGAATTAAACATCTCAGGTGTTCTATAACATTACAATTGCCTGGCACTTATACAAATACAGAGCAGAGACCTATTTTGAATCACTGTTTTAATCTAAGTATTCCCAAATCAGAGGGGATGGGGGTGTGTTTAAACAGATCAGACAAGGTGAAAACAACTCAAATTCATCTCCACTTTGGAACCTGCTGCCTGCCAATGCCAAAAATGCCAGACTTGTAGGTTTCTTATAGGAATTACCTCATGCTTCACAAGTGACCCATATTTGCACTGAAGCAGGAATAATTAGCTTTTGCTGACATAGCAGAGAGGAAAACAATCTGGCAGTGAATCCCAAACACTCCTGTTCTGGATGTCTGCACAACAGCAGTACCCAAAGGTTAACTGCTGCCAGCACAAGTTCTGCCCCACCCCACTAAGAAATCCTTTGTAGGGAAAAACAACTGTGTTAAGGGAAAGACCAGCTGCTCACAATGACCATTTCTTACAGTGGCTTCTGAAGATAAAGAGTCTTTTAGGAAATTATCTTCAAGAGAATTTTCTATTTTTGCTCCATAGCAGAAACTGTCAAAAGAAAGCAAAACAAGACCAAACAAACCCAACACCAAAGCTCCCATCTACACAACACTCCTGAAGTTCATGTACACACTGGGATCCACACAGATCACATCTCCATTGCTCCAGAGGATACCAACAAATTGCTCTGTGGGGTATTTTCCTGTTTTACTAAATGTGGCCACAAAGGAAAGCAGAGCAGCTTTCTTAGGTCTGTGGCTTTCTGACCTTCTAGGAACATCAATATATTTTCAGTTTCTTTAGAAGCCCCTGCAGCCCTCTCTAAGTATCAACAAGAAAGAAAAGAATGTAATGAATCAACCCAGCTATGAAACCAGGCTTTCATTGACACCATCCTTTCCTCTGCTTATGTATTACCTGCTGTTAAATAAACCTTTCCATAGATATATGTAGGTATCCTTATTTTTCTTTCTTTTCAGGGGCGTGAGTGGGGAAGGGAGGAAACAGATGCTTTTAATTAGTCAAATTCAAGTACCTATTTTACCAGATTCAGACAAAAACTTACATCCCAATTCTAGTTTTAAGACTGAATCCTTTTCTAGGGCAGGGGTTGAAAGAGTACTGCCAAAATACAGACCAAGTTTTCTTAGAAGTAAAATGGAGAATAGGGTTAACTCAATGTTATTTTTTTCAATGGGCAAACCAAAGAGACAAAATAGAAGAGAACAGTGAGCAAAGCTTGAGAAAATTGTCTGAAGACTTGGGACAATTGGATAAACAGGATATTACAAGGAGGAAAGGCCACACCAATGCTAAAATACCAGTTATCCTTTGATACTAGCAGTTTCCTTTCAGCTCAAGGGCCCTGAAATACTGTACTCCAGCTGATAAATGAAATTTCCTCAATGTCTTTAAAAAATGTCCTTTGCTATTGCAAACATTATCTGGTTGCTTAGCTCTTGAGTTTTTCATATACAAGTTTGTAGTAAGGCAAATGGATTCTTTTAACTCTTGGTAACATTGAACAACTGGTAGGCATCACATTCAATAGCCCAAGAGGCTGTCTTTTAGGAATGATCACGGAGGACAAGGAAAGAAAGAGACATCAAGGAAATCAGGAGATACTTATTTAAAGACAGTGTTACAAAGAGAAACGAATTGAAAAAGGTAACAGAGGACACTACTGGGATAAAAGGAGAGTTCCAGTAATAGATCCAATTCTGTATTTTTAATTAGCCTTTTCAAGAGGACTCAGTTATTAACTCTGAAACAACAATAAACCCTAAAAGTATTCAGGAACTACTGCAACAGCAACAGTGCTAAACCTGATGGAGGAACTCATGCTCCAGAAGAGAAGTACAGACCATTTGAAAAGGAATGCATTTATTTCAGGGAGTAACAGAAACACAAAATACCTGTTGCAAAGACTTCAGCTCTCTCAATTCCTTTATCTTCTCTTTGGACATCCTGCAGGAATGCTCCTACAGTGGTCACTACTGGCTTGACAGTGAATTGACAGCGTTCACTTCTTGTGGGCAGCATAAGAGTTATCACAGGAAGACCATGTCTGTAATTAATAGTTACTTCTGGGGAATAAAAAAAGAAAACTAAGTGAAAAAGTTACATTGTAGATTGCAGCTTAATGTAAAGCTGCTTTTAAAACACAGGATAAATAAGAAAAATTACACAAAACATTTCTAGATTTTTTAAATTAATATAGTACTTTTACTTCTGGAAAATATATATAAAACCATGCAACTAATGTTACCTCACAGACACTCATAAAATAAATAAAAAGCTTGTTGAGACTGATGGAAAGTGGGAAAAGTTGCTGTGAAAGCTTACCATCAGATGGCACCAGCGTGCTGTAAGGTGCTCCTTCATGGCCCCTCCAACCTCCGGTGTGCCTCCAGAGCCCCACCTGCAGCATGGACACAAGGGAACTTGCCTTAGAATAGTTAGGATGAAAAGTGTACCTGGTTAAAGGCAGCGTCCAGCCTGTCATGGTGATCTGCTTCCATGTGATCTGACATCAGAGGTGTCTGCCTGAAGAAAAACCCCATACTTGGCAATTCTATGAAAAAGGTGAAACCATCCTTATAGAAAGCATAAATTTTGCTAAAGGTATTATGGTATTACCACAGAAAAACTTTTTGTCTGTTGTGGTTTAATTAACTCAAGATAAAAAGGGAAGGGGAAGGTAAGAAAAGAAAAAATTTGTAGTGTTTCTGAAGTCCTTCATGCAACTTTTGCAATAAAACCTCTCCTCTCCCCATGGAACAGCTTCTAACTCTACCCCGTGGCACCTAAAGGCAGAATTCCACAGTGGGCATGGCTTCAGTGAAGACTCACTGCTTGAATCATGAACAACAATCACAAATAAAATAATAAGGGATTGAGGTCACTACCTGTTGCTTTATAGTTATATACTGCATACCAAAAGCTGGCTGTTGAGATTTGTGCTGCTGAAGGACAATAATGATAATACAGCTTGAAGATCTTTTATGTTTTAAATATGAATGGCTGTTTCAGCTGCATGCTGAGAGATGCTGCTGCAACGTTAGCACCAGTGCTCAATATGACACTGAAGGAGGCACAGCCAGATGCAGTGAGTGTCCTCTCTGCCCTGGGACAGCAATGACAGCAGGTTTTTGGACCTGCAGGGTTACATGCCAAAGCTTGCCCCTTCCAGAGCCACTGGGGAGAACCATCAATACACTTCAATATGGTCATATCAAAACACAGAAGACAAACTGCTCTGATTAGACCTAAAACTTAAATTACTTAAAGCTGTCCACCCAGGCTGTGGAAGGTGCAATGTCCTTTGCACCCACAGCTAATCTCCCTGCACAAGGAGAGGGACAATTTTATTGCAGTGATTCCACAGAGTGGATGTTATTGCTGTAAACTAAAAGTAACAGGTAAAGAAAGGAAATCACATGTCTGACCAAGCCAGTTACAAAAACCGCACATGGGCTGGACCAAGGCCTGGGATTTGAAATATGATAGCTGGGGAAGGTGGAAAACAATGTGCAGAGAGATGTAAGGATCGATTTTCCTCCAGTGAGCTTTATAGCTCATTTTTCTGAAGGCCAAAACATTTTAGAGTCTGCAAGATAATATTCTTTGACAAGGCAGGAAAACAAAACTGTAAATGCACAAGGCCCTGGCTATTCAATATGCCAAACACTGCCTACCACATCCACATGATTTATTTGTTTTTAAAGAAATACGGCCTTGACTGCCTGGATAGGAATATGCTGTTAGGTTAAATAAAAAAGTCATCTGTAAATGAATCTGTGTGTTTCAAAGATGCTGACACTGCCCTAACTTTTTACCTGGAATAAGCACTTTTCAGGATTTACAGAAATTAAGTAATTCTGGGTGTTTTCAAGACTGAGAAATTTGTTTGTTGTAATCTTCAGGTATCAAAGACAATCAGAAACCTAGACCAAAGAGCAGAATATCGGAAACACAAAAGTCTTGCTCAAAAAAAGGTAAACAGTAGGAGCAGAGGAATGCTGACAGCCACCCAGAGCTAGGATGCATCTGTTACCTTGTCTGTTTCTTCAGCAGAGTAAGAGACACACTGGAGCAGGGTAGGACACAGCCCAGCTCACCAGTTCCCATCCCATTTACAGGGGGAACCTGCACCCAACAAAGCATTTAGGAACACACAACCTGGAACATGGAGACAGCCCTCAGAACAGGATCTGCTTTGGAACAGTGTGCAGGAAAACTCAACAACTCCTGTTTCTTCAGGGGGATATAAACAGGGTAATAAAGAACTCATTTTATTACAGACACTTAATGTGTAACTTTGCAATCAGTATCTAGATACTGATCATCCAACGTGCCCCAGGCAATGAACTGGACCCTGCCTGTATTTGAAGGTTACCCAAATTCCCAACAAAAGGAATGAGTTATATACATTACTTATAGAAGAAACAATGCATTCAACAGTTAATGCAAAATAGAATATACCAATTTAAAATACTTATTAAATCACTTTTACTGAAATAGGATCTTTACAGTAGTTCATTCTATTATTCTTTAGATTTTGACATTACCATTCATGATCCACTGAAAGAATCTCTATATACTGGAGCTGTTTTGTTTTGGTGGTTTTTTTAGATTGTCTCTAAATGCAGAGTACCCCTTAAAATCACCTGCAAAGAATAAGAAAAGCAAAAGCCATAGAGCCATGGAGTTCAACTAATTTCCAAATAATTAACTCTTTCCATATTAGCTCTAGGTTGATGAATTGGGAAGCATGAAGGGCTGTGTTAACTTTCTCCCTCTGTTTCCAGATTTAAATCTCCACTTTCAGTGAAGTTATTAAACCATTAGCTTGTGCCCTACAGCCAAATCCTTGTGCTCCTTTTGAGATGCTTGGAATGACCCCTATGCTACCCCTGGAAAAGAAATGTTAATCAGCAAGCATCACAGCTACAGGGAAGACTTGAACTACGGGACCAAAACAGAAAGAATGCCCTCACAACAAAATCAGTGAGAGCTGAAACAGGAATGTGTGCCCTGAATTAACTGCATCACAACCTTTGAGATACTGTAAGGAGCACAGCATACTACTAACAACTCTTCTATATGCCAATTCATGCCTCTTGGCTAATTCCTCTAACCTCACAAAGGCTAAGCAAGCTATTCTACATTTTTTGCAATTTGCACACACGTGGCAGGACATCTGGCTAAAACACCTCTAACACAACCACAATTATGTTCAGGAGTCAAAGGCTGATGAAAAGCATTTAGCTGTGAAGCACCCCTTCTCCCTCAGCTATACTTGCTTCCTAATGCTAAATACCTGGGAGCAGCACTTGGTCAAATCTCTTGACTTAGTTCAAGGCATGGACTCTCCTGGCAGTGAATTCTCACGAGAATTTAAGGCTCAGAGTGTTAATTGTGGTAAAAATAATCCAACATATTCTATTAAAAATACCAGTTGGTATAAAAAGAAAATATACACACAGTTTAAAGAAGCACTTCCTGTGCTAAGGGCGCCTCTGGTATCTACAGCAGAGAAGTTGTCACTGTTCAAGTAAAGAGTGGAAATTCAACATTTTGCTGGTGGTTTACAGCAAAGTTTTAGGGACCAATGCAGCATCATAACTGAGCTGGAAAATCAGGCAGCCAGACATGACGAGTGGGAGAGACTGGAATAGAAACACTGTATTTTTCACTTTTGAGAGTGGCAAATGACTGAACCTACCTACACTGCAGTTTCTGGAGCTAGCTGCTCCAAATAATCTAACTCTTATGATGTTGAGTGATTGTTCTCGCAAAGTTAAGCTCAAATTCTCATTTGTGACCAGTTATGTCTAAGACATTCCTATCATTACCAGTATGTGAGATGACATGAAAGCCTCTGATCTTCCTCAGCACTACATATGCAAATAGTAACCTCGTCAGGAACAATAACTTCTGTTCTGTAGAACATTATAATGTGGGTGGGAAGAGAGAGAGCATAGAAATAAAGTATTTTTCACATAAGAAAGTTATCTTGAATATGGAATTCTATAAAAAAAGTTATTAGGACACTTTCTGAGAACACTTTCTGAATTACTGTTTACTTAATTTTGACTTACGATACCAAAATATTGTAACCAATCTGAATCAAAATGCAGCTAGCCAGCAATCATATTTTTGAAATTTTTGTCTTTGCTTATATGCATCTCAGAAGATATGGCAGTTTTTGTTTGTTATTTCAACAGCTGTAAAAAAATGTAACACTCCTTCAACATTCGAGTCCCCAGTAATTTGCATTTATTAGAGAAAGCAATCAAAAATAAAGTCAGCTGAGCTCTGTCTGCCCTCTTCCTGAAGGGACATGCAATACTACAAAGTGAAATCCTCTATTCCTTCAGTGTGAGATCCTTTAGAGACTGCCCCAAGTCAAACTCATGTGCAGTCTTCACAAAAAATAATGCAGACTGTTATGTGAATGGTCTCACATATTCTCATTTCCTTCTCTCTGAAGCAATGACAAGAATCTGATATAGAAAAGCTCAATAATAAAATGCCCTATTCCACAAAGAATGAGCATTTTACCCTTAATTACACTGCAGCAAAACACATTCTAATTAAAACATATTTCCCAGTGTGCTTTTCCACAGTAATATAGTGCTACAGGCAGAAGAGGAGAGCTCAGTTATCTCCTGGAGTCCTTGTCCCACACCTGCCACAGCTCCATCCACACAGCTATTGAAGGAAGACTGCAGGAAAGATTCATGGGGGAAACTAGCAGTTGCAATGCCTAAGAATGAATTTTGGGGCCTTTTTTTCCCTGAGTGTCACCAGACAAGCCACCATTCTCAGTACCCATCGTTCTCCTCACGTGCTGATCTCACCCAGTCTGTGAAGCAGAGTGCAGGACAAGTCACCTCCCTGGATGCTGCCTGCTTGAAAGGGCAGGAGAAACATGGGGGCAGGTACATGTTAGCCACTGTTCAGTGAAGGTATGTGCTATAAATAGATGTGTATATTTTCCATAGCAACTTACATATTTTCTGATAAACACACTTAGAAGTTCTCTGCAGATGAATGATGTCAGCTCCCGATTCTTTGAGGGAAACCGACTGAAATGAATTAATTACAAACTAACAATCTGCAGTTTCAGAACAATCTACAGACATTTCAGAATGGTTTAAAACCTAGGGAAAGGAGGAGAAAAAGCAAGTGCTGCCACAGTCTATTGAGCTTGCAGATCATGCACAACCAAGCTAACTGCAAATGAATCATTGTTCCGATCAAGTTTACAAGAAGTACACATAAGGTATTTCCCTTTTTAAAACGAGTCACTAAGGCCATTTTGGAGATATCTGCTATTAAATTTCTGTGCTGACATTGTAAGCAATCCTACATGATCAGGAAAATAAGACATATGGAGTCCTAACAACCACCTACAATCATCTTAGAAGTGCCCATTTGAGATACAGATGATTTCTCTCTTACTAACTTTTCATTTGCCTCTTCTTACACTTAAAGGATTGTCATTGTTTCCTCACTGGTCCCAGAACTGATTTAGATGATCATGCAGCAACAGCCTCAATGCAAACAGCAGCTTCAGAGCACATCACCCAGATTTAGCCATCACTCAGATTTCTGGAAGCCCAACTTATTTTAAACAAACAAAACCCCTGCAACAGACACATTACTCATCCTGTCAAAACACCCCTATACCAGTAAACCACTTTCAGCCATGGAAGATACTTTTGACATCTGGGAGTATTCAAGATACATTTCTCTTTCCTAGGGGAAAAAAAAAACCCAAAACAGGACAGGTTTCATTTTTACTTTCCTGAGAGACAGCTTTCCTGTCTCAAATGGGCCATGCAGTGAATACCTTCTCCCAGCTGTTCCACAAGGCACTGTATGAACCACACTGCAACATTTATATTTCAATCCATTTATATGTCAATCCTTTCTTTCAATGCAACTAATTCAAAATCTGCAATATTTTTAACCCCTTCCTCAGTATAAATCAACTCTAAAAGATGTAACCAGCAGGTCTCTTCAAGCAAAGCAGTAGTTTCAACACGAGTATGTACGTTCCCGTGATCTTGAAGAAGCAAGAGCAATACAGGATTCATATGGCTTTTCCTCAAAACTCCCTTGCTTTACAGCACTGTTAAAACCCAATAAAAGAGCCCAAGCCATCAAAATTCTGGTTTCATGTGCCTGTTATTCTTTGTGCCTTTATCATCCCTGCTGATCTTTCATTTCCTGCCCCTGCTCAGATTCCAAGAACAGCTGCCACCAGTTTTAATCAGCCAAACATTACCAGTGACCAAAATGACAGCTATAACAAGAAGTATGCTGAGGCAACTGCCAATCAAGAATCTCTTTTGTCAAGGTCCAGCAGGTCAAACCCACCACTGCAGAGGGGTTTTTCCTGGGAGACCTTTCACCTACTCTCCTGCTGGGCAGGTGTGCATCCTCCAGCTGCACTATGCCCCCTCACTACTCCTACGTGCTCTCTCACCCACTCCCTGCCCAAAGTCTCCCTGCCCACATGCACACCCCACTCCACTGGATACAAGCATGTAGGGAGAGAATCCATTGTGCAATGGGGGCAGAGGTCCCTCTTCTTGAGATGTATCTCACTGAGGTCATCTGACTCTACACCAGGCACCTGTGCATGCAGAGCTCTAGGGAAGCACCAGGATTTGCATCCACATTGGTTTCACAAGCCACAAAAACAGATGCTGGAAACACTGACATTTAAAGCAGGCTGAAATTAAGCCCTGCCTTCCTCTAACCAAAAGTATGATTTCAGTAACTCCTCACTGCAGTGACTTCTCACTGCAAAGAAGCAACACCAGAAGCATTGAGAAGATGAGAAGGCTGAACATCAGCTGACAGCATCTGCCTGCAGTGTCTTCTGGGGACAACTCTGAAGGTACAGACATTCCCCCTTTTCAAAACAAGCTGATCTCCAAACCAGGGTAGGAACAGGCCTAAAACCAAGACAGCCATACAGCCCAAGTGCATTTTTAGGAGCAACACCACTGTGTCTTATTAATCCATCAAATCTTTTTCTTCTCTTCTTGCAAAGAAAAGCAAACCTTAAATCTCTTCCACGTCTGAAGTTTTACATTATTGGAAATATCACACCTTCATCCAGTTTCAATGAACTCTGCTTGTCTGAAAACTGCTGCTCTTCCCAATCTACTTTATTTTCAGAGGGAAAGATAGGATGCAACACCTAAAAGGTAGTTTGCAAATCAGACAGGGCTAAGAATTTGAGAGGGGGGGATTACAGCATGAAAATGTATCTGTGCTTTAACAAAAGCAAAAGCAAGCCTACATCCAAGAGCTGTACCATTTGTTCCCCAAAACAGTCTAGGTCAAAAGACTAATATGTCAGCACAGACAGGATTTTTAATTTGTCCCACAGAACAGATCTTTGCTCTTGTGCTGTGCCTTTTGGGAAGGCATGCTGATCTGGGAAACGTTGCAAAACTTTCAGAGTAACAAGAGTGATTTTGTTTTCAAAAATACACTTACATTTTATTAGATAAGAAAATGGGCTTGCTGCACATTTTCTTACAAAGGTCTCAGAAAGACTGTATCTTAATGTACATAGCTGCTTTCATGTCTCTTAAAAAGAAAAAAAAATTGCTCAAACTCTTCTCTAGAAATAACATTATTTGTTCAAATTGCCAGACAAGAAAAACCTTGTTTAAATTTCAGCTGAAATGAGATAACAGGAGACACAAGGATGCAAAGTCAGATGAATACACTTAGATGTTTATCAAAGTTACAGCCAAGTCTTCCTTTTCTCCCACTGAACTTTTCAAGATTGAAAGCATTGAGCAAATCGTAGCATGCAGGAAAAAGATGAACTCCTTGTCAACATTTTCATTTATAATTTACAACATAAACAAATATTTCTATTTGCAACATAAATAACCCTGTCCCTCCTCCCCACAACTCAATAGAATTAGGTTTTCCTATACCTACAAGGATGTTCTTCTCTTTCAGGGGCATTCTTTCCTCAGGCTTTTCTTTATTAAACTGCAGATTTCAAAAGCCTTAAGTTTTTTACGGCTTGGCTAATAAAGAAGAGACTACTTGGAAAGTTTGACTGACTCAAGGCTTAGAATTAGTATCTGATAGATGTGTGTGAAAAAGTCAATCAGAATTACCAGCAGTGGAGAAATTCCCAGTGACAGCTCTCACCCAGCTTTTCAGCAAGCTCTTTAACAGGTAACACTCTTCAGAATCGCTCCATCAAACAGATCTTGTAAAGGAAACCAGCTGAGCAGCTGCTGAAACGCCCCAGGCAAGGAAAGCTGGCTCTTCACCACATCCCTCCCATCCCTCACCCAGCCACCGCTCCAGCAAAGGGTTTCTATCTCTCCTGCTGGGGATATTTCCTAGTCCCCACCCCCAAGGCGTCCACCAGGGTCTGAACACAAGCCGTGAGAAACCACAATACTCTGCAAAATCAAAGCAACCATCTCCCCTGTTCCATTGTATCGCTTCTTTTCTTCCACTCCCTGAAAACTTAACTGCACTGTTCCATGACATAGCTGAGAAACTCAGCTCTCTTGAAGAGCATTTCCCACAGCTAGCAATTTCTCCTGCCCAAACACCATCACCCCAAAGGCAGAACCCCAAAGACAATGCAGACTGTTAATTATTATTTGGAGGGGCAGAAAAATGTTAGGGATCAAATCTAAGACAATAGAGGACAGTAACAGTCCATGTCTGGCTTAGTCACACCTAGATTTGCTCTAAATTATACTGGGACTATCTGTTGTTGCACTATTAGAGAGGTTTCTCCTTTTTCTCCTGCCACAAATATTCCAGAAATGCATTGTCTATACCATTATTCTAAAATAGCAGATCATATATTGATGGTTTTAGAAACCATCATATTTCCTTTTTTTTTCCTTCAAAGGTCTGCCATAAGACTAGTCCAAGCACTTAAGAACTCATGTTTTTTGCAGACAGCTGTAAACAGGTGCCTTTCCAAAGGGAAAACACATATTTCTTCTAATTGCTTATCTAAAAAAAAAAAAAAAGTAGGAGCAGAACAAAACAACTGACAGGCTAGATCAAATCAAATGTCTTTTTCTAATTAGCAGCTGGCATTAGGATGTAGATATAATGATCTGTATCCTTTGTAACAGATAGTTATAAAGCAATTCTAAAATGGAACTTAGTTTATATTCTAGCTTTATATGCTGCTACACTCCTGTGGATGCTCAAATTACTTTCAGGGAGTACAGAACACAATTTTACCCTTGTTAGAAAGTAACCCAAGAAAACAAAGGCAAAGAACTGAAGTAAACAGAGAATCATTACACTTTCCCTTTTGATAGTTTCTAATGAATAATGTTTTTTAAAAATACCTAGGGCACACACTGTGAGAACATCCACAGTGAGCAACCAGCTGCAAACTTAACATCACTACTTCATAGAAACTTCATCAGGTGGTGTCAGAAACCACAGAGCTGCCATTTAAGAGAGCCTGACAGCAGAAACATAATAAATTATCAGATAAAACCAAAGGAAGGAAACATTTCTAAGGAATAAGATCAAAGGGGTAACTACAAACTCATCAGTTTGAAGAGCTTCCAGCCGTCATGCACACTTTGCAGAGCAGTTACAACAAACTGGGTTTAGCAAGATAAACACTTTACAGAAGACAACAACCTCATTCAAAGTCCTTATCAGAGATCTACATTAACAGTTTTAAAACCATGAAGCTCATCTAGCAGGCAAGCTTAAAACCATCTATTTGTTTTCTTGAAAGAGAGCTCTGCTGGGAGAAGTAGCTTCAAGAGTATTCCTGACAGAAAAGCAGCCACAGCCGAGGTATCTAGAAAATCAAACCCCTCTGGCATGAAACACAAATGTGCTAGCAAGAGTGAAGAGGCTTTGCTAGCCCAATAGTTCAGCAAAGGTCCCAATGAGCATGTTATGTTCCTGGCATTTCATGGCTTATGTCTAAGGACCATCACTCCCAAATACCTGTGGACAGAGGTCTCAACATTGCCATTCCCAAAGAGACACACCAACATGCTATCATATGTCAAATTGGAAACCTTATTGCTTTATTTTTAAATATTCCAGTGGACATCTATGTTCTCCCACTGCTATTCAAGAAGCTTTTTTAATCTGAGACTGTCAAATTACTGTGGCTTTGGTGATACTATCCACTTCCATGTTTCAGCTCTTGGCATCAGTGTTTTAAAAACGTAAATGTTTTATGTCTCAGCTGAACCAGTGACTGAGTGAACTCATTTGCAACACCAAATCCATCATAGACAGATTTTTACCTTCTTCCTGCAGGAGTAAAAGCATGAAGCATACAGACAGCAATGAAATTTTTTTTGAAATCAACAACCAATACTGGTTGTTGATATTGACTGGTTGTCAATACACTGAGCTATTGTTCTGACCTTCAGTTTTACTCTCTGCAACATGCTTGGACATTTATCCCTTTCTACAGAGCAGGCAAGGCAAACAAAAAATGAAATTTTCCTGTAGAGCTTTCTAGTGGTTTTTTCTAAAGCTTACTATCACAAGAAAAACAATCACAAGCAGTAGAGGAAGATGAAAGGGTCTGTGTGCCCCAGATGGACCAGAACCTGTGTTCCGATGTGCTCGCTGTGCCTCCAAGGGGGGAAGTGAGCAAAACTTCATGTTAGCTGCTCCCTTTTCACCCCAGAGCCTTTGAACTCCAGCCAATTAAGAGCTGTTCTATTTCCTCTTCCTCTATTAATGCATTCAGGATATTTATCTGAAAGACTGATGCAAGAGACAGGGTAAGAATCTGGATCTTCTGAATGCAAGGCTTACCATGTTTTTTTAGGATTTTATTGCTACAGCAAACAAGAATTCAATGCCACACAGAGCAAACAAACAGTAGCCCAAAGCTGTTGCTCTTTTTCTCCTCAATCCTATAGTAACACAATGTATATACTGGATGTTGTCATCTTCTCTTCCAACACAAGCCGATTGCTGTAACAGTGATTTTAAGGCAGAGCCTCTTACCCAGCTCCATCTTTGGGATACATTTAAATGCAGGTGCCATCTATGAATCAGACTCCTGCAGAGAGCAGAATCTCTAGCCTGCAGCACTGACAGAAGTCATGGTGGCAAGTTTTCTCTAAGATACCTCCAATAAATCCTCTCAGGTTTTTAGTTAAGGAAGTTAAAGCACAGTTTTTTCCCTCGACTTGCTCCCAATTGAGTGGAAGCATCTTATTCAAGGAAAGTACTGCTAGAGGAAAACTCTAATATAAAGATAAATAAATCCCACCGAATACTCTATATCAGGTTGAAGTGTTTATAGCCTGTACTCCAGAACAAGCCACAACACTGTCCCAGAAAATGGTCTGTGGTCATTCTGTGTATCTTCACCTCACTCCCAACATGCACCCAAACTCACACAAGAATTCTATGTAAAGTCCAATTTCAAATAACTTAGAACTGTGGGTTTTGACATATGGATCATTAATGCTTTACTACTCAGAGCAAGCAGTACTACATATCTTGCATTCCAAGGACCTGAAAACTGCTCAGTTCTTAATCTTGGAATTTTAACAGAGGATCACTGGAAACCTAAAGTTACTCCTTTCCTCTGTTACACAAACGTGTATATGCAAAGAGATTTGCTACCAAGAAAATATTCTGCCTCTATATTTTGACATTAGGTATCAAAGAATATCAAGTTCGTCTTTTCTGCAAAGCATTATATATATATCCAGTTTATGAAAGAAGGAAAAAAAAAAAGCTTGGGGGAAGCCAACAGGTGTTCTAACATGTTGCATCAAATTTCTCTTGAAACAGCAGAGAAATTAATCTCTAAAACACTAACATAGAGCAACAACCTGTATTTTTGATATATCAACCAAACAATTTACTGGAAAGCTATTAATTGTAAATTGGAAAAAAGCATATAAAATAGAATTCAAAATTACACTTAGTCCTTAAAAATTATGGATCCTGTTTCTCCCTGGTATCAGCTTTGATCTGAAGGAAGACGTAGGGTAAAGGTTTGTATCAGCAGCTGCAAGAACTCCTTGTTCTGAAGAAATCTAAAGTGTCTTCATAGCACTAATAGCTTTTTAAACTCATTAGCAAGGCAGCTCTGTGTTATCTATCTCATTAAATGTCACTTCTGGATTTCCAAGTGACCTAGTATTTTCCAGGTGAAATTTCTCAGTTCATCAGGGCCAACTCATAGCCTTACTAACTCTGCCAACAGAAGAATAGGGAAAACCCTCGAAAATTAACATCTCACTTTAAGGTAGAACTATTATACAGAGTTATGAATTACCTGGTTTGGTTTTGGGTTTTTTTTTTGGTAGGGTGGTTTCCTAGAGGAAAGAGAAACACAATCACACTGCATGTCTGTCTACCAAAGTCAGTTTCCAGTAAGATTTAAGATCATTTAATTATGCAGCTTACCAGCCACTCATTCAGAAACAGTTAACAAGGGCTCAAAAGATCCAACAGCCTGCACTGCCTCTACTGGGACACGATACTTTAGCACATTAGGGATGCTTATTTTAAATTAAATATGATTAGAGTGGTTATTCAAAACTGACATTTAATATCTGCTCACTCCTGACAGCACACTTGTCACCCTGCACCACCAAAACAAGAGGAAGGAGCACTGCTCTTCAGGAGCAAGACTGAGCTGTTCCACCTTGGTGTGTTTACCCAGTACCTTCTAACAACAATTAATTCGTATGTAAAATAGTTTTAACATGTTTTTCTGTGCATGTGGACAATAGTACCCCCAACCAAACAAAAAAACACTTTCCACCTGCATATCCCTATCAATGAGGAAAGACTCTCATGTTCCACAAAGGTCAGCAGCAGGGTGGCCTGCACAATGTGCACTGGAGCACTGCAGATATTGCTGTGCAGAGTCCATGGTCTCTCACAAAGCCTGAGTCCTGGCAGGGTAAGTGCACCGTGGGCACCATACTCAAAAACATGTCCTTCTTGGAATAATCAAGTTATAACAAAAGTGTTGTCAGAAGCATGGAAAAAATGTGCAACCTACACTGAGAAACCACTCCTCTGTAGGAAAATGGCTTAATAAACTGCCTAATACATTCTTCATCTTTGCTGCGCTTTTCAGGCTTTACTTCCCAGAGTCCTTTTGCAAGCTCTTCCCAGTCTAATCTGCCCTTGGACAAGGATAGCACAGATTGTTCCAGGAGTCTATTACAGCAGGGTATCTTTCATACCTCAGCAAAGGAACTGATTTTAACATTCATAAAAGTGAAAGAACCATGCTGACATATTCTCTGCCATTTTACAGTGCAGCAATTTTCTTCCTGCTGCCAATGCAAGGAGGTGAGCTGGAAGTCAGACCAAGTGGTAATTCTGGTTTTGTCTCACTCTCTAGACTTGGCAAAGGCATTCACATCCAAGTTTTAAGGTAGAGCAGTACCCTCAAGGTGTTTCAAGGTTGAGGTGTTCAAGCCTGGCATCAAGCATCCTAAAGTTACCACACACTTCAACCTCAATCTCACATGCCTTGCAACTGAGCACCCCAAATATGCATGCACATCATAAAATGTTGGGGTTTTCAGCTTCTAAACTTCAGCTTCACACTGAAATACAGCTGTAAGACCTCCAGCAGACCATGTAGCCAACCATAACTTGCCATAATCTGTAACACACATCACTGAATGGCCGGACATGATGATCTTCGGAGGTCTTCTCCAACCTGAACAATTCTGTGATTCTGTGAGGATGAGATTTAACAAGGTCTGTCTCATGGGTTTTGGCTTAGCACAGAGCAGGTAGTAGCAAACAGAACTAGAGATTTCCATATGGAGCCTTATAGGAATTTGTACAACATTCATCACCTACAACACTTGTGTTTCCTTGGGGCACTTAGGGGATAAAGAGATTTGATTTAAAGTGCACATTGGTGCATCATGTTTTCGTATCAGTGAGAGGTACATACAGAGTACTTTATACACAGCTAATGGCTAGCTGAGGGGAACTGCAGGATGCAAAACTATGAAAGGTCCACCTGTAAATGCCTATCACCAACAAAATGTTGGTGACTTGAGAGGATATACCAGAGAGCAGAGGACAAATGGCATACAGATGTACTGTACTCCTCTGTACAACTGAGAGTGCCACAACACCACTAGCAATATCTGAATTCATTCGTTCTCTTTTTTTTTTTGCTCCACATTTAAAATGCCATGAATAAAACTTACTTTTTTAGTTAAGGTTGAAACCTCAACAGCCAACAGGGACACAAATTAATTTGTTCCAGTAGTGCCCAAAAAAACCCCAACCAAAGTCTCTGCAGTAATAAAAACTGAATGTAATCAAATCTCTGATTTGATCAGCTAAACAACACATAAGGACAATAAAGAACTCTGGTTGTCGTCAGTTTTTATCTTCCCACATTTCTAGTAGAAAAGAATTGTGAAGAAGTGTCACAATACATTAATATAATTTCTATATTTCCAGTACACAACTGCAGCCAAGACTACTTAGGACAAAACCTTATTTAAATTGCATTTACACTATTTCAGCTTAGGGTTCTCACAAGCAACCAAAGCAAGCACAGAAATGCAGGTACACTTATTTCCACAAAAACGTACTAGTTGAAGAGGTAGAACTTTTTTGTTTGGTTTGGGGACATTTTGCTCTCCTGGTCAGCTATTAAATATAACTCAGCAATCAAAACAGCAGCACAGATCAGCAAACACACCCCAAGATATTAAGGCCAGAACGGACCAGAGAGGTTGATCCTATCTGATGTGCTGCACATGTACAGCATGGCAACTTCTTCACAAAGTTCAGCCTAAGCTGGAATTCAATTTTTTGCCCCAGAAAGCATCTTAGCCTTGATTTAAAAGATTTTAATAGAGGGACGTTGTGGATTCTCCATAAATCAGAGATGACAGTAATAAACTGACATAATAAAAAAAGGCCATGTGCTATATTTTTCTTCTGAGTTAATTGATCTGTAGAGTTTAACCTGCTTAGATTAACAACACTCTAGCCTCAGAAATGTCTCCTGTTTGTAACTGTATTGAAACAACACTACTGGGTTTGGCAGCTTACTGGAAAACCTTGGACATGTTACTGCACCTCTAAGATGGAAATAATGACACTTAACCTAACTTCCGCTCGCCTTTACGTATTATATGGGATGCAAAGGAATCCATTTCAGCAAGGACACAGAGCTTCCCACCACTGTCCTCTCCATTAATCAGTAAAGCAACTGGTAGAACATATTGTTTGGGTAATCTGTATACCTTACCAGTAATTGTATTTTGCTCTAGACACTGAGGATACTAAACCGTAAACACTGGCAGGTAAGAGCACTTACACAGCCACACCAACCACGTGGCATCACTGCATCCACAGTTTATTTTGTGCCATCCTGTGTACAAATTTAAGACATACATTTTAGGAGCTCTTAGTAATTGGTATGCTGGGAGCCCAGTTAGGCCTTACTTGTTCCCACCTCCAGTTTGTCAAACTTTAGAATTTGAAATAGATTACTGCACCTTTCACAGTGTCAGAAATACTCCTTTACAAAAAGAAGGAAGACGGCTTTCAAGTCAATTTTAGAAGGACAATTGACTTCAAGAATATAAATTAAAGATGAAATGCAATAGACACAACAGCAAAAGGTTTCACACCACGCAAACATAATGACTGCTCAAGAATCCTTTGCCACCAAAAAGAAAACAAATACTTCTTTCTTACAGTCAAGCTAACCTGCTATCTCATACCTCTGTACATTATGTGTGATTACCCATTTCCTTGCAAAATTGTCCAGCAGTCAGAGCCCAGCTTTTGTCAAATGGTGAATAGCTGAATTTCTTTCCGTTTTGAAATAACAAGCTGCCAGCCACAGGCAATTTCCAAGCTAATCAGTAGAATATATATAGGGCCAAAATTTAAAAAAAAACAAGCCTCAATTGTGTTTCATAATTAATGTCCTACAAGTAAAAGCAGTGCAATCACCTGTACATGAAAAGAATCAGAAGTAAACCATTTACTCTCTTCAAAGAACTTAACGACTCAATTATTTTCCAAAGAAAAGCAGGCAAAGTCTAAAGCTCAGTGTTATCTCTAGAAGATTAAAGCAACAAATCAAAGAATACTTATTCTTTATTATTCTTTATAATTATTATCCAGAGCTTCATGTTAAGTGTTAAAGGTAAATGATAGGCCACACTGCAGAAACTCATACTCCTGTTCTGCCTAGAGCCAAGATAAGCCAATCCAAACCCTAAGCTATGGGAAAATGATATCAGAGGCACTTCAACAGCTATTTCATACCTATATATATAGAGAGATCTACATCTATCTCTATATAAATAAACACACGCACACACACACGCACACACACACATATATATATATAGCCTTTCTGTCCTTAGCTTAAATTAGAAAAGCCTGAAAACCAGGTGGATTTTGGTCAATGAACTCCCCAGTTCACTTCAGAATTCTCTTCCAGTAAGGAACAAAAATATTATTTTGGCTTGATTCAACTTGATCTATTTCTGTTTTGCTGCTAAACCATGCTCGTTATTTTCAGAACATTAACATTTGCATTGCATCCTCACTATCTGGAATCTATAACTACTGGAAATGTGGCATCCAGTTTTCCAAAAGTAGCACAGCATTATTCTTACCAACCAGGAATACAAACACAGACATTGCGACTACATTCATGGATCTCCCAAAGGGCTTTAGTACCCTAAAGATTACTTTTTTCTTTAAAGGAAGTCTCTTACACACTATTCAGGGTGCTGAACAACTGCAGATTGGGAGAGATTCATCACATATCCCACTGCTCACCCAAATCCCCCTGACCATGGTCATCAAAATACTAAATTGACAAAAGGAAGAAAAGAATCTCAACATAGAATTACCCTTGGAGCTCCTGAACCTGCTAACAAATTTCCACTCAGTCTTGAGCGATGGCAGGCACACAGACATCCCATTACCAACTGGGGACCCACTGACGCTTCCCACTCTCAGTCAGCTCAACATGGCATATCCTGTGGGCAAGGGCAAGGATGACTAGGGGAGTACCTGCAGAAGAACAGCCTTGTTAGGTCGATGAGCCATCTAACTTCCATGGCTTGTCCTGTGCAACCTACAATCACATCATTACAGGCTACCTGAATAGAAACATCAAGAAAAGCTGTTAAGGGATCACATACCTTAAATTTACACAGGACAGAGAGCTCCCACAAGGCAAGACACATTTTCTGGTGTTCCAGAGCAATTTTTTGAGTTCAGCTCAAATCAAAGCGATACTTCAGTGAGACCATGGTAGACAGAGAAAGGGAGTTGCTGTAGCTATAAAATGGCACAAGCCTTCAAAACATGTTACAGGCCTAAAAGTACAAAATCGAAGTACATTGTTCCAGCAATGGAGTTTGGATTTTCTGTACTGTTTCCATCTATCACAGGGAGTTCAGCAGGGCAAAGGTGACCAGCACCACAACACCAACCTACAGCACCACAGCTTGCTGTTCTTCTCTCCGCAGCCCCTTCTGTACCTTAGCCTTGCCCCCACACCAGTGCCACCATTCCTGCAGTGACACCTCCCTCTCACTCTCAATTTGCATTTTAATAACACAAAGATCCCATCTATATTTTGCTATCACCTAAATTCTACAGGTATTCTGTACAGCCTGGATTTACTCTAACAGCACCTGGGATGTCAACAAAAATAAACTGCAAATTATAGGGTTAGCTTCTTTGTTTCTAGACTTAACGTTTGACTCTTAAGAGCAATCCAAGGTGGGCAGACCCTCTGTAATAAGAGTAAGCAACCTTTCTGCTGGAGCTCTGCAGGGCAGTAAGGACGGACACCAGGGGCAGGAAAAGAAAGGCCTCAAGGAAGCTGTTGGGAGCACTGCTATTGGTTTTCAGAAATCCTGCATCTCTTAGCCTGCCTGGTGGTGCTCACATAGTCCCATCTCTCCACACCCTCTCATAATACTTTTATCCCAGATGAGACCATTTCCACATCATGTTCCTATTATCAGGATCATGAAAGCCAAGCAGGTAAGTACAATAGCACCATTTCCCTTTACTTTCTTCATCTAAAAGTATACCTGTGTTTAAGAATCATATAGGAAACAGCTTACTTCAACTGCTGTGTTTCCAGTTGTTGGTACTTACTCAATTTTATTATTAACATGGCAATCTCTTTTGAAAACTTTAAAAAATGAGAATCAACCACTTCCTGCAGACCATGGGGTCGGGCAGTTAAGCTGCAGAAATTCAACCACTGCCATGTATTTTTACAATACATGCAGTAAGTAATTTATCTATTTACTTTTTCCTTTTTTTCCCAAGGAAAATACCATGAAAAGCAATAGCCAGATGACAAACTTGAACATATCAAAATACTTAGAAAACCACAAATGCGTTTTGCATATTATGCATTTCTCAGAAATGTCCAAAATGCAAATGGTACTGAAATTTCTTAAGTGAAACACTTCAGCCCAGAAGCTGCCTGCCACTTCTCTGATAGCTATTTCTTTGTCATCATCACGCAAGTTGTTTTGACAGTTTCACTTCTATGTTGACTATAAATCTGTGAATATTTCATGGACGACTGAACTGGAACAACTATCAACAATATCCATCAGCTTGGAGCACGAAGATTTAGCCATGGTCCAATAGCTAACTGCAAACCTGTGTGATTCAAAGAGCTGAACACCTGTATTTACTTTACACTGTGTAATTAATTTGGCTTTTATAAAGTAACTGTAAACCACCAGACTAAATTAACAATGTACTTCATGAGCTGTATTTAAACAAAAAGGAAACAGCTCAAATGTAGAAAAGAGGAAGGAAGAGCTTTCTGAAAATTAAACTGGAACAAGAGAAAAAGTTCTTACAGGGCTGCAGCTTTCTTAGGTCTCTATGGAGTGCTGTTTCCTTACACCAAACCATTAGCTTTAGTTCATGTTGCTGTTTAGTTCCTGCCATGGAAAAAGCCACGCTCCTGTCTCAGTACAGCCGATGCCTGAGGAGCAGCTGCTCTGGTAGGTCCTGCACTTTTAGTCTGTGACAAACAGCAGCTGATTGACACCTGCCAAGGAAGGATAAAGGAGTACCCTAAGTCAGCCCTCTGCAGCTCCTCACTCCACGTTCTCTGAAAGATGCCTCTGCTTCAACAGCCTGACCCTTCGTGGTGATCACAGCTGGCATCTGAAATATGAGACAGAATGAGCACCTGGCATCTCTGTCCTTTCCACTGCTTCATTTGCAACTGCTAAGTTTTCAGGCAAACACAGGAAAGAGCACCTCTGCACAGAACATAACAATTGCCAGTATCTGCAGCTCAACAACAGAGCAGTGAGCCTGCCAAAAGATGTTTCAGAAAAAACTGCTTTGCAGAACAGGGAAAGTTGGAGGCAGGAAATATATTCTTATTTTTAGAGAACTTCCAGCTAATTTGATTATAAGTCTCTTCACAGTATAATCGACTGTCTCTGAACCTCAGACAACTGCTGCAGGCAGGGAAGAACAATTAACTTCTTTATCAACTTTGAAAAAACAACACAGTTTAAAAAATTTAAGTTATTTAAAGGTAACATAGAAAACTTATGGTAGAGGAAAGAACAAGCCTGGTCTGAGTGTCATCTCTGCATCACGTGTGAAAGAGTGATGTGTGCTTCCCTGTCCTAAGACTCAGCAGAAAAAAACCCCTCCCAAGATAAACATTACATTTTAAACTATCCACATACAACTTTTGAATTTTAAATCTTTCATGTCTAAATCTAATTTTTTTGGTAAATGCATATTCTTGTTGACTTACTTTTTTTTATCAAGAGCCCTTTTTTTTTTTTTTGGAGTGTTGTCAAAATATCTACTGCCTGTATTTTGAGGGCATAGCAGATCAGCTGTGAAGAAACAAGAATCACATGAAACCAAGAACTGCTCTTAAACCCTCTGAAGGGCCCTCATGGTCCAATAACAGTTCAGGTAGCTTAACAACCTCCCAAAATCCCTTAGGGGTACCCAAGGAGGAATGAGAACAAGGAAAGGATGTTTTCAATCCCTCTCACAGCCCATTTTACAGGTTTCCACTCAGAAAGAGGAAAATACAAACATCTTTGAAGTGGCTATCACATAATACAGCAGCTTGACATCCCTGCCACACTCTGATTCTGCTTTGTCTCACAAATATCACTGCAAAGATCACATGTATTAAAGACGTTCAGCAACTTGTGTTTAAGAGATCCAATTTCATAGGCTTCAGCTATTTTGCCAAACATAGAAAACAGCTGCAACAAACAGAAACAACAAATGCAGCACAGAGGGGCTGCGCACACTGCAGCCAGCTCTGCTCCACACTCTGGCCTGTTTCAGGTAGACTCCTGTCATTCCTGCATGCTTCAGGGACCACAAACAGCAGAAAATGCAACTGGCACATCCTCAAAGAAGAATACCAAGAAGAACACCAAGAAGAGCAGAAGAAGTCTAAGAAAGAGTTCCTGGCAAAGGAGGAGAAGCTGTTATCACCTGCAGCTTGCTGTCTCCTCAACCACCACCTTAGCATTACGATTGCCTGGCAGTTTTGTCAGAATTCTAGGGAAATGCTATAGACCCAACATCCTCAGCTGACCCAAAAAGCTTTTGAAGCAGATCCAGCAGCAGCTGGACTGCTGAGGCTTTTGTTCATCTCAGTGAGACACCAAGATGCCTGCACTGTGGGAGAAGGATCAGCACAACCAGTGAGGTTGCTGCTTTGCTCACTGGTGCACAGGTTACAAATCAGAGAACTTGGGAATGTTACCTATGTTACTTTTAAGTAACTTAGATTATTTAAACTGTGTTGGTTTTTCAAAACACATAAAGAAGTAATTGTTATTCCCTGCCTGCAGCACTTGTCTGAGGATCACAGACAGAGATGTGGTGAGGAAGAGACTTATAATCAAATTAGCTGGAAGAGTTTTAAAAGATAATCACTCATGAATGATGTGATGAATTAGTGAAATCATGTTACACTAGTCTGTACAAAGAGGATTGAGCTCATTTGACATAATTGTTTGCTTTCATTCACAATAAACTCATTAAATAAAGTTTAGTTTATAGAGTATATTGTCCTGTAAATTTGAGAGATTGATAAGGATTGTGACACTCCTTCCCCCAGCTTGGTGTTCAAGGATGAGAAGGGAGTGAGAAGTTTGTCAGGTTTATGTATCAGCATTTGTCTGTAGGACCTAAGACAGCACAGTTAACTCTAGATGAACACTAGATTCAAATAATGCTGACACCTCACGTGACTAATGTCATGGGATGAAGACATGCTCAATAGATACCTCTAATCACCCTAAAAAGACAAGATATTCACTGCTACATATTTACTAGATATCCATCTAGGAAATCACACATAGGATACCCTAAATTCCCATTTCAGACATAGCCCCAACAATATCCAGAGTTCTTTTTTTTTTGTGTATGCGCTTATACTTCTCATGCTTGTTAGATTTATGAACCCCAGCAGTCAGTGCTTGGGCAAGTTATACATATTTAATTCTTACATTTTTCTTCATAAATTAATCTATACAGCTTCTACCCATTTACTGCTTTAGAACCTTCTTCAATGACCACTGTCTTTGTAACATGAACAGTAATAAAATATTTCAACTCCTGTAGTACCAGCGCTCTTCTTCTCTTGTCCCCTGAAACAACCCCTCCTACACATGCAACACAACTACACTGACATTTCCTACCACCCTAGCATATTCACAGGGATTCTTCATTTAAAACCTTTATTCAGGAGTGCCAAAATTCAGTGGGTTTCCTCACAGGGATATGGAAAAAGCACGACAAAGGTATTACAGTCCTCTTTTTCTTTTGACCAGCAATTTTTTGTCTAGCACTGAGATAATACCAAGTGAAATGGAATATCAAGTGACTTCAAGTTTAATTTATTACAACAAAAACTACAAAATAAGCCCTATGTTAATCTCAATAAAGCCTCTCACATTTCAGGTGCCTTTCAGATTCTCTCTCAACATCTATGCCATTTGATTTCACTGGGACACAAAAGGAATTTACAGTTATTAATATCTTTTATCAAATGGCTCTGTTTTCAGCACCAGTGAGACAGCACAGCCTGAAAAAAACCAAAACCATCATCCACTTCAAAAATTCATCTTGTATTCTGCCTATGCAAAACATAAGGTACACATAAGCACAGTATCTCTATTCAGCAGCAGCAGCTGCAGGGTGATGTTGGAAGCTGGGTTAAGACACAGCAGGTGTTGCTCCACTGCTGCTGCTCTTCCCCTTCCATGTAACACAGATTCTGGACCTCTGCAGGCACATTACTGATTACAGTCCAGAGGAAGAAGCCAGAGTGACCATAAGGGAGGCTGGAAAGGAGGACAACGTCAAGTCAGGCCATCAAACTCATGACCATACCTGCAAAAGTCACGTATGATACGGAGAGAGGCCTTGGGTGATCACCACAAATTAAAAACTTAGCCCTATACCAGCCACTGTGAAGCAAAATAACTCTACCCCACATGAAACCAGCTGTGCTACAGCAACTCTACAGCTCAAGCAGAAACTTGTTTCTTTGTGATTCTCAATAAATACTCAATGTATTCTAGTTTCTTTCTTAAAGGAACTGGACATTAACTGTCCTTGCTCAAGAAGCAGGACCCTTTGCAGCCTTTCCCTGGAAACCTATGATCTATGCATGGTTTATTACCTCATTAGACCGATGGCTGAAGAAAAATGAGACTCTAAGAGCTGTCTGCTTCTGGTAAATATTTAACTACCAGAACCATGCCAACAGACTTCTCAGCTTGATTCTCTTTAAATTTACTTCAGAATCATGCTTTCCTCATCCCTTATGGCCTGAAGCTGAGAGTATATAGTACTTAGCATCTTTCTACTTGAGGACGTGAATGGATGCTACTAATATATTATGATAGCATTTACTCTAAAATGAACTTTAGTCCCTCTTATCTCTTCAGATAAAGAATCATCTGAATGTTTGCTCTACACTTGTTGCTTTGTGAGCTTCAGCTTCACAGATTAGAAAAACTTTTCCCAACTATTAACAGAAGGAGAGAACAGTGCTTAGCCTCTGAAATTGTTTGAAGGAGACAGAGGGGTGGCATTTCACAGTTATGGATGAAGTGTTATCCAGCTGGGCATAGACCAGGGTGAGGAAGGGCAGATGTGGAAAAAGTCATCAGGCAATCCCAGGCCCCAGTAGGAAGGGGAAAGGCCAGCATCAAGTGCAGAGGAGCCCCAACCTTTGCACCATTCTGAGGATGCAAGACAAGTCCTGGCCACTCTCTATTCCAGGCCCACAGCTCCTCCACACAGCAAGAACTGCAGCAACAAAGCACCTCCCTCTCTAAGGAGGTTGAATGAGAGAACAGATGTCACTCCAGCTATCACTTCTCCATCTTATCTTCCTCTTTTTTATCTCTTCAGCCTGTTAAAATTACACTTAGCATATCCAGCATCTTCAGATGTCCTTAGAAAAAAGAGTCTTTTGAATCCTCTAAAGCTCTGGTCCTCAGGTCAGCATTCAAAATTGAAAAGAGATCACTGGAGCAGCTCACAGAAAAATACAGGCACTAAAAAACCCTGCAGCTGGAGTCATAGGGTCCTAATATGTAAATCTATTTGCTAAGAAAATTGACTACATTCATAAGGATTAGAATGCTACAGTGGCATCAGATCCAAAGGGCCAATATGAAATACACTTCAGGACACATCTGTGGGCCTAAGCAACATTGCAATTTCTTTTCATGCCTTTTATGTGCCACTGCAAAGATAGGACAAAGCAGCCTTCTTTCATAGCTCTGATTTTCAGCAAAAAGCTCTAGTTAGACTGTTTTCAGCAGAGGAAAGTTGATAGTTTTATTTTTTTTTTTAATGAGAATTTCAAACATCATTTATTTCTGTAATTCCAGCTCAACTGTCACCATCACCATTATAAGAGTAACGTCAGGACTGCACTCCCAAATATACCTTCAGATCCATGGCAAGCAGCAGGTCTCATTATTACACCAGCTGTTTTATTTCTGTATTCCACTAAAAGTACGAGACTGACACAGCAGGCATTTTATGAGCATGAGTTAAATTTGCTTTAGCATTAGTAACAACAAAACAGATTATTATGTTGCATTTGGCAGTGGGCAAGGAAAAATAGCTTCAAATAGCTTCCAGTTTGACCTCTGTCCTTTCCACAAAGTAGCCATCAGCATCCCATGGTGCTGCTGCAAGAAGGGCTATGGCTAGTGCTGAAGGCCAGGCTGGCACAGGGCCAGCATCCCAGTGCATCCAGAGTCCTGATCAGCTCCAGCTCCTGACTCCCACAGAGCTCTGAGCAGAAACTGAGAGCCACTGCTGCATGTAGAGGCAAGATACTGCAAATAAACTGCCTGGCAGCATCTTTCCTCTTTGAGAGACAGCACCTCTGGCTTCCACTAAGTACCCATCAGAATTCTTAACCTCTGCCTTAGAAAAAAAAAAGACAATTTGACTTGTCAAAAGAAAACCTGACATGCTATTCTTGACAAGCTGCTCACCTTGATTCACAGCACTGCTGAATAGATGTGGTTATTGTTCAGCTGGCTCAACACCACATTTAGCTTTTGCTTCTGTAATTAAGAACTTAAAGATGAAGTTATATATTTTTAAAATGTTTTCACATTAGCTCTGCTAAGGCACTGCAAGCATTAAAAAGCACTTACTGATACAGCTATCATCAGGAAACATCTCTACAAAGACAAAGGGCATATTTCTGTGTGAGTGCCTTAGCTATTACTGCTGGCTCAGAAGTATCTAATTAAAAAAAATATCACTAAACTTTTCTTCCCCATTAAATTAAGTCATTAGCTGCAATACAGAAAATGATCAATGAATAGACATGGAATAGGTTTCCCAGAGAACTTTTGGATGCCCCATCCCTGGAAGTGTTCAAGGCCAGGCTGGATGGGGCTCTGAGCAATTTGGTCTAGTGGAAGGTGTCCCTGCCCATGTCAAGGGAGTCAGAACTAGATGATCCTTGAGGTCCCTTCCAACCCAAAGTATTCTATGATTCTATGATGATAATATGCTATTTGAAGTATTTTAAGCCTAGAACTTTCAAAGTAAACAAATAAATGTCTCCTCCTTGCCAAAGTGCCCACAAAAAAGATTTATACTTTAGTTATAGCAGCACAGCCTCTCAGTATAGCTCATATGTGTAAAACAGGTAAATAATTAGTGATTTTTTTTCCTTCAAACCACGATTAACACCAGTTCCTTGGCTTTTACCATAACTAGGACTTTGGCTGTTTATTACATGTTTCAAAAGGTATAAATTTCACATTTTTAAAATTTATAATAAATCATGTTAGTACAATTTATTGACTTCTTTTATGTTGGAGAGGCTGAACACTAAAATTGAAAGTACTTTTAATTTTTGAATGAGACCAAAAATACTTTGACAGAAAATACCTGAAAAAGTAACAAAGCAATAATCAAACTTCCTTTGTTGTAAAATCTATTTGATGCTGAAACCCATTTCCATCCAAAACAACACCATTCACATTCAGGCAAGTCAATCTTTAACTTAGGTCACTACTGCTGACCAAGTTGCAAAAATCAAATTTAAAAAGTCCAATCCCAGAGAGTAATATATATCCACCAGCAATTCACTCACACACACTCTCCAAATCTATTTATGTCAGGCCTTCTGTCATTGCTTGTCTACCGGATAAGAATCTCAGTTTTTATAAAAGAATGTATTATCCTCTTGATTGTGAAAGAGCTTGAAAAAAACCCCACTATTTAAATCCATCTCAAAGGCTCAAATCTCAGTGGAAGGCAAGTACAAAGAACCACAGTATTTTGTTTAGCAGATAAGTGCCTAAAGTTTCTGAGAAATTATGACATTAAGGAAAAATTATGTTTTTTAAGGAAAAATACACACAAAATATTCAAGGAGCTGCTTGCCATCAAGCGGCCGAAGCGGACACGGACAACATCCATCAGTAGAAATACAGAGCGTAAAAACGTTTCTGTACCCTATAACCTGCTTTGGTTAAGATTTTTTTTTTGTTTGTTTCTGTTACCTTGCAAATTTGACACAGACAAAAAGCTGCATGCTGAGGCAAGAGCCTCAAACAAGCTCTGGCTCACTGCTCTCTTCCCCAGCTGGTGAGAAGGTGCCCACCACATGCCCCCCACAACACAGAAGGGCTTCTGGTCCAGGTGCACTATCACACTGAGCGGCTGTACACTGCTTCCAGGTTCACAGCTAGCCTCTCCATATGGACAGCTTTTTCTGGATATTGCAGCCCACTCAGAACAAGACACAGTGAAAAGCATAATCATGCCCACAGAGCCCAATCTGCATATCCAAGACCATCTGCAATACGAAAGCAGATACCCAGGACTATTCCATCTCACCATCCTTCTTAGCAAAATGGAGAAAATGGCATTGGCCAGGCTCTCAGACTGTCTAGTTGCTTTGTTGTCAGGAAGAAAGACAGTGGGAGCTGACCCGAGTTCCCCACAGTCACACAGTAAAAGGATTCTTGTAAATCTTTCTCACATTATAAAACTTCTTGAGAAGAATGCAGTCTGCAAAAGCTACAGCATGAGTCCCAGAGGCCTTTATTATGAACATTTTCCTGGAGTGCAAAATAGTGTCTGGATGGCTTATTAAAAGTCTAAAAAATTAGAAAAAAATACCTCATCAATAAAAAGTAAGGAATAGAGACTCACAACCATCTTTGCAACATGTCATCCCGTAAGAAAGTACAAGGGAAAATACAGTCACAGTCTCTTTGATACCACGGGATTTCACTGGGATATAGTTTCTCAGTGTTCCAGTTCCAAGAGTGAGGATTTGAAACAGATAAATAAACATGAGACTTTCCTCACTTGAGACTGATGAGTATCTGTTGTTTGTTGCCTCATAATGTTTATTTTCTTTTACTCTCTGAATGAGTGAAACTCAGTTTAAACCCTACTGCCATATTTACCTGTTGCTGCTGCAGGCTCTGAGGCAACATGCAAACACTACTAAAATTTAAACAAAGAATTAAGTAACACTATCAAACAATAACTTAAACAAGAAGGGATAGTCTGAATAGTTAGTTCTGCACTGATCAGGGGTTATAAACACCACAGAGTGCATGTTACAGTAGACAGAGCATGCTACAACCAACCAGCAAAATGTAGGTGAGCTGCTCAGTAAATATTGATAGTCTGGGCTAAACCTAAGACTCAATTAATTCTGTGCTTTTACCACTGCCTTGGAATAAGTGTTGTTCCCCATTTCTCTCTCTCTGAATATGTGCTACTGAGCTTCAAACATATTTCCCTGAAGTCAGAAACACTGGATTTTTCTGCTTCCATCAGTGGAGGGTAGACAGAGAGAGAGCATGAAAACAGGGAACAAAACAAAAGTTCCTCCAACTGCAGCTTCCCCCTGAAGTGGATCTCTTGAGAACACCAGAAAGCACATCATGACCTGAACACAGGCTGAGAGAGCAGCACTGCAGGCGTGTGACCCTCGCCCCTCTGCGAGGCTTTGAGCTGCTCTGGAAAGAAGAGCAGCGAGGTGCCTGGAGCAGGAGCTGGAGGCACACTGAGGGCCAGCTGCACGGGGCTGGGCTATTTCTGTGGTCAGCAATGCTACGTGTGACAAACTGGCTTGGGTTTTTGTAAATTTCAAATGACACACACTATAACTTCTACAGCAGGGAGGGAGGCCCTATGACACCAGCAGCCAACTGATTTCAATAGAATGTGTGACCTGCCATCCCAGTTTTGAGTCTGGCTGCAGATAAAATCAAAAAGCAGCAGTAAAGGTGGATCCCCTGTTGGCTCCAGGCCTAGGAATAGCTGCTGGCTGACTGTTCTTTATGATGGCCACTTCCAGAACTTTGCACTGCTTGTGCATATGGAGTATTTCAAATTTGTGCCATGGAAATACATTATTATTCTCTTGCACACTTGCAGGTAAGATTAACTTGAGCCACAGCAGCATGCACTGACCTATGAACCAGCACATTGCTCCTGCTTCCTTCTAGTGAGTCTTGCTGGTCTGACTGCTGCCACAAGGTGCTGTGTAATTTTTTAGAGTTCCAGTCTTTGAATTGTGGAATTACTCACCCAAAATCTAGAATCAGAGGCACCACAAAGGTCAAAAGCAGTATCTAGGGGTTTGAATTCTAGATGCTATATGACATTCAAAGTTTTTAGCAGTATATGAATACTCTACATTGTTACTTTTTTTTAAACCTGTTAATAGCTTTTGATAGCTTCTACCTTATTATGTACCTTTATGCAGTTACTTCTTTTATTAGTTATGAGTATTCCTAAGTTCCACAACATATTTTTTATCATTTGTCAAGAAAAGTATTAACTACTGATACTTAATGCCAAGTGAGACAAGATGAGCTGTAACTGTTAGTAGAGTGCCCAGTTACAAGGTCTTATTTCCCAACAACCCAAAGCTATATTTGTATCAGAACACCAGTGAGATCACAGCTTTCATCTGCTGTCTCAGTGGAATCCCCAAAAAATAGTTACAACCCTGTTAATGAGAAAAGTTAACATGGCTATTCCAGAAGGAGAAGAAACCAGGAATTCACAAGGAAACAAGCTACCTATGGTGCAGCATCATGAAATACTGCAGAATAGCACCACTGTGAGGGTTTGCACAGATTAAAGTCATATCAGGGTCTGATCCATAGCAAAATATATGCACTTTACACTTCCCCTGCCAGGAAGAACAGCTTGGGGTCAGTACTCCAAGGAGCATGCATGGCTTAATAGGTATAACTCAGTTTTAGAGCCTGGGTTATTTGACAACTCTTTAAATTACTCCAGCTCAGTTGTATTTCCAGTGTGCTTAAAGCCACAGGGCACTGCAAGACCAAGCCTGAAATGTCAGCCTTCAAACTGCAATCTTCTAAGTATGCCTGATTTTATTTTACCAGAAAAGCAACAAACACTGAGCACACACCTTTGACTTCTGATTGAAGCACACAGATGTAAATATGAATTATATTTTCATATCCTTTAGCCTATCAAACTCTATGGCATCAGATAAATAATATACTGAAAATCACTATGACAAAAAATATGGAAGAATGATCTAACACCCAAAAGATTAAAATGAAAAAAATGGCAGACAATTCAGAGCAGAAAACTTCAGTCCCTGCACATTAAATGTGGACTAGCCCCAGCTCTGCAAAAAATAATAGTGTTACCTGCCTCACAAAAAACCCCTTTTGACTGAAAACCACTGCAGCTACCTGAGAAAGTGTACCACTCAGAACTGACTGCAGAAGATACTGCTGTGGTACCAATGCCTGGGGACATATTCTGGCAGGAATCTTGTCTCAAAATTTTTACTATAATTTTCTTTGTTTAAGTGAATTTCAACTCATCCTACAGCAAGTCATTTCCCAAGTCAACCGAGGGCAAAATCCCCAGGAACCTCCCCATTTTCAGCCCTCACTGCCTCCTTGTGGGGCACCTTTAGGAAGGTTTAGGCCTTGCAATATTACAGTAAACACATTATGGCTTTAAAACTCTTTTCAAAACCAACAGGCAAATTGCCAAAAGGTGTGCCACAAACATACGTAACCTGATGCCTTAATAGTTCAGGACTCGTCTGAAAGCAGTTTTTGGGAAAGCACTAGTAGGAATCCAGGATTTTGCCAGCGCATGGAAGATCAAAAGAGAGTGTATAAACTAAAAGTGAAGTCCCATCTAACAGAGAAGCCATGTATTTGGCTGTATTTGGTTACTGAGCACAAAAGCTCCTCACAAAAGAGCTCCAAGGACTTGATTTAGTTTTCCTGTTTCAACACAGCTGTGGCCATCCAGCAAACGAATGAAAATGGGAAGGCAGGAAAGACATACCCTCTGGCTGAAGAAAAAAAATGATTGTTCAAGATCACTATTTGCTGTGTCTGCATTCCCTCCCTTCCCAAATTTGAGAGACTTCCTGCCTTTAGTTAAAAATACTAGCATGTGTGTTGCTCTGGAAAAGTATTTACAGAGCTGCGGCAAGTCCTGATCTCAGCATAAACTTAAAAAACTGATTCTGTCTTTTAAGAAACTGGCAGCGTCCTGGTAGTTTTATCTGGAATTTTAAAATTCCGAAAAGCTGGAGTGAGAGGGAGGAGAGGGGCCAGTAAATTGAAACGTATCCACTGAGAAGCAAAGATAAGCTCCCCACCTTGCAATTTCACAAACATCCCTTCTACCTAAAACGCATCAGCTATGCAGATCAGATACACAGCTCTTACAATACAGCTGTGAAAAGCAACTCTCCTTAAGTTCCAACTGTTTTATCTATGTTAAAAGTGTCATTTATTTACCTGAGCCACTGATCAAAATCCTTGACTTCCAACATTTAGCTGACTCCATATCACCAGCCTTGGGTCCAGCATTCAGGTCAGCAAGATCACCAACTTCTCACACAGCATTTCTTTTATTACAGATATATAGCTTCTATTTGGCTTACATTTTTGTACTGCAAAGAATTCTTTAAGCTTATTTCCTTATTTAAGGGCAGAGACAGTATCTGTAGAAAATGAAGCTGAGCTACTTTGTGGTTATGCACTGGGTTTGCCACCTTCTCAAAACACTTTTAGACGGTTTAGCCCATCTTTACTGCAATTAACCTCTTAAAACCACATACCTCAGGCTAGCCAAAACCTGTGCCCCACTCCCAGATGAATCATCACCTCAGTTCCCAGCCTCTACCTAGCTCAGCCTGGAGATTATCCCACTGCTACAGCCACCCTCCCTCCATCCCTGCCAGTGCATCCTTCACAAGGGCCACAGCTACAAACCCACATTTGTGTAGGTTTGCCCCTGGATCAGGAATCCTGTAGTGACCATGTCCTCCTTGAGGGACACCAGCCTAAAGGGGCTGGCTGAGGAGCAGCTGAGGCCACAAAGACCCTAGAAGCATGAATGTTGCTGCGCCTCAGGGGCCTGGCACCTTTATGCTTCTTTAAGAGCAAATACTTGAAGGTGTTTCACAAAAGTCTTCCTACCACAGCACCATGGAAAATGCTCACAGCTCTGCTGTCACGGGCAGAGAGCAGCTGGTTCAAACAGCAAGCACAGAGTATAAATAATGAACAGTATGCCTGAGAAGGTGCAGAGAGGGTCAGGTCAGGCCCTAGAAAAAAAGAAACCTTGAACAAACCCATAGGAATGTTGTTCTGTGAAGAGGATGGCATAAGCACTTCAAGTACAACCAGTGACTACACCATACTAATAACACTCATCTTGGAGTAGAACACTGGAACAGGCTGCCCACAGAGGCTTTGGAGTCTCCCTCACTGGAGATATTCAAGAACCATCTGGATGCAATTCCATGCCATGTGCTCAAGGATGTCCCTTCTTGAGCAAGGAGTCTAGACCAGATGACTCCCTGTGGTACCTGCCAACCTTTAACATTCTGTGATTCTGTGATCTTTTCCTCACCACAGCACTCTGGCCAAAGTGATATCCTCGTGATATATGGAATTTGATTTGCCAGGAAGAAAAGCAATGTAATTTTTCCTCCACTCTGGCAAATATACAATACATTTAAGGATGCTTCTGTGATCTCTAAATCAATTTGTGGTCTCTTCAGTTTTAGGTAACCATGGGGAGATTCTGGGAAGCTGAAATTGCTGTCTACTTTGCAGATAAACAAAGTATTTCTTAAAAGAAGACAGTTTCTTTCTCTCCATCTGACAGGAATGTGAGGACTGAAGTAATTTTGATGAAAAATGACTAGATAGTAAATGTGAAAACAACTGCTTCAAAACTGTTTTCGAAGTTGTTCAAAATCTGAAGGAAAAAAGTAAATCATATCTTGCCTGTGTATAATGTACTCAATTTTTCTTTCCCTTTGAAGATGCACTGCCTGTGCTCAGGATGATAAATTCAACTTTTTTAAAGGAAAGATTTCACATTTACAGAATAAACATCTTTCTTCCATTTCCATTTGAAGGAGTACTGAGTATTTCCTGATCACTGAGGGGGGGTTGTGCTTGCTAGTCCTCATCACACAGGCACAAAGCCTTTTGTTTATCCATGCCCTGACTGCTGACAGCTGACAGTGACCTGCTTACACCCAGCCTCACTTGAACAAAGGAGAATTAGTTCATGGACAAGAGCTGCCATCCTTAGTAGGCAGGCAGCCAAACAATGTTCATTTTAACCTCTCTTCAGTTGCTGTGCCACAGAATCATTCTAACATGAGGGATTTATTTCCCTAGTGATGGACATGATCTTCAGAGTACAGATCCATGCTTTCCCAGCACCTGGATGGCAGACACTTCTAGTGACCCAGGACTCATGCATGAGCTGAGAATGGAACATGTCACAACAAATAACTTGCAGGCTTGAAAACTGTCCTCCTCCCATCCTCCCTATGCAAGTTCACAGGACAAACAGTTAACTTTAATTTTTTGCTGGACTCCTCAGATCTGCTCTGAGGTACAGAAACAACAAAGTGAGTAGTCAGATGAACGGCAGAAGTGACATTATAAAAAGCCACCTCTTTCCTATGCAAACCTAATGACCAGGTTATTACTCAGTATCTTGACAGCAAGACAGAGAATGAGACAGAAACACAGAGAACCTGCCTCTTTCCCTTTCATCTTTCTGGAAAAGAGGAAAAGAGACAAAAAACTAACCCAGAGCAAGAACTCCTGATACATGCCCTTAACAGACACTTAACTAACACCGTATTATAAAAAGGCACAGAAGTGACCATGAAACATCTCTAGGCTCAGAAGAGTTTACTGCCTTCTCATAAGGATGCAGGGAGTTCCTCACCATGAGCCACCCAATGAGAAATTCACCTTTGATGCTGTTTTCAAAGAAAGTCTTCAGGGTGAAGATGATCCTAAAGAAAGCAAGCCCAACTCAAGCACAGCTACTCTATTCATTTGCCTTCAGATCATTCTGCCTCAGTGGGAAGGGGGAAATGAAAATTTTGCTGTTTAACTAGATATTGAAAACAGGTGTGCTGTTTGCTTCCTCTCTGATGCCAAAAAGCTCATTGTGTAAGAAGGACTTCCGGAGGGGAACGCCTCAGTACAAAACAAGCAAAAACCAAAACACAATCAAACATATCTATTTCCCTTTCACTCTTCTCCTATCCCTTCAGAAATTAAGGTGTTATAAACTCCAAGACAAGGTCTACATTTTTGCCCTAGAAGCTTTCAAACATCAAAATATAAAAAGAAAAAAAAAATCAGAGGAGACTATTCTTAAAACAAGTTCTGTCAACAGCCTTAAGTGCTCAGGACTTCAGTGATTTGTGGTAAATCTTCAGAGCATCTAAAACACTTGCAAAGCAATTTTCTCAGACATCATCTAGAGGTTTAGTTGTTTGTTTTTTTTTTGCAGGTATAAAGACTGTGAGTGAAGTCTTTTAGCACACTTGGTAAGAGTGCTAAAAGAAACAGTGCCAGACTTTGCTTCACCTCATGAGCAACAAAAAACTTACAATTACAGCATTGTTTGTATGATCACAGCATACCCTGCAAATGAAATCACAGCATCATTTTCTGTCATCTACTTTATTAATCCTGGAGCACCCAATACATCACCTTATGACTATTTCTATCCCCATTCTAAACAAAATATTTTTTAAAAAGTTACTATCAACAGGAAGTTATATAAATTTTCATTTTTCTTTACAATAAACCTGTTGAATATATTTGGAGTAATGTACTTCCCAACTTTGGGAAGCACAGTCTATTATTCCTATATCACATACGAGAAAGCTCTTCAAGAATTCTGTTTTAAAATTGCACAGATTTTGCTATGGAAAATAATGTTAGACCAGCACTTCAGTTTTCTTTACATTTCCTGCAGTACCACACAGCCTTGACTTAGCACACAAAGGCTCTAGCTTCCTTAGGCTTGTGAGGCTGAAGAGAATGAGCACATTCTTTCCAGCCTTGCAGGAGCTGGTTTTCATTTCCTTTCCTTAGGAATTGCCATATTCACACAATCACCAAAGACACACATCTGCTGACACTCAGAGTAGGCAAAAAGCAACACACTATGCAAGAAAAGCTGATTTGATCTACACATTTTAATTAGCTGCTTTTCTGTCAATTACCCCACTGGAAAACAACACCAAGAATTTGAAGTCTCACTGTTGATGCATGTTTCAAACCCTGAGTGAGGTTGATTATTAGAGATTTCCCAAACCTCTAAGGGAATGAGTGCCTTGCAGGTAATTGTATGTGCACATAAAAGAGTCTCTCACAGCCCACTACATTACTACAGCATCTGTACTGGAGAGAGAAGACACAGAAAAACAGTTCATGGAGTACCTGCAGAAGTACAAAGAGAGATTAATTTCTGTGCTATATATCACATCTCCCCCCAAAAGTGTATTTATCAGGGAAAATAGAGCCATCTCCCAGCTGCCAGACGAGAAGAGACAACAGCAAATGACTAGCAGCCATTCCCAATGCCACCCTGTTATTCTGGCACAGACCCAGCAGCAAAGTCAAAAAAATGAAGTTGCTGAGACAGGAAAATTTTTTGCAGCAGAAGCACCAGAGATTTTCTAAAAACATTTTTCTAAGACATTCAGAAATTAGTATTTGAAAGAGTGAACAGTACTTCCATAAACAAACAGTTGAGCAGTTTGTATGTTTTTGTTGATATATGCCAGCAGGAGAGTTCTGTTTAGAAAAGAAGATTTGGATCAGCAAGCTAACTTTTGTTGCACCAGGCTTTCAAAGTGGAGGAAAGACAAGGGAAAACACACCCAGCGGCCATAAATTACTCCCAGTTCTTGGCTCCAATCAGATATCAATTTCCAAAGGACTTGAGTGGGCTGAAAATAAAATGCAGGGACTTAAACCACATTTATGTGAAATATTTGGCTCCATAAGACACTCTGTGACAATCTGCTTCTTTGTAGTTGCCTGGGATGTCCTGAGGTTGCTGTTTGTCAGAATATCTTAAAAATCCCAGCAGCAGATCATATGCAAAAGAGAAAGAGGCAAAATGAAAAAGCTTCATGGAAATATCCTGTGGCTATTAGGACCCATTTAGATCCTTGCTTGTAAGACTGTATAAAACTGAAGGACAAACTGGATAGGTGTAATGCTAGGAGAATTATGATGATTTGAGAGTAAGAATTACTATAAAAACTAACAGGAAGGACAGGAAAAAAACCAGTCTCAAGCCAGTCTGAGGAACTGGGTAGTCAAAAACTTATCAGCTGAAAGCACTGAAAAAAATATTTTTGACAGATATGGATGACATTGGGAACTGACCAAAAAAAAAGCCCCATTACTCTGCTTTCTGCAGATAAACCCACTGACTCTCCTGCTGGCTGCAGTTTGCAGCTAGGAAGAAAATTCCCCTCAGCAACAAGCAAATGCAATATCCCAATCAAGGAAGAAAATAAATCCACAATGTTTTTCACAGAAGCCTTTGCAATTTGCTCTTGCCAGCTTACATATGATCTTTCCCCTTGCCAATATATTCCAGAGGCACAGTTTTAAGAGAATTTTGCACATAGAAATGGAATGCGTTCTGAATTAATGATGCTAAATAAACGTACATTTTGAAAAAAAATTCAAGTTTTCCCATTTTACTTCCCTCACTAACACTTGTTCAAAGCAAGCCTGCCTTTTGCAGAGGAAATGTCACTATTCCAGCACCTTCACACAGGATGCAATCAGTTTTAGCAAGACACAGGGCTGTGTGACTGCAAAGAAACACAGTTTTAAGCTAAGAAAAACCACGTAAGCTAGACTTCCTCATTTTCCACAGTTGCCACCCATCCTAAGCGATGTAGGCATGCTGGTAGAGATCTCCACAGCACAGACTAAACTAGAAATTTCACTTACATGAATGGCCATAAAAAGAAACACAATTTTAGACCAGCACGATTCAGCACTATAGAGAAACTAACCAGGACCATCTGAAAAAAAAAAATAAATTAAATCCAGTCCCTTCTACATTTCCTGGCTTAGAAGGTCTATGAATTAAAAAATAAAACAACAACAAAAACTTCCAGCAATTTAAAGCCTTGATTCTGTGTTAACAAATGCATTCTCCACTGAGATATGATGAGGGGAGATGTTCCTCACGGAGAGCAGTGCAGGCAGGGCATTTCTTTCAGTGTGAGCTGCAGGAGTTAAAACATGCAAGTCAAGAGAAAGCAAAAGAGCTGGCAACCTTTAGGTTTTACCACATGCAAAACAGCTGCAGAATTACAAATCTGGGACTCTAGCAAAATCAACTGCAGCCTTTGGGGAATGAGTTTATGTGTAATAAGAATGCCTGTCCAAAGAATACAATATAATGTGCTTCAATTATTTTGAAAAACTGCCTATGCTGCTAAGCCCTTTTCTCTTTTGCATGTAGCCTGCTGTCCACATTTCTAAAACATTTTTGTCAAAGCACCAATCCCAGGACATCCCAGGCAGCCAGAGTCTGTCTAAGAACTAACCACTTGAAATACAGAAAGACCCACCTAACAAAAACCTCAATTGTACAAAATGCAGAATTTGTATAAGCATCACTCCAAAAGGCAAAGCAGCTAATGACAGCTTTAGGAAGAGCTGTAGTTCTTGTTTAAAAGTGGAGCTGAGAAGCTAATGATTAAGGATACAGCTCCTCAGGACAGCAATCCCTGCTGTAATCCTGTAAACTGAAAAAAAAAAGACAGCTAATTAGCAATAATGGCTCCTTTATCCCCACAGCTGTGTATTTATTAGTCAAAACCAGCACATAAACACACTGTGCATTCACACACCTGCCCATCAACACCTGAGTAGCTTGCAGTGTGTGATGACCAAGTGCACAACCTTGGGTAGCCACTGAAGTACCACCTCCAGCTTTATGAGTGCAAACTCCAGTCAAGGCCCCAAAAGGCACACGGGCAGACTGATTCTCATCACCAAACACAGCATGAAACAAGGTGCAGAGACCATAAAAAGTACTTTAAATATATTAATTTATTCCAAAAATTTCCACTTATTAAATAAACCAAACCTTGTATTAAACACTTTTCCCGATTAGATTTTTCCTCAACATTACAACATCTCTCTGCTTCACCTACTTGGTGCCAGAATTTAATTCCCAATGCATGTCACTGTCGTTCCATCCCACAAAGTAACAGACACGATCATTTTTTTGCTCTTTCTTATTATGACAGTGGTGCCAAAGTAAGAGCTTTTCCTCCTCCACCTCCTCCTTCTCCTCTCATTTTTGGTGTCTCTTCTTAAAGCTTTATCAGCTTTCAGTCTCGATTTAGAGCCTTAGAAAAGCACGAAGCTTGTCTGCAAAGCAGTACCCTGGAGAAGTTAGAGGTGGCAAACTGAATAGGCAGTGTCAGTGTGAGCTGAATGACAGTGTAAACCCTCTCAGCGAGGTGCAAGGTGTTTTCAGCACGCCCTGCTAAAAACTCAGAAGATTAAGGAGGCTAAGTGAATATTTATCTTCAATTCCCTACTTAGATGTCCTCATATACAGGCATGAAAAAGCAAAGAAGGGCTACTTGCATTAAGGGATGTGGGGCAAATTAATGCAATGGAATTTTGTAATAGGATTTTCCAATATTTTGAGAAAAAAAAATGTTGGGGAAAAGTAGAAAGTTCATTTCGTTCAACTCAACTCCACCCACTGCCGCAGGTTGTGAGACACGGGCTGTGGAAGCTGCTCAGTAACAAGCGCCAGATCGCCCTGGACTTCCTTCTGTCACTACAGACCCAGCAACTTCCTTGCTATGGGAGGGCCCCGGACGCAGGGACGGGGTTTTGTCGTCTTCCATCACAGCATTATTTCCAAGCATACACATGGCACATCTCTATTATTAAGACCATGAAAAAAAGGATTGAACTGCCTTCTCTCCCAGCAATTATGAGTCGCTCAGGACTCTTAGTATCACACTGTCCAACGCGCCAGCAGATCTTTAAAATTCACCGTGCGTTTGTTTGCCTGTATTGTTCCTAATCACAGAACCTCTGGGACTTCTGAAAGTCCGCAGAAGCTCAGAGGCAGGTGGACTTCAGCACTTCACGTACAGGGCAGCAGGAGCATCACCGCAGCCCGCAAAAGAACTTTTTTTGCAGTGGCGTTTTACTCCTCGCTGTTTACAGAGCAGCCCGTGAGTCACCCGGGGCAGAGCCCCCTGCTCCTGCCGCCCGTGAGTCACCGCACCCCGCGGCACGTCCGGGGCAAGCGAGGGGAGCGGCGGAACCGCGCAGCCCGTGGGGCCCCAGCCCGCCCGGGGTGACACTTGCCCCAAGCGCTGTCCCCCTGCGCCCCCGCC
>WBNO01033394.1:0-93356 GCA_013400575.1 Peucedramus taeniatus
AAGAAGTCTGTATGGGTAGCAAATTGCTTTTGAGTAGCTGACAGAATTAGTGGGTTCTGTTTTCCACTGAAATTAGATACTTTTCTTGTCTACAGTGATGCATTTGTTCAGGACAGATTACAAGTCAACCAAAGCACCCAGACATTATCACTAGTGTAAATGTGAAGCCTCACAAAGAACTTCGCACAAGAAAACAGACAGATTGGGAGTCACCTCAGGAATAACTACACAAGGTACTGTCATGTCATCAAGCACAGGAAAATTACATCCACGCTGCATCAAGAGGTCTGTTGTAACTAAAATAGCAGATAATGAAATTATTTATCAAAAATCACTATAGGAAGAATCAAGCTATAATTGTTCAGTCTTGCTGCAGGTGCTTCTCTAATGAAGCAGGAAGTAATTTTTCAGAAGATCCTAAATCTTTAATATTAAATATTTTTCTCAATTATTTTTTTCATATGTCAGTTAATGTTGGGTTTGTTTTCTTTCAGAATTAAGGCAAGATTTAAAATTTCAAAATTTTCAGTCAAGAGGGATTTCAAATTTTTGTAAGATACAGTATAAGATAATAAATGTATATGATGAATTTAAATCTTTTATTTAGGTAAGGGGCACAAATAAAATTTAGTCTTTTAGATTTGTTTTCATTAGTTTGAACTCCTTTTAAGTACATACATTCTGTGATGTTAAAGACATAAAACAGAGAGAAGTATGCATTTTGTCCTGAAAGATGAAAAACAATTTGGATTTTAGTATGCTCTTTGGGAATGTTTTTCTACTGCTGCAGAGAAGTGAGAGCGATTTCATGTCAGTAAGTGATTCTCATGGCAATATAAAATAAATATTTATGGAATGCTTTTGTCTATTATGCTTTTTTGAGCCATGGTGATCAATTTTACTGTCCACAACACCTGTTCTGCTTCATCCTAATGTTCCCCTCATCCAATCCTATTTTCTTGACATGTTACTGCAAATGGAAACGGACCAGTGTCGTCCCGTTATACTTCTTTACTTCAAAAATAAATTTGAGATTTTTGCTCTTTGGGTTTCTTTTTTCTTTCAGATATTTATTGTTTCATCTTTCTCTGCTGTTGTTTTTCTATAGTAGTTTTTGTATGGTTTTATGTTCAAAAAGCATATATAAAAGTAATCTTTCCTTGTCAGCTACAACATGAGAGAGAAGCATGTATAGTTCTTCCTTCAGCTGCCATATTTGGCAAGCTTTTGCTAATTCAATGGACAATATAAAATCTCAGCATAATTTCCTTTGTATCTTGTCATTTAATTACATGTTGGTTCGGACATTGCTTCTAATTCATGATCTCACTAACACACAGAGGTTTCTCAAAGAAAATGTCAATAACAAAACAGCAGTGCAAGATAGTAGCATTTTTACACCACAAAAGCAACACAAAACACAAGAATTCATAAAAAGCACATTCTGATGTGAAATTCAAGATTGCTTTGAAAGCACAGAGAATTAATGCCTGTTTTAATTCTGTTACTACGACCTCTTTACCTGATGGTTATGAAAATTCAGAGCACGTCCTTAATAAAGCAAGGTATCATGAAGAGCTTTTATTGCCTTCCATAGATTCTCCTTCAGAATCAAAATTTTGAAGCACTATCCCATCTACTACGGATTTCCAATCCCTTTTCAAAATCATTCCAGGTCACACATTCTCAGAATGAGCCCTGTAACATCATTGCTTCCTGGTAGGTGCACAAAGCCCTGGGAATGCACATAGGCACTATTGTGCAGAAACATGGAACATTTTTCTGAATAAGATCAACATTTAAGATACATTTGGACAAAAACATCTGGAAGCAAAATTATTCTCGTCCAAGTTGTTTAGCTTTATGTAAGAGTAATTTTATATTAAAAACCCATCTTGAAGAAAACACAAGCAATTACACATCTGAATGTATTTTCAAACATCAAACATAGTTAAGAGGTAAAAATAACATAAGTCTCAGGGGCAAAAATCATTTCAGCACTGTTGCTTTGTTTTATCAGCCATGACCAACAACTTTACTACCTCATTTTAATGCTGGAAGCAGGACAGAATCCTTCATTTAGATACAGTACTTTCACTGCTGAAAACCTGAACACTCATTTTTGAGTCTTACCCACTAAGGTCCAGACCTCCCAGAACCCAGACTAAGCTGTCTGATAAACCAGAATATGAAGTACCATATTTTGCTTTCTAGTTTTATTCTTATTCTTTCTCAAAACTGGACCTTGAACAGCCTAACTTCTTTATAATAATGACCATTCTACTGAAATTCATAGCACCATATTTAGATAAAGGCTGGTCATCCAAAAAGAAGTAAAATATGCATTCAGAAGCTGTAATGAGATTTTTTTTTTCAGATGGAAATCAAGACAGGCATATCTCTTGAATAGTATATTAACTCTTTAACAATAAAATATTTTCCTTTTCAAGGCTCCCAGAGATTTCATATAAAAATTCTCGGAAGACGTAACATTGCAAAATAGTTCTTGTTAGCTATTGTGTAATTCCAGTTCCATTCTCCTAGACCTCTACTTTCTTATCTTGTGTTTCCACTTTCTTCTTTTAGAAGGATATTAGAAAGGCAACAAGAGCTTTTATGCAGAAGAGGAAAAACACAGCCTATATATAAGTAGAATTACCCTCATTTATACTGCATGTCAATATGTTTCCTGAAACATCACTAAGTGTTTAGGACTTGAATGTTACAAAACTGTGAAACTAGATTTTTCTAAAAAAATGAAAGAATCAATCTTAGAATTTTGACCTGAAGAGTTAAGGGGCAAATTACATTACTATTCATTACCAGGTCAGAAATGTTGAATTAGAAAATTATTTCAGAGTTGCAAAGGATTACTCAAATATTATAATTTCTGTCACTTAGTTTTTATTTTTAAAAATCATCTGGGGTTTCTACTTTTAGGGCTTTATTATTAACAGCTTGAAGACCTTTGAGCTTCCTTTGCTCTACAAGAATAGAGAGGCTGCTGTGTGATGTCTTGGCTATAAGAAAATTCATACCATTCAGAGTGGTTTAAAAACGAAAGGAAGCAGGAGGGCATTGTTTCAGTTGTTGATTTATCTAGCTTGGTGACAGAGTATCAGGTGGGAAGGCAAAGATTTTTTGAAGGTGAGTCATAAGGATGAGGTAAGTATTCTGAGAGGAGATTATCTCTTTTTTCTTTGAAAACAGCAAGTCTAATAAGAAAGATGATAGTTCTGCATACTATTGAAGTTTCTTAACATCTCTGGTTATTGAAACAAGTTGTTTCTTCTTTTTCCTTTCCACCTGACATGGGAGATGGGCTTGAAAGCCTCTGAGAGAAACTGTATCGATTTCATCTTAAGGATAGATTAGAAGAATGAGAGCCTTGAGGAAAACAGCTGCCATTTCTCCATAGTGTACTTCAAAAGAAAAAATTATATTGTGTTTCTACTAGTTGATTCCAGGATCAGTGAGTAATAGCCCCCAAATACTTCCCAACACTTAAAACTCTGAATGAGACAGAAGATTCCCTTTGGTCATGCTTCTTATCTTTGTTTTTCAAGCACAGATCTATGTTAATGTTAACAATGTTGTTGTTAACAAATGCTGGGATAGTTACACCCTTGATGTCATGGATTACTTGCTCAACAGTCAAAAGAACTACCAACATCACTGTATGGGAATACTTGTATGCTTCCCTCTTTAAAGGAAGTCAGTTGTCCTCTACTGTTGCTTAGTTTCATCTTACCAAACATTGTTGTATATATTGGTGTTCAGAAATTCTTACTATGAAAACACCAAATGAGTTATTTTTACACAGACCTGGAAAATTCACTGAGTAAAATTGAGATTTTTCTCTCATTTTAATATTAATTTCATCCATCTGCTGTATAACAATAATTACCATTTGTCTCAATATACTCATAAGGGATATTCCTATCTAGGTGAAAAGTTGAGATATAAAAGCAATTTAGTGGTTAAACATATGGTTTAAATATCTCCCTGAAAATGCAAATTTTAAATTGCTGCAAAGCAGTCTCAGATCTTAGGCTTTCAAAGTAGTCAAACTAAATACCATGCAATTTACTCTGTAGGGATAATTAGACTAGTATTTAAAAATGAAGTAAAATCTACTCTGCGGGGTTGCTTAAGATCCAGTGATAATATCCACAGGAGAAATCCCTTATGTGGTCCACAGTGAAGCTTGTACATTGGTCATGCTAATGACTGCATGCAACACAATTATGATTAAATTCAAAAGTATGACAGGCACAAAGTTACTGAGACACTTAGGTCCAATTACCTGAATGATTCTGTGTGAAAATTTGAAACAAAAGAGAGACTTGAAACAAGAGATTCAACTTGTCATAATATGAGACTAAACAGATTCAGAAATGAACTAGAAACAAATATCTACATCAAGCTTTTATGACTGCCCATTGTGATATCTTGAATATGAGATTAGAACTGAGACTCAGAAATTATCTAGGCAAGCCAATTTCAAGCTATAGTTTTATTCTTACTTTTTTATGATTATTTCAACCTCTAGAAAGGAATTTAGCAATTTCCCAGTTTCACATGGAACTGAGATCCAGTTCCAACCTTCTTATTTTTTTTCTGTTTGTTTTCAAGCAGTATCAGAGTTCTAGAGATATAATTTATTATACCAATATTTGGCAGTGACAAATAAAGCATAATTGAATTTACTAATCTGATTTCACTGGAAGATACCATACTTCAATTTCTTTGCTGTATGGTGGTGCATGGGAATATAAATATGAATGTCTCTAACGTTGGGTCTGTGTTTTAATGAATACACAAGTAGCCCATGGCCAAAGTTTTTAGGTCTGTAAAAACGTCTGAAATATTCTTTGAGATAATTTCTACATAAGTAAATTTCTGTTAATATTTTTTTAAACTATAGTACCAACATAATTGCCCAAAATCTTCAGTATCCTTACTCAGATGTATCAATATTTTTTCTGTTAGTATAATGAAATTTTGGTAGTTTACACACAATTGCATTTAACAGGCATTTACACCTTTCATGCCAAACACAGTCTTAGTCCATAAATAAGAAATTTTAAGGCCCGTGCAATATCTAGTACTAAGCCTTCAACAGTATCAAGTATTAAAACAGGTATGTACATTATTTGAAAATTAACTTTTTTAAATAAAATAAACACAAAATCTTCTTGCATTTGCTGTCATAAGTTAAAATCAAAACCAGTACCATCGNCCATATAGTGCATTCCTTTATTTGTTAAAGAGGTGTTGTAAGGCTATAAGCAATAGAAAATGAACAGTTGTATGAATGCTTTTGTTCGAATAAAAATCAGAAAGATTTTTTTTTAAAAGGGAAATAATTTATTTATCACTGAATGTATCAATATACTCCTGAATCAGACAGAGTACTAGTATATGCTGTTAGGTTTAGGTACAAATACATATATACAGAATAGTGATGTATCTAAGAATTAATCAAGGAATATATATATCTGNTATATCTGAATGATTAGTCAAAAGTATTTCTGTTCTAAATACTGTTGCTGTCACCTTAGAAAGAATCCTAAATAATTATTTAGAAATACATTGGCACTACTATCTGATTTTATTATTAATGTTTCAGAAACAGGGTTCATAGTTAATTATATGATAAGCAGAGCTTCATGATGGGGTACTTCTTAGACAAAAAGTACCCTCATTTTGAGAATTTCATAAATTAAACAATGAAAGTGTAAAGCAACAGCAATCTGGATGAAAAATACACTTACTTTTCTTTTAGAAGGTGAGTATTTAAATGGATTACCAGGTGTTTTCAAATGTTTGTGTGAGAGACTTGTTTAATTTCAGCAGGTAATCTTCAGCAGGTAACCTGAGGCTCTGTATAGTCAATACAGAGATAGGCACACCTGGAAAACGATTGGTCTGACCTTTCTCAGGCATCTCTGGAGATGCCTGTTCCTACCCGTGATTATGACTGGAGCTACAGTGACTGCCAGCAACTTACACAAGTACCATCAAACACAGAGAGGAAAATTCCAGCTGAACACACTTTCAATTCGTTGTACAGACTGTGCAAATTTCATGTAATTTATCTTGCCCTTTAAGCATCAGTAGTATTTGATTTGGTGACTCTGTTCTGTCTCACTCAAACTGGACTTGAATTAGATCTTACATAGAACAAGTATGTAGCCCAGACTTCATTCCCATGTTTCATTTACATATGCCCATAGATTGTTAAATGAAAAAGAGCTAAATCATTTCCCTCCCTTTAGAAACTATTAAAATCCACATATTAGTTATATTGAAGCATTTTTCTCTAACAGTTTGGATACTGAATCAACATCATACAGTGCTGAGAGACATAATAAATTCTGACCCCCTAAAAACTCTAAATCTTATATTAAAAACTGATACTTCTATAAGCATGTGTTTTTACAAATAAGGAAATGCTTGCTACAGGGACTGAAAAGAACATGAGGTAGGTCTATAATTCAAAATTACTTGAAAAAAACTAAAGTTTTTCTAACTCTTATCAATTTAAACAAATTCCTTTTTGAAAATATCTTTCACAAAGCAGAGTAACAATATAGTTCAACAAAGACTAATTCAGAGTGCTACACTGGAGACAAAAAAACAGCTAAACCTGTGGGGATCAAGAAGCTGAATAAAAATAAACAGTGTACCTTTGTAGCAGAGACAGTCAACACCTCCTGGGCTGCCAGTTAGGAGTGTGATTATTGCCAGCAGTCAGGACTGTGATTATTGCCTTCTCTTCTGCACTCAAGGGACCTGCTCTACCTATGAATCAAGGTAGCCAATGACCAGCAAGTTAAGTCTTCTATTTTACGAGAGTACATAGTATGAGATAAAACAGAGAGACGGGAAAATTTTGAGTAACCTGCTTTTTCCCTCGCAGTCAAGTAAGAACCACTGTTTCAAAGGAGGGACTTCCCAAGCAGAAGTCACATTGCAAACCATGACATTTACATTCAAAGCAGAACATTTCATCAGACTGACAGGTCATCTCATTTTGAGGTCATAATCTGGGCACAACCTAATGCTTGTTCATATTTTCCAGCACCAAATCTTAAGGCATTTACAAACTCACTTCTTACGCCATAGGAGTTTCTGTTAACTGCTGAAAAATGGTTGGCTTCTTTTAGTCTACTCAACTGCTTAAATTAAAGAACAGTGTTGTTAGTAGACTTTTAGAAGATCCAAATCCCTCTTGAAAGACTGAATGTATACAAAGAGTATTCTGGAGTATGGTGCATGGATGACTGAAGTATTTTCTTCAGTCTTCTAAATTTAAAACAGATGTAGCAGAGAAACCAGAGTTTTCATTTGTAATTTTTTTAAAGTGTTCTTTCTCACCTGACAGCAATTATACCCCAAAATATCATAGAATATGTTTTCATATGATTAATAAAATTGAATGCTAGAATGTCAAAATATTCTTGGCCTCCTGGATATTTCCTCAGTTCTGCAGAAACAGAAAGGCAAGGAAAGAGATAATGTTTTCCTGCAACCTGGAAGACTCTTCTCCACAAATCTGCTGGACCTTTACAAATTCATTTCTTTGGTAGTCACTTGCCCAGAAAGCAGAGCACTACTCTAGACTGTAGAACAGCCAAATTCTAATTTATCACTAATTACATACAAAAATAAAAAAACAATAATTGGCGTTGTAGGCCAATTATGTGAAACACTACAGAAAAGAGCAAGTGGAGATGGCAAGAAATGTATGGAGAAAGTGTAGCCTCTCATATTTAAAAAGACAATGAATAAGGCGGCCAAAGGTGAGTGATCTGCTGAATGTCACCCCATTAGCTAATGAAAAGACCTCACAGCAGTCACTCCACCTGCAGGTGTATCTGGAGCTTGGCAGAAGCCTCTTGCTCTCCCTCTTACTTGGGCTAAGGCCTGTTCCTGCAGCCTCAGTCAGAACACCAAAGATAATATTAAGAACACATTTTACATGGAAAATTTTTTCCTTCCTAACCTTTATGCAAGGTTAACATAGTGTGTAAATTTCATCATGCTTAATTTCAAAGCTATGCTACTACTATGACATATTAGAGCAGAAAAGGTCTCAGTTCTTAAAAGAATAATTTCATAGTGTATGCAATCTATGCTTCAATTACAACTGTCCTTTTTACATTCACTTCCACTTTAGCTGCACTGAACTGCTACAAAAGCAGGACCAAAACTATCATTAAGTTTCTGATAAGCTCTCTTAACTTAAATGCAGCACTCACTCTCTAAAAATACACTGATTTCAGCAATTTTAATGGATTTTTTTTTAGTAAAAGTAACCTATATAACCACAGAAACACAGTATATCTCCAGCAATAAGCCATTATGTCCAAAAGTCATATAGAAGGAACGCATGATATCCAGTCACTGAAACAAATGTGAGCAGAAGAGACTTCTTAGCAAAACAAGTGAGGAACTGGATTTAAAAAATATATACTAAGGCTCAAGCTTGAAATAGGAAGAAAATTACCTGTCTGCTAAAGGAATATGTATGTATAAACGGTATGAAGAGTTAGAGATGAGAATTCTACTAGCAGGTATGGATAGATCTCATGTTCCTGGGAAAATCAAACAGGTGAAATGCAAAGTGGGTGAATAAAAGGGAAGGTACTGCTGAATTAGGGTGTTTCTTATGTCTTCATTACTAATATACATTTTTCACCTACTATTTCGTATCTTGAGACAGCATTTTGGTTATACCAAGTAAAATCCTAATGCCACCACTATGAAAAGTTTAGTTAATTAAAATAACAGTTTTCCCTGGAAAAGGCAAATTAAAAATTTTATATAAATCCCAGGATCTGACAGATTTTATTACCTTTTTAGATGATTCATACCTGGTATTGTGTTTTTCTTCTCTTGCTCCTCTCCCCATTGTGTTCTAATTGTTTGCAATTCAACTAAAAGTCTTTGTGTTTGCTATTTCTATTTTTTTTCCTTATGAGATTAATAAGAACTTATTTTAAGGAGGGCACATTTCAGAAATTAATTTAAAGCAGATGGAGAAGGCAGCAGGAAAGCAACATCAATAGGTAGCAGGTGAACAACACAATACGAGACATTTTATTTCCCTAATTTTTGTTTCTTGCTAATGAAGAAAATAAAATATGCAAAGAAGATCTTAAAAGTCAACAATGTAATTTCGTTATTTCTGGCTATTCAGCATTTCCAGAAGAGTCACAGAATTTCTCATGGTTACTTTAAACGGTTTGCCTTGTGACCACTGGCACTAGACTGGCTACTATCTCTAATTCTGTTCACTATGTGCTTTACTTATGAGCTTTGATACCTGCTGGTTTCTGGTTGGTTGGTTGGTTCTGCACCCTTCTACAGTCCACACAGAGCTAGCTGCAACTGCATCTTTGTGTGTCATTTGACTGAACTGTGACTTTCAGGCTTTGTTCCTTAGATCAAATTCTATGTGCATTACTTGCTGGATTCCTGTTTTTTACAGCGTAATTGTTTAAACAAGTTGATTTTGATGATACATTTTCTGGCTTAACTTACTGTAGTGTTGTTCCTTGTCTGTTTATACATGTGAGTCCCTATACTAAATTCAGTCACAAAGCGTCCTGGTTGCTCTCAAAGTGATGTACTTCAGCATGATATATGATTTCTTTATCTCTTTAGCTAGGTATGCCACTAGCTATAATCTACACACGCTAAAAATTCTCAGGGAAATGTGTTTCCAGACCTGCTGTTCAAAATCAGCAGGGGAGATTTATGTACCTACAAGCTGAATTAAAGTCTACACCACAGCAAACAGTGGCATTTTCAGATACTGAGAACCAATGCTGGACTTGCTGTGGAGAAATTAAAATTTTTTTATAAGTCAAAGAGTCCAAGGAATTGTTGATGTTCTTTGGAAAAAAAAGTTAAATAATAACAAAAAGTTATTCCTTTGAAGAATTCTGCCAAATTCCTCTCTGCATTTTTATTCATGTTCCTTTGAAGAATTCTGCCAAATTCCTCTCTGCATTTTTAGCTGGCTAATACATCAAAAGCATATCCTTTGGTGAATGAGCTTTCATACGCATGCCAATAGTCCTGACTTACTGCTCCCATGACATGCAGAATATCAATGGTAAACAGAAATTTGCTAAACTTCCTTACACTCTGACAACTGTGCAAGCATATGTTAAAACTCTTCCTAGTCACAGTCTTAAAATGTAAAATTAGTAAGCAAATTAAAATTTTTATCCCATGTATTTATGATTTAGCCTCCTATTAAAGTTTCTTTATAGACATTAAATGCCAAAATGTGGAGAAAGCTGTAAGAAAACAGTCGCAATCATCTGTACATTGATCGTTGTCAAAAGTTTTAGCTACACTTTTTTCCAAACCCTGAGCTTCTTCTATCTGGTTTGAACCCTAGTTTATCCAGCTATCAATCATACATTCTAAATTATACTGAAAGTTATGAAAGCTGCTGAAAAGATGCTCTCATATTACTTGTCATCTTCTACTTAAAAACAGCAAATGGAAAACATTTCTGCGACAAATGCTACTGGAAAATATTAATCAAATGTTTTAAGAAATACAGGGTTTAGAATTTCTTAGAAAAGTTGCATCCTATTCTTTTCGCACAAACAGCTACTAGAGTAGGGACCCTTGAGATGCAACCTAACTGTAACAACTAAATTTAAAATATTAGTATTATGTCATACAAGGTTGCTAAGTTTATGACACCCTAATGGTTCCCTGCCTGCAGGCACTATCAATAACAGTAATCTAACTGCCACCACTAATTCAAAGAGGCTGGGATTATGTCAGACCAAACTGCTCAGTTTATGACATCACCATGAGAGCTGTATGGGGACTGAAATACCAGGTTAAGAAAAGCTGAAAAAGAGGCACGGGAAACTCATATAATCAGTTGGCTTTTCTTTAAACTTTAGGATGTGCCCACATATCCTGAACATGCCAACAGTTAGTTCACAGTAATCTTCCCAATATTCTGATACAACAGTGGCCATTTCATTTTCTAAACAATGAATTGAAGAATTAATTTTCGAGAGACCTGCATTCTTCATAGCAATAGTAAAAATCATACTTTGACTTGAATAGGCACTTGGAACAAACACCTACCACTGGATCTAAAAGGATAAAACCTATCTCTACCTCTTTAAGTGGCATAGTACCTGTACCCTGTTACTAGTTTAATCCTAAATCCAACAGGAGTTGGATAGTAATTTCAAGATTTAAAGTCAGACCTTTAGACTACATTAAGCCTAAAGCTTCAGTACTCAGTTAAACGGTTATATATGTCTTTTGTAAGGATGCAAGTGAAAACTCAAGTCTTTCACAGTACATATGCCTATGAAACATGTCCAGACATCTACATGAAAGTGTTACTCAATCTGAAGTCTCACTGCTACTTCTGCCAGGCAAATAATATTTGTGCTGCATAAGATCAAATCACCATTTAATTGAGCTTTTGTGAAATCAGCTTTAAAACGAACTTGATATTTCGCCTGCCTCTGCTTTTTCAAAAACACATATCTCAAACTGCAGGGAACAAATGAGGCCCCAGAAGTTGGCACTGTTTCTCATGCGAGTCTTAGCAGAATCGGTAGAGCTGCTACACAGCAGGAAATGCATTCTGCCGTGTCATTTAATTCCTCCTTGCATAAGCTATACGTAAGAGTATGCAGGAGGCAATCAGAAAGTCAACATGATGGCTTTGTGTTGCTGTGATTCAAGCTATGACAGAATTCCTCAATGGCTTTTTAGTCAATCCTCTTGTACCAATACAGCACAAAATCAGAAATACTTCATCTATCTTGTGGGAAGGAGTGTTATAGCAATTAGGTGTGGGAACACCTTTCTGCTTGCCACTCAGCCTTAGAATAATTATTTAAGAATAACAACTATACAGTACTCAAATATAAATTATCTGTGCATTTTTGGAAAATTGTAACACAAACAATCTTAATCTTCAGCTGAAAAGACAAGGCAGCTAGTGGAAGCAATTAGCTGCACAAGGGCTTTACAGTCACTGCTACAAATAATCAGGCAAACTAACACAGATTCTAGGGTGGAGAGAAAGGATTTTTGTATGACAAAGGAGGAGATGAATAAGGCACAGAACTTCCATGAAGACTTTATGCTGTGTCTCAACTTCTTAGCAATAGCTGAGCATCCGATGGTGCCTGTAAACAGTACAGATGAGATTCAGTGATGCCGCAGTGATTTAGGGTTACTACTTGATGAGATTCCTCTGACATAGTGCACATCCTATATGATGTTTTATATATTTGACTACCTTATTAAAACTTTGAAAAATAAATTAATAAATCTTTAATTTTAAGAGTTTCTATCAAGTTAGTTTTCTATAAACATCCCTTAATTTAATGACGTTTTCATTTCATGAATTTTGCACCCGATGGAAGAGAGAGGATACTTGTACTTCATAGTTGTGATCAAACAACAGCATCTTTCCTGCTTCTCACTGCAGGGCAAAAGGAAGTATTTGAAAGATTTTGCTTACATACAAGCTTTGCTCATATTTCTCATAGATTTGAAAGAAAACTTTTTTGCTGCTGACTTTACTACTGTTGACAAATTACAAAAAAAAAAAAAAAAAAAAAAAAGGGGAGATTTAGCTTTGGAAGTATACGTAATCACATATATTTATTTGCTACCTAAACCTATATCACAGCAATTGCACTGCTCTCAGGAGACAAGAGATAAATTAGAGCTAGCAGGAATTACAGGTGACACCACCACCTTTTGACTATAAATGCAGTCAGCCACTGAAAGTCAGGATCAAATCATCCTTTTGACAATCATTTACGGACATACATACCTTACTAATATAAAAGTTGCTTATTAAAAATATTAAAGAAACAATTGAACAACTAATAGTCTGAAACTTATTTGCAAACTGTTTACTTCAGACCCTAAAATATTTTAAGAATGAAATGATGACTTATGCCATTACTGCACTTAACTGGTTGATGACGGACACCTCAAAAAATAGCTTAAAAGAGCTCTACCAGCAAAAAATGAAAAATGCTCATTCCAGTTAAATGCCGTGAGAGTTCTAGAACTTTGCTTTCCACACAAGCACATCTACCAGCTGTACTGCTTAAAAAACTCCCCAACTTTTGGACTTCAAATCCAAAACAAAAAACAAACTAGAAAAAAAAAAGCTGAACATTCATAAGAATTAATTTAAAGACATCTTATAAATAACTCTTTTGTTTCCTTACCAAAATTTTTATCAGACTAAATGTGTCCTTTTTTTGGCATAAAAATGACCCTAGCATTCTAAAAGAATTAGCAATAAAACTTTATAAATATCAATCAAGTGTGTACAACTAATATTAAAAAATATCCATATAATTCTGAAATTCATACTTAGCAATAACCATTTGTAACCTAGTAGGAATGAGAATTTATTGTAGAACAGATTACATGCTAGAATTTACATATGCTTCACAAAAGACACTATATTGAGGCCCAGGCAAAAAAACCTTAAAAAATACAATTGTCCTGAACTTATTTCAGCAAAATAAGACCTATAAACAAATGACAGATGTTGCATAAATGTAACTCTATATGATATTATAGAAAAGAATAAAAGAAATTTCAAAATACCACCAACAATCAGCCAAACCTAAGAACTCTGAACATTTCCAAAAATATTGTCCTAACATTCAGTTTCATTTTTCATTAAACAAGGTCATTATTTTACAAGTTTTTTCTAAGAAAAGAAAATCTATATGCTGATGAAATGACATGTCACAAAAATAAAAAATGAGGTTTCTCTATGTAGCTTTCATGTTCTCCTATTTAAGACTGAACATTCAGAAGTTACTTTTTAGTAACTTTGACAGACATTAAAGCAGCTTTTACATGCCAGCTTCTACTTGCAGAGGAGACTAACACTGAGACTTACTTAGACAGGTAAATGTTAATGAAGGAGTAAAGCGAAGGAGTAAAGCCAGATCTACTAAACCCCACTCTATGGACAATAAACAGACACACTTTTTTAAAGCACTGTTGTGTAACATTGCTCTCACCAAGGTCATACAAAGTGATTAAAAATGATGAAGACCTCTGTCTATACTATATCATACAAAAACATTACTACCAAGACAGCACAATTGGAAACTGCTCGTTCAATCAACCCTAGTCCAGGCTTGAATCATTTATCACCTCTGTCTTGGGAGCTCCAGTACTGTGCTTCCATATACTGTCACAATAAGAAATGTAATTTTGTGGTTCCCCATCCTACTCCATTCACATTTTCAGTCATTCTCTCGAGATGTACTTCATTTTTTTTTTGTCACTAAAAGGTATTCTGCTCTCCCAGCAACAAGCCACAAGCCCTGGAGATCCTGAAAAACAATAATTACATTGAATCTCAAATTGTATCATTTTTCCTAAGTATTTTATTAGCTTTGAATTCATTAGTACTCCAGGGCATGTTAGACAGTCATGTCAATCAGACAATCTGAAGAAGCTTTAAATTATCTCCATAAGGTACTAGTAATGACCTAGTGATAATAGCACAAAGCGCAGTGCTAGAGCTGACAAAGTGGAAATTACCTGTGCTCACTGCAGGCCTAAATGGTGTCTGGTGCTGGAGCTGCTTCAACACTCCACATAGCATAACCATAGCTACACTACTGTGCTCTTCTGCACAGGGAAATTACCTGATTCTCAGCACACTGGTTCTCACCATGAAGTTTTTATATGACACAGTTTTCACATCTCACATGCCACAGCTATCTACCTGGGGAGAGTACACACTTTACAGTGGCTGCACATAAACCCCAGTGACAAGACTTGATAATCAAACTAACTCAAGGATTATAACCATTTGTGCAAATAAATTTCACCCTTCTTACAGGGCTTATTCCGAGATCTTTGTTTTCCATGTATGGTAATTTTCTGTATATCCATGATTATCCACTGACCCTTCTATAAAATAGACTATGTGGGTAGATCACCTTCCTTCTGTTCTAAGAAACATATGCTTAGAACATTTAATTTTTCACTGCAGCATTAATATAGTAAAGCATTTGTAAACCTCTACATGTCCTCTGCAGCTAACAAAAATTACTAGATGGCATGACAGAGCTATATAACTTGAATGGATATATTATTGTACACAACCTCCATCTTCACCTATTCAAGTGAAGAAAAAAAGTGAAAATATGTATCAGCGTGATATTAATGCTGAAATTTTGCACGCATCAAGTCAGGAAGCTGCATGTTACAGTTTCCATAGCAACCATAATTCAATCTCCTTTTGAATTTGTGGTAATTTTTAGCAATGCATTTGATATAATTGTCATGTGGGTAACACTTTTCTTGAAAAAATGGTGTAATTTCACATTGGATTATCTTTGCACGTAGGGCATAGCTCTGCAGCTCCTACTAGCACAAATCTCACAGAGGTGTCCTTTATGCTTGTATCAGTTCACCTTCTGCATGTGTTGGTACCAGGTGGAGTGTCAAGTGGGCGTCATATGGGATATGGGGCTGTTGGTGATGTGGACAAAATATAAAATATTTCAAATTTCTGATCTACTGAAGATCTCACCCTGGAGAACAATTCTATTGATTTTTCTGACAACACCTACTCATCTAAATGCATACTCACATCATTCTGGTTTGCATATTTAATCTTTTGTAATTATTTCATGAAAATATTGTTAAGCATACATTTATTTTGAAATGATTTTGAAAGGAATTTTTGTACATTTAAATTATTACCTAATTAAAGTAGTATGTGAACAATTTTACTAAATAAAGCCAATGTTCTGATAACTCAGTAAAAGCTTTTCATTGCAAGAAAGGGAGCTGAAGATTCAGTAGTGCATGAGACACTGTCTTCCCTCACCAGTTATTATAAACTATAAGGGCTGCTTTTTAAAACTCAGTAAATTTACTGTTTTATCATATGCTAAATATATACATGGATATATAAAAATAGCCAAAAGTACAAATCCCATTCCATATTAAAATCATTTAGATATATATATACATTTTTATAGGAATATTCTTATTGCTTCTGAATCCAAAACTTGGGTCTGTTTTACTTAAAGGTTGCCAATAAAAATGAACTAAAGTGTATAATCAATAAATAATAACAGTATTCATCCTGATTTGGAACCTACTATTTTAAGTTTCTGTTTGAAGTAAAACACAATGGTTGAATTGCAAATTTTAAGAACGTGATCTGTATGTGCAAAATAAATAAACTACTGCACAAAAGTAGCACGATGCCTTATTTTAAAATAATTTTTGTCCATCCTTACATATATTACCTAACAACAAGTTATCAGATAGACCACTGATGTTGCTACAAGATGCTGCTTGCCACTGTAATTTATGTAAATTAAATCTGTGTAGCCAAAGCTCAAACTAGAGTTGAAGATGGCCAAAAATTTGTGGAAAAATAAAAAGAATCTTTTCAAATATATTCACGGCAAAATCAATGTGTAAATGACATCGGCCCATTACAGGATGAGGATGGTCACCTCACAAGCAGGGACACGGACAAGGCAGAGGTGCTTAATGCATTCTTTGTCTCTGCTTCAACACGGATGATGCACCAAGGGGGTCTCAGCACCCTGAACTGGAGGACCATGACTACAAGAATGACCAAGTTCCAGTCAACCCTGAAACTGTGTGGGATCTGCTGGTCCAGCTGGATCCCTGCAGATATATGGAGCCTGATAGGATTCATCCAAGAATCCCCAAAGACCTGGCTAATGCAATTGCAAAACCTCTCTCAATGATTTTTGAGCAGTCTTGGAAATGCACAGAGGTCCCAGCTGACTGGAAGTTGACAGTGTTGTGATTTTCAAGAAGGGTAAGAAGAAGGACCCTGGAGGCCTGTCACTCTCACTTCAGTGCCTGGTAAAGTTATGGAGAAAGTTATTCCGGGGGGTAATGAAAAACACCTGAAAGACAACACAGTCACTGGTCACAGCCAGCATGGCTTCATGAGAGGAAAGTCCTGCTTATCAAAACTGGTTTCTTTTTATGACAAGGTAACCCACCTCATGGATCAAGGGAAGCCACTTGATGATATTTTTCTGGATTTCAACAAAGCTCTTGGTACTCTCTTAGTATCCTTCCACATGAAATGTCCCACACTCAGCTGGATAAACACATCATGTGATGGGTGAACAACTGGCTCATGGTTTGGGCACAAAGGGTGGTAGTGACTGGGGTGACATCAGACTGGGGACCTGTCACTTGTGGTGTTCCGTCTTAGGCCTTGTGCTCTTCCACATCTTTGCAAATGATCTGGAGGCAGGACTGGAAAGGATACTGAGAAAGCTGGCAGATGAAAGAGAACTGGGAGGAGCTGTGCCTCCCTTGAAGGAAGGGAAGCCCTGGAGAGAGTCCAAAAAAAAAAAAAAAATAGAGGGCTAGGCAATCACCAGCCACATAAAGTTCAACAAGAGAAAGTGCCAAATTCTACACCTGGAATGTGCAAACCTTGGATGTATGGATAGACTAGGGAATGAAATTCTGGAAAGCAGCGCCACAGAAAGGGACCTGGGGATCCTGGCTGATTGAAAGCTGAACATGAGCCAGCAGTACCCTGGCAGCCAGGAGGGCCAAACCTGTCCTGGGGGGCATCAGGCACAGCATGGCCAGCTGGGCAAGGGAGGGAATTGTCCTGCTCTGTTCTGGGCTGGGATGGCCTCACCTTGAGTTCTGGGGACAGTTTTGGGCGGTGAAATAGAAAAAGGACGTTAAACTATTAGAAAGCATCCAAAGGAGGACAACAAAGATAGTGAAAGGCCTTAAGGGGAAGCCATATGAGGAGCAGCTGAGGGCACTTGGTCTGTTCAGCCTGGAGGAGACTGAGGGGAGACCTCATTGTAGTTACAGCTTCTTGTGAGGGGAGGAGGAGGGGCAGACACTGATCTTTGCTCTGTGGTGAGCAGTGATAGGACCAGAGGGAATGGCCTGAAGATGTGTCAGGGGAGGTTTAGGTTCTGCACCTGGGGGGTGGTTGGGCACTGGAACAGCTCCCCAGGGAAGCGGTCACAGCACCAGCCTGACAGAGTTCAAGAAGTGTTTTTATAATGCTCTTGGGAACATGGTGTGACTCTTGGGGCTGTCTTGTGCAGGGCTAAGATAGATTTGATGATCCTTGTGGGTCCCCTCAAACTTGGCATATTCTGTGATTTTGCGATACTGCAGCCAAAAAGTATGGTATTGCCATTACTTGAAACAGGCAAAAAGATTTGCATTAACTTAATAACAGAGGTCTCAGGACACATCATATTATCTCAGTTTCTCTTGTTTCAGCTCGCTTTAGCTTGCTTTAGCTTTAAGACCTATATGTGTAAAAGAATTGATCAGTGACTACTGCCTAATTTGCTTTTAGCTTTAGTGTAATCATGTGGTATAATGACTACAAACATTATAAATGTGATACATTCTTAACTAACAATAAGCAGTAGTAGTTATTCTGTGCAGAACTATTTGTGGCCTTGAAATGATAAAGTTGTACACAGACATATAAGCACAGGCTGATAGCAGAGACCTTGAAGGTACAGGAACAGATATATTCTAGGAAGCAAGTGAGTTTAAACACATAATTAAGCATCAGTTACTGATTACGATAAATGCACCTTGGGAACTAATAAAATAAAAATGATGGGGATAAATCCAAAGAACTGTAGGCCAAAACCACCATTAAAAACCCACAAAAAAACGCCATGGACAAAAAAACCACCCAAGAACAGAGGAAGAAACCTCCATTATCAACATCATAAACCTCCTGGTGAGGAACCTGAGATTTAAAACACTACTAAATAATAGGCTGTACTTTGGGCTATGTTTATATACATATATATAGTGAGTGAGAAAACAGTAAAGTTACTGAGTTTTGAAAAGCAGGACTTAGTTTATAATAGCCAGTGAGACAAGATAGCATCTCATGGATAGCTGAATCTTTTGCTCTTCTTGGAAAGAAAAAACTGTTATGAATCAGGCTCTTTTGGTAATAAATAGATCATTTTGACTATAACTTTTAGCTTGATTGCAACTTGTGTATTAATATAAATAAGACTAATAATCCCAGGTTAAAAATAAGACGCATGTTTCCTTAGCCCACATTAACCGTGCAGAGTAGCACAGTTACAGAGTAGCACAACACTATTGGACCAATATTTTTTCCATATAAATAAATGTCTAGATTAGATCATAAATTTGAGGCAGAGAGTCCAGTCTTTCCAGAGAAATTTAAATGTTTTTTTCTGACACCATGAAAATCTCAGATTCAGTTGTCATATGTGTTAAAGGTTGAAGTGTAGTTTTCCCTTTAATCTTTTTGTGAGTATTTGATTTAAGACAAAAAAGGGGAAAGAAAAAAAATCCATTAAAACAGTTTTCTGTGATTAAATATTATTTTTCATATATCCTAGAAACTGGTCTACCAACTGGATATTCTATAACCAGTGTGAAATTGCACAAACGTTCCACAAACTTAGAATATACTTCAGGATCCAAATTATTTTCTATGTGTGTTTATAAGAAGGAATCCTGAGAGGCTCACATGGTGTTAAACCTAAACCATGTTTATTCTGCTAACATCTCAGATTGAATCAGTTTGATTTTCTGATCTCTGAATCTTTCAAATCTATAACCATCTGAAAGATTACCATGCAAAAGTTTTATGCTTAAAAGGGAACAATTATATGCGCAACTGAGAAAAGTAAAAGGACAGTTTGAGTCATTTCATGATGTGTTAAGCATTTTTCTTTTTGAGTTTTATTGGTTTATAAATAGGTCAACATGTTCTAGAAGCAGCTGAAGAATTCTGGAAGAATGTAGGCAGAATTCATACCGAGTCAACTTTTAAGAGGAGGATAAAAATAAAATTGCACCTGATTAAAAGCACATTCAGACTCACAGGGCAATCTCATTATCAAAACTGTTGCAGAAAGAACAGAGGAAAATATATGCTTCCACATTGAAAATATGTAATAAAGGAGAGAAGGAAGACATTCTAGAATTAGATATGGGAACAGGAATCAGAGGACCTCAGATCTTTTCTTTCTTCTACTGGAGAAGTACAGCAAAAGTCAATCTCAAGAGTACATCCACAGACTCCTAATTTGTTACTAGCTTATCTTTGGCACTAGCAGGAGAAATAGTTGTGTGGCAGATGGAATAGAGAATTTACTTTGGATGTGGAACACACTTCAGATATTTTGGTACCATTGTTCCTCTCTAGCAAAAGGCACAATGCACTAGCTCAGAGGACTGCTGTGGAGAATTCATCAGTGTTTCAGAGGTACAACATCATCTTTCACCAGGGTACTTCATGTAGATGTAACACCTGCTAGCGCTTGCTTGCTCTGAAATGTAAATCATCTTAGGCTACATCAAAATAATTGAATGTGAGTGCTGTGTATACAACCCTAGCTCTGGTTTCAGACTTGTTCAGAGAGCATTTTGTCCAAATATACAGTTCCAAGGTGAGTGTGCAAGGTGATTCTGCCATACATTTCAACACTAAATAGCAAAGCCTTTGGTTTCAAGCCCAGAAAGTATTTCTGAATTCTGCAATTTAACAGATAGCCTTACTACAGCAGATTTTTCTGTCTGAAACAACGCAGGAAAACTTTCCCTTGCAGAAAACTGCACAAGATTTTCAAATTAGTTTGGCAGGCATTCTCTTAGTAACTTGCAGTAAGAACAAGAAGAAAATCCAGGTTTTTACTTCATAAAGTAAAGTTTGCCAGGGTTTCTCCCTTGTGCCTATCAAGTCTAAGAACTTTAAATTGTAGGCTGGTGCAAGAAAACACAGTGACAGCATTGCTGTTTTGCATTTATTTGAAAATGTTCAGGGCAGCATGCAGACAGAGAGATCCTCAATAAAAGCATACCTTCATTTTTCATGTAACACCAACACTTAGAAGGAGAAATGAAAGAGTGGTTGGTCCTTCAGGGCAAGTCTACTGAGTCAATATTGTAAATTTTTCAAGGGTCCCTTTTACAGATATTTAAAATTTGGAATACCGATAAGGAATAAAAGCTTAGTCAATGTGATCAATAAACTCAAAAGAAACACTGAACAGGGACAGTTCTATGGTCTGTGAAGTATTAAAGAAACAAATTAGAGTTTTTTCCTAGCTAAAAACCACCAAAATTACAATTGCTGTTCCACCTAAAACTGCCAATGGGTAAGGCACTTCTTAGCTGCAGCTGTTTCTTCGTATTGTATTATTTAACAGGGTATTTGATCTTCACTTTTCTCAAGCATTCCCCACTGAATTTGTCACACCCAGTTCAGACATTAAAGATGAACCACATGGCCTCTATTAAAATAAAGTACAGCAACCTGCTAAATCATCTAACACTGAAAATTATACCTGGCATAAACCTTCAATCTACTCACAAAGAATTCCGTCAAACAACTTATCTTTATAGCAGACCAGAGAGATGACATGACTACTATTACATCATTTTTCCAAGGAGTTATTAAGACATTGCATAAGACATTGTCATATATGCCTTAAAGTCTGATCATAATCCAGTTTTAAATCTTCAAGGAAACAGTCATATCTGCAGCTATTGAATGTAAGGCAAAATTTGGGGAAGATTTATTTCAACTTTTTTTTTCCACACATAAAACTCACAGCCTCTGTGATATGAAATTATTTCTATTTACCTGCACTGTAGCCAAGCTTAGACTTTTTGTTATTCAGACAACATATCAGGAGTCACCTAATCAGTTTATCTTAGAAGCTAAAAACAAATACCACATTCCCTCTTTCTCATCTATCTCTCTCCTCTACAATTCTTTATGTGTAATGTAACCATTTTTAAAGCACAGTTTGGTAAGGAACCTTTCCATTAGGTAATTCTGAGTGTTATTACATTTGGCATTATGCAGGACTAATAGAGTATCTTGCCCACAAAAATACCATGTAATGCAGACTGGAGTCATAATAAGTCAGCCTGTAAAGAATATCAATTTTATAGCTGTGACTTGCATTCCCTCCTCCTTCTCTCCCTTATAAGCCTAACTTCCTTTTCTGAGGAATGACTGCTGAAATGATTTTGAGAAAGGCTGTGTAAATGTACTTGTCATTTTAATGTTTTTTCAGAGAAAAAAAAAAAAAAGGAAATGTTTGGAAAAAAAAATGTTCACTGATATGTTTACATTTTCTCCCACAAATTCTGATACATTTAAAAAGTATTTAAGCACAAATATCTTCCCATCATCTCTCCCAAGTAAACAAGTAGGATGTTGTGAGACACTGCTGAAGAAGCAAGTAGAAAGCTGAAACAAGTCTATCCCAAAATCAGGGCAGACTATAAAAACTCTTAGGCTCTTCTAAAAAAGGTCAAGAATCCTTTCAAAAGACCATAAGTCACAGACTGAAGATTTGTTTTGCCCATTATTATAAATTTTTATATTAACAAAGCAGACTCTCACCTCAGTGCTATCTCTTGCACATCCTACTTCAAGGTTGCTTTACCAAATTTTAGAAATACACTTTTTCCACTGACAAGAATATTATAAAACCTTTTTCAGATGTGGCCCTGAAATGTAGGTTGCACAGAACTGTGCACTTAGACAGGATATATAACTATTAGGCATTACAGAACTGGTGTCTATGTAGAACTGCATCCAGTCATGACCTTATTAGAGTCTCAGAGCAACTTGTTCTGCCAGTGTCAAGTCACATTTTAGCTCAGGATAACAGCTACTATATTACAGGTGATGCAGAAAGTACTGCAATCTAAAAATTCTAATGTTTCATGCATTATGGTTTTAAAACATATTATACCCATCTTCAATATTATCTTTTTGCTTCTGCAAGTACTGACACACCCAGCTTCAAGGAAAGCACACACAAAATTTATCTTATTTCACTGTGTCTTATATTTTCTAAAGCAGCTGCTGCTGTAGATTATCAGTACTCTTGTTTTCACTAAACACTGTCAATTCTGAATAATTTAATTGTGTATTGTAGTATCAGAAAGCTACAAAGCTACAGGAGCCAATTAACTTCATGAAGAAGAAGCTTCTTTTCATTTTATCCTTCACTGCCCATATAAAGATTGATTTTACAGGTGATGAATGTTTTTATAGGTAAAGTAACATAAGGAAATCTCTTACCAAGCTAGTTTTTTGCATATTTCATCCCAAATTTTATTGCCAAGACTGAGTAAATGCTCCGGACATGGTATCAAGTTTGGACATGATGAAAAGAGAAACAAAACCAAAAGGCAACCCAATAATAAAACTAATGCAGACTGTTTTCTTTCTTTTCTGGAGCTGTGCCACTGTACAGCAATTGGGATCACTGGTTTTGAAGGATTTCTTGCAATTTTACTTCTAACCCATAAAGAAAGTGAATACTAATAATGTACATTGTTTCATACAGTTGTGCTATATAATGTAATCGGTAAGATTTTAGGCAGAAAGACATTTTGTTATTTTCCTACTGCTGGCTAATTAGAAGACAAACTACTCCTCACTCGGCTGGGAGGTCTTACCTTTATATATTCTTTAAATTAACTTGAAGTCATAAGGCTTTCAGTCATGCCCAGACACACAATCAGCGACATACAAGCTGACAGTGCTCTTTCAAAAAAATCTGCTCTGAAGCAGTGCCGTTTTGTGCTGTGCCTGCATCTTCTTTCCTCTCCCACTGAGAAAGACGGCCTTGCCCTGCTGATTCGTGCAACCTTCTATCGCTACAGAAAGGGTATTTGGGAGACGACTGACGTTTTATCTCTCACCCGTTACCACCCTCAAGTTCACCCACCTCAACTTTCAGTGTTCCTATCCCAAAGATCCCCACAGGTAAAGAAACAAACCGGGAAACCGCAGAGTGTTTAATCCTGACTTTGAGCGGCAGCTTCTGACTGGAGGCTTCCTGAGCGGCACCTTCACTTCTCATCTAGCACCATCTACTGCCCACGGCGGGCAGGAGCCGGCGCCGCTGCCCGGCCCCGACCCCGCCGGAGTAGCGCGGGGAGCCGCGGAGCTGGGCACGGCCCCTGCCCGGCATTGAGCTGGGCACGGATCGAACAGAGCTGAGCACGGCCCCTGCCCCCACTGAGCTGGGCACGGCCCCTGCCCGGCACTGAGCTGGGCACGGATCGAACAGAGCTGAGCACGGCCCCTGCCCCGCACCGAGGTGGGCACGGCCCCTGCCCGGCACTGAGCTGGGCACGGACCGAACAGAGCTGGGCACGGCCCCTGCCCCGCACTGAGCTGGGCACGGCCTCTGCCCCGCACCGAGATGGGCACGGGCCCGTACCCTCACGAGCTGGGCACGGCCCCTGCCCGGCACTGAGCTGGGCACGGACCGAACAGAGCTGGGCACGGCCCCTGCCCCGCACTGAGCCGAGCACGGCCTCTGCCCCGCACCGAGATGGGCACGGGCCCGTACCCTCACGAGCTGGGCACGGCCCCTGCCCCGCACCGAGCCAGCCGCCGCTGCAACACCGGCTCGAACTTTGCGTGATCCAGATGCATCCAGATTCCAAAGACTCTGCTCTGGCAGAGTTACAGGGACGAAGCACCTGTTTGCCCAGCAAATTTCTCTATTCGTACTTGAAGTTGCTGTCACCTTTGGGTAAGGACTTCTACTTGAATAATAGTGTATGAGCTACAGGAATGCCATCCAAAGATGGTGGAATATTTACTAGGCAGTTTCACACAAAGTAGAAAATAATAGAATTAGAAAGGAAAAAGTAGTAAGTTCAGTTCAGCTTGAGCTGATGGCAAGTGAGGAGACACTAAGTACACACTACGTAAGTATTACAGGTGGGTAACAGCACAGCTGTCACTAAACACAGGGATGATTGCTTCCAGGACAAAAAAGTTACACATCAGCCATGAGTGAGGTATGGATTTGCCTCCTAAGAAATGAAAGAATCACGACATTTTGATCATGTTAGTTACAGCTGTGCTAAATTCAATTATCTAAAAACAGCATTTACAGTAAAGAACAAAAAATTAATATTCAGAGAATGCCTGGAGGTCATTACCTTGGAGTACTGGGATCCTGATATCTACAATAGTGATTAATATTCTGCAGAGAAACCATTATCAAATTAAAAAGATACATACTGTGTAATAAAGCTTCTTCCAAATGTCTTGTCATTTTCATCACAACAGTTAAGCAAATTATTATATGTACACACTATGTATTCTTTATGCTTAAACACATTATGAGGTTACATACAAGTCTGTAAGTTTTTACTGAGTTCTAAGTAAATGTAGATAATAGACCGTGACAGTTATTTCCTCAGATGCTGCAAAGTATTTAGTGAAAAAGTATTCAATACTAAGCCAAGTAAATGTCTTTTACTTAAAGTGTGTTGACATTTAGACAGTGAAAGACAACCATTGCAATTCTCTCTTGGTGAGTTACAGTGCTGGTTTACAGTTGCAATCCTATCTCCAGTTTTTTGAGAAATCTTTATTCAGATCTAATTGATTCAAGCACTAAAACTCGGGAACAAAGAGCCCCATACCAGGGAAACTTCAGAAAACCTGAAAACCATAAGGCCTCAAAACAACTAGTGAAACTAGCCAAAAAAATCATTTCAGTTGAAAGTGCAATATGACATGACATATTTTGCTGCCAACTTTCTCTGTATACTTTTAACATGGAAAACTCCAAAATTAAAAAGAAACTTTAGTCATAAAAATAATTCTTCTGAAAAATAAAAAGGATTACAGGCTATCTGTAAAAGTCACATTTTTAAAAATTAGTCTGTAGCAGCCTACTTCTAAAAAGTAACTCTAAATTTTTTCCTGTTACTGTTAATAACATAAATCTTTAAATGACTTTCAAAGTTATCAAAATCATGGTCTGCTGACAGCAGCATATTAATGCAGACAGAACATATCTGAAAAAAATACAAAACTGAGTTGGCAGTTGACAAGCCAAAGTTAAATTTTCATAATAAAAAAGGTATGCAATAATATTAATATACAAAATAATTATGGCTCTTGTATGAAACATTCAACATCTAAAAATGAAGGAAATGCCTAATATATATGTTCAATATGAAAACATTACTGCCATTAAACTAGGATTTCATTTAAATAATTGAAACCATTTGCATTGCTGAAGTATTAGGTTGAATATATTAAGCAACATAAGAATTACTCTGATTATCAAATAATAAATCAAAACAGAAGGTTAGATAGGCTGAACAATGACAATATCTACAACTGAATCTCTGATTATGAGTTGAACTTAGAAGGTATCTGATGAAAAGGCCTAAACGAAAAGAAAAAGTCACAGTATTTGGATTGTGTTAGGATATTCAATGGTAAGCCATAGTATTCTATTGATTCTGTAGAAAATAGTAATGAAATCATGAAAGAGAGGTGCAAAAATGATGTAAATGCACAACAGAAGAGGAGCTTCTAAATGCATTTGAACGAACAATTAAGAGCACCTTCCATGAAAATGTTTACAGGGAAGTACCTTCTTTTTGTTTTCATTTCCCACAAAAACAGTGTCTTTCCTGTAGTTAGTTTTAACAGTTAAAGCACAAGGAAAGCAAAACTACATGACTCTTGCAGTCTTGAGACAGTTATCTACTGGTCTTGGCTGAACTTAAGTTCATCTGCCTTCATGAATCTGGATCAACTGAATATCTTCAGGTAACTTGGGGGCAAAAAAAGCTTCTAAATTCTAAATTAAGTTTTACCAGCATTCATATATGAAATCTAGATTTACTAGAGAGAAAAGAGGGGAAAGAAACAAATGGGAAATCCTAGGATGAGGAAAAAAAAGGTGAGGTGTGGATGAAAATAATTTTAATTTCATAGCCAGAATAATTGGAATTGCTATTACTTTATGAATCAAAAAGTAATAATACTGGCTATCAAGGAGGAATATACTCATGACCAAGAAAAACTGGTTGTAATGCATCTGTATTTAGGTGTTAGATATGGTTAGATATGGTTAGATATGGGAAAACAAGACCAGATGTAATTTCATAGTAGGATTCAATATTTTCTAATTAGTGATCTATTTTCTTGTTTTACTTAGTCATATCTACTATGAAAAAAACCTGTATGATTTCTCCTGTCTCTAGCAGAGGTAACTTCTCTTCAGAGAGGTAGACTCGATTCAACCACATTCATCAGAATAGTTAACTAGAAGCCAGACTGGTCTGTCACAAAAAAATACTACATTTCCTGCAGTTCTGCTACGAAGACAGAATTTATTGGTAGGATATCTATCCACTGAAAGCCATAATGTATTCAAAATGGAAAAGGCCTTTACAGTGTGTCTGTGTACATTCAGTTTTGCCTTTTAATCACCTTCAACTTTCCTCTCTCAATCTGCTTTGGAGATGAGCATGCTGTGTTGCCTCCTTGTTATGTTGGGACAAGGATGGGTCTGGGGCATCAAGAGGAAAGGGTGCAGTCCACATTATCACCATAGTGGATCCTTTGCTGGAAAGCTGCCTGCAGGAAAGCCTCATTCAGGATCCTGACTAAGGCTGGAGTTTCTGTACCACAGCTCTGCAGCACCGCCTCTCCACATTCCCTGTGCTATGTATCCAGATTCTAACCATTAGAAAGCATTGTGAAGGCCCTCTATCCTTCTCTTATTTCAAGGTAAGTGGAATTCATGGAAAGATATAGTCTCAGATGGAAATAGCAAGTGGGTGAATTACATTTGCTTTCTGAAGTGTAAAATGGTGGAGCTCACTCTGTTTCCAAAAAAAACCCAGCACATGCTAAAACCATTGTCACTTTGCTTGAAATATCTTTGTACACATCCCCTAAATATCAGCTGTTTCTAATACTAATATAGTATTCTACTTCAGGATGGAATCTACTGGCTTACTGTCTGTGTAAGCAGAGGTGATCCACCTTTTAGCTATGATCCACCACTTGAAAGATCCCCCCACCCTGACTTTTTGATTTATTCCAGCATCATTCAGAACTCTCTGTACTGCTAGATTTGACTACCTCCGCGTACTGCAGCTTCTCATACTTCACAGCTGCCTTTGAATGTCATCCGTTAATTTCTCCCCTCATCCTCTGCAGAACTCTTCCTACTGCTGTTAATCAGGCCATTTTGTTTTCTAATTTTAAATCCGTTATAAAACCTTCTCTCTCCACCCCCAGTGCATATGGGCAGGTTTTCTTTTACTGCAGAGCTCACAGATACCAAAGTTAGACATTATTTATCACTAACACTGTCTAATTCATCCACCATTACTTGCTTCGTGAAGTTTATCTAGAAAAGAAAACAAACCTCTGCTTTCCCTCCTTCACTACTTAAAACTGTATGTAAGGAATAAAAATGCTTCCTTAAGGCATATAGGAAATCAGTGACAGAACTCATAAGGGCAAGTAGCAGATCTGTAGATCTCTAGATCTGCACAGGCCTCTTAGCACGACAAATGCAGTTCACAGTGTTAAACTTGTCCAACTTCTTGACCTAGTGTGTGCTGCCACAAGTAACCAGTAAAAATCACATCTGCTGTGCTTTGGTGCTTGCCAAGTCACAGTGTTAAACATCTTAAGGGTAGATCTCTATGGTCTTTGTTTGGAAAACCAAAAGCAGTCAAGCTTTGGTAGATTTCCAGGTACACTTTTAGTCTTGCAATGTCCATTTTAATAGTCACATATAAGTGTCAATGGTTTTTGGTGGTCAAGTCTGAAGTCACTTCTTTTCCTACACATTTAGAAACATTAGAACAGAAGTTCTAGTAATTTGAATGTAGCCTAACCTGACCCAGTCAAGGAAATATTAATATTATACTGAGAACAAGGTGGCCTTGTATTATTTTCAAACACTGGTCATTTCTTATGCAGTCAATGACTTTGACAAGAAGGTTGTCAGACTAGATTTGAGCAGTGCTGTCTGTACAGTAGATTTATAAACTTATAGCATGGAGGGTACTTCGACATGAGACAGATTTTAATAGGTGGTCATCATGCCAGTCATGCATTTCTCAAAAGGAAGAAGAAAACTGGTAATTGAGATTTTACCAGTAACTTGCTAAATCCTTTAATGGAATCAAAATGGAGAGGTATACAGGAAGATTATCAAACACAAAGTTTCTAGCCTTTGTAAACTGTAGGTATTAATCAGTAAACACACTCCTGATGCAGCGTCATAAAGCAGTAAGGGGGACTAGTGCAAGTGAAATTGGTATAGAAGACCATTAAGTTTTCTTTTCCATGCAGAAAATAGAATTTTTTATTCAATGTCTGTTGTATAATATTACGAATATGGTGGCACAAGTATTCAAATCTACTAGCTTAAGCTACAAATAGGCACACAAAAGACCAAACTCTTGAACTGTCTTTAAAAACCTCAAGCAATTTGAGCACAGGGTTTTCACTATTGCAAAAGAAAATCTGGACTTTAAACTAATGAAGATTATGCTGAAAAGAATGGTATTGAATGTGGCAAGAGACCTGGAGCACAGAGACAAGGGGGAAATTTTGCTGGGATGTTTACCACATAAACCAACACTAATTCTGTCTAAAGAGAAAAATAAATCCTGTTTTCCTGTAATTGGGAACATATATTATGAAATGTCATAAAATGCAAATTATCAACCACTGGAAGCAATAAAATAGAGAAAAACTGCAGTGGGTAGGAAATTCCTGCCCACTTAATCTATTAATAGCACATGAATGTTTAGAGCATTATGCCTGCAACAGGCTACAGTCTTTCTCTACCTTGGTTTCAAAAACACAGGCTACCAGAATGTATGCTCTCTTAAAATTCCTTTAGAGACAACTCAGGCATGGAATAAAAATAGCATACAGCAGCTATTTAATCTAAATTGCTCTTAGAAAAATACTACTAATTGCCCCTTTTGCACACTACTGATTTAACATCCTCAAAAAATATATCTTTGTTTTGGTTCATTTATCTTCCCTCTCTCACGATTAACCACTGCACACAGCATACAGATGAATTTTTTCTTTCAGGCTTTTCTAATTTATTTCCAAACAGTACGTCTGAATAAAAAAAGATTCTGTATGTTATCTTTCTGGTCCTCAAGAATTGATGTGAAGGCACTCAGTGAAGATCCAACAGAATCTTAAATGTAAATCAAAAACAGTTCATTCAGCCATAGGATTCATTCAGTTTTTTCAATATCTGTTCCACCCAAACCAGACAATTTCTTCTTTACTGCTAATTTAGAGAAATCATGCTAAAATGAGCTGGATGGATTTTTCTTTTAGATATTTAGCTTGCCAGTACTTTAATATCCTAATACTCATTTTTATTCCAGATGAAAGAATTTCTGTCTGGAAGAGACACTTATTATGTTTAAAATGGGTTGATCTGCTCTCTACAGCTAATGGGAACTGTTGCCCTCCAGTTGTATAAAAAGGCCAACCTTTAAATAGTAATACATGCATGTGTAGCAAAACCATTTGTTCCACTGTTAATCAGGTGTATATGAGGTTGGGGTGTTTTTTAAATCTTTATTTTAAACTTATTTCAAGAAAATCGGAACACCATCAGATGGCATTTACTGTAAATACCAAATACTTTTATTTAGAAGATATTATATGTATGTATTTTCATCAAAATAAATATTGCATTTCTCTATTTTTTTCCTGTGCATACCCCAAGGAGATAAAAACGTTGTGAAATTTCTAATGTCATTTGCGGATAATTCTGTTAAAGAAAAAAAGGGAAGGATTTGCACCTTTCTTACACAGGCAATGTGGCATATACTAAAAATGTTCATCATCTTAATATCCGAATAGTGAATTCATGTATGTAAATAATGATAACAATATGCATTATGTGGTAAAGGTTCAAAAGCACCCTTGTTCCAACCACCAGCCCACATAAACTGTTTCACAACTGTGATTTCAGTGTCCATTAAAAATTTATGTGACCGATAGCAGTAACTTTATTTGGTGGCCTTAAGAGAGCTTGACCAGATGACACAGTGAATTCCTTTTTTCCTCTCTCTATCAGCATTACAAAAATGCCTACTTTTTACAGCTCTGCCTTCCTGGTGCCACAAAGGTGATTATAACTATCGATATGCATCCCCCACTCTTTTGAATGAAGATTAATGGTTTGAAGCAATAGCTGCTGCCACTTCTTCCAGCAGAATTAGAGCAGAACATCACAGGCAGGTCAGTATGTTTTCTAAACAAAGGAAGCTTTGAGAGTATACATCACAGAAGCTCAGGATATATTGATTCTACCTGAGTCATGTTAACACTCATCTCTTCTCTGTCCAAAATCTCTGTTCTAGCACAGTTAAACTCTAAATTAGACAACTAATGATAAACAAATGATGATGGACACTGTGGAAAAGGAAGTAATAAGTGAAAAAGAAAAACTACACTTGTAAAGTTCAAACATTGCCATATCAGATGCTTCCTTTCTGCAACTTATATAGATACTTGGTCTTTTCTCCCACAATATTGTCACCACCGACATAGGCAGTGGTTGCCAAAGGACAAAAATAGCAACATGAGGCAAGCTAGAAAAAGGGATTTCTAGGAAAAGCTTCTGAGAAAGATAGGCTGCCTTAGCAAACTAAAGGAAGAGGAGACTTCAAACCAGTGCATTAGGAGAAAGATGTAAGTTTACAAATGCCTTGTCAAGTAAAAGGGTTGTTTAAGCTATTACAGAGATGAAACATGAAAGAAGAAAAAGGTGGAAACTGAAATGAAAGCTGTATCATAACTATTTAGAAACCCTTAGATAGAGTTAACTGAAAGGTGAAGATCTATATGGCTGCATACTCAAGTCTCCTAAGGAAGGAAATGAAACTGATGGAATAGCAGCAGGTTGTAATACCTCTTTTCTGCTGGCTTCTATCTATTGACTAAAGTAGATTTGTCCCTCCTAAGGGAATCTAAAAAGCCTGAAAAGCATAAGGAGAAATTAAGAAGTAGTTGTACTTGCTAGCATTATATCTAATTGCCTGAAAACCTGATATTTTTCATCCACAGTACCTGTATGGTTTAAGAACACTTAGAAGCTCTGGAAAAAAAAAAAAAAAANAAAGAAGATTCTTTATTTGGTAAAAATCTGACTTTTCCAAGGGGTATTTTAGGCAACATGAATGGAAAGAAGCAAAGGAAAATCAGATTTATAGTATCTGCAAGCCGCTCTTAGCAATTATATTCTTTCTAATCAGCTGGTGCACCTTCTCAATAGAAGAAGCTAGACCTCTAGTTTATGCTAAGTCTATGTTGACAATATTAGAAGTCTTGCCTGACAAAAAGCCCAAGGAGATATTTGAATGTAAAATGTATAAATATGGTTACAAAGTCTGAGTGCTTTTACAGAGGACATGGGCATTTGGGGAAAGCCAAATACAGAAAAAGCACATTTAGTGCTACAAAAGGGAACCAGTTACTTATAAAGACTATTAAAAATTCTTTTTACTGTAAGAGGTTTCAATGACAAAAAAAAATTTCAACCTTTTAAGGGCCTAGGGACTAAGAGATAACTGATTCTTATGAAAATACTATTAAAAAGTTCACTATTTGCCAAAAACCCAAGAGTATACATGCATGAAATGCACAGGAGACTGTTTTTTCCCCTATTCATTCAGAATAGTTTTAACATTTAGTTATTTTGTTCCCTGATAGGAAATGCACACGCAGGTCTGCCAGATGAGGCGAAGAGATCCTTTCTTTTACAGTGCTCACTCATCTCTATTCAGACACAGCCAGAGGGGAAGTGAAGTTGCTGTTGGTCTCAATCCTGTTTCAATGTCCATTCCTGCATTTTATGCAATATCTTTTTAATATAAACTCCCTAAGGGATGATGGCAGGAAGGATGAGACCCAGCACTCAGTGAGTGTCCCAGCTGTACAATATCTCTGCTTCTTGCCTCTTTTTTCTCTGCAGAAATTACCCCAGAACCTGAGATATCTGAGTTCAAACCACCTCAAACTGTGGACAAAAATGCCTCCGACACCTTCCAGTTCTGTTTATACAAAGATATTACATAGAAGTCTATGGGCAGGAGTGCTTCATTTTAGGGGAAAAAAAAAAAAAAAAAAGGAATATAGTTAAAAGTTCTATTGTTGTTGAATTCTGGGGAACCTCCCACACATTTTTTCCGGGTCTCTCGATGGCCTTGCTACCACACTGTTGAACCCACCAGACATTGCTGCAGCTGTGCTATGGCTCCTGAAAGGCTTTAAAAGGTGAGGAACCTGTAGGTCTTAGAAGCCACAACCGCAACACCAGGTGCTGGCTGAACACTGGGTCTCGAGTTAGCAAGTTCTGAACTTAAATGCTTTTTTGGTTTTTTTGTTGTTTTTTTTTTTTTTGTCTGGCCTAGCAAGACTGAAAAATACATTCTGCAAACCCACTGAATTGTAACATATCAGTCACTGAGTGGGAATTCAAGAAATATTTCAGGAGTGATAAATGTGACTTACAGGATTACTAATCTATGATTAAATACAAAGTTTAAACTGTTCATGTGGTCAAATACCTTGAAGATGAGGCTTTATGTCAGTCTGACCTACATCATGACCTTCATTGGGTTTAAATACAATACTCAGCTCTTTTTTTCCACATATAAATTTTAATTAATGCTTTATTCTGATTTGTACAGAGTCCACCAACATAGAAAAAACTTCTAGGCACTTCCAAATCAATTGCTAAATGTGATATAAGGCTGGAGTTTGGTTTGTTTGGGTTTGTTTTGTTGATTCAGTTTGTTTGTTTTAGTTTGGGCTTTTTTGCATTTTTTTATTAGTTACTTCAGTTGTCTTGTATATAGTGAGTGTATTGTATAAATAGAATTCAATAAATGTCTAACAACATTAGCTGGTTATCTGTAATTAATAGTAAGGGTTAGGGGATGCTGATGCATTTAAAACATAGTTTCATTTTGTTTTTCATATAATAGGTTCTTGGGAGACTTCATGATCAGCAATAAAAAGCTAAAAATACTCCTCATAGATCTGAGTCTCCACTATAATAGGAGAGTGAAAACCAGATTTTATAGATATGTGGTGCACAAAGATTCAGATAGATACCTGGCATATTTTCAAAAGAGCTTAGATGCATAACTGCTGTAGTATCCTGGAAACAGGTCTTGTTGAAAATTCTTTGATGAGATGACAGGCTTATCTGGTAAAAGTAACGGTGTGGATGTAATAAATACTTGCAAGGCTTAGCACTACATGACTCTCAGGGTAAAATTCCACTTCCACTACTTGATATCAGTAAGGCATGTCTTTAATGGACACAGAACCTGCTAAGTGACAGACTCCCAAGATGTCAGAGAGGACTGGGACTTAACAATCTGTGCTGGGGTTTTGAACAGAAGTGATGCAGAGCCACAATGGAATCCTGAGCAGTGGTTCTCTTGGTTTTTTGATGGAAGTGACTCTCTCCTCCAGCATCCACTCCATAGTAAGAGCTGTGGGTTTCCTCTTCCAAGGGCAATGGTAAGCTGTGCTTAAGCATGAAACACATCTGAGAGGGGTTTTTCTCATCATGAGGATAGGCTCCACCATCCCTGGGTGAAGTACCCCTGTGCCTCACCACACATTTAGAAACATGGTTAAGGTGGCAAAGATGGGGCAGCCATCCTGTTCGTGCTATCATATGGGTCATCTAACTGACCCATTTTCAGGTAATAGAATCACAGAATATTCTGAGTTGGAAGGGACCCACAAGGATCATTGAGTCCAATGCTCATTGGAGGGTCATGAATGACCCACACAGGGATCAAACCTGTGACCATGATGTTATTAGCATTATGCTCTGACTAACAGTTTAGCTGAATAAAGAGAAAGCCAAAGTCACACACAAAGCTCTGAGCAAGGCAGGCCCAAGAGGGAACACTGACCTGGAGAGGACGTGCAGTCGGACATGACGCCTGGAAACAGCCAAGCCTCTGGGATAAGGCTGTTCACAGCAACCCTCCTGGGCCATGCTCACTCTCAGAAGCCTCAGTACCCCCAGGCAGGGCCTAGCAGGGAAGGCAGTGGTGGGACAGTGGTGCCATGGCAGGCTAGATGTCCCCAGGCTCTGCCACACAGCTCTGCCTGGGAGAGGAGACCCAACGTCACCCTTGTATGCTCCCTGCAGTGACAGCATAATACATCTGTCCTCATTTACAGACGTGATGACAGGAAACACGCTTAAACTTGGTGCCTGCAGCCGGCAGAGAGATTCGGGAAGACATCCCAACTCCCAGTGCCGCAGGCACGAAACCACCGCTCCTTGTATCGCTGCATGGATGGTGCCTGACTTCAAAAGTTGGCTGACTTCAAAAATAGTGAAGGTCATGTTTGCTGACAATTGTTTTCATTATGAATTTTTTGTTTGTTTTATTAAATTAATTAAGCCACTTTGTTTTTTCCCATCTACAAAGACAAGCTGACAAGCTGTATTTCATATTCTCCACAGAAAAGCCATATTGGCAGTTCCAGGCTTCCTGTCAGGGGCTGTGGATGTCGGGTGCAGCTGGAGACACTGGAAGGGGGCACCTGCCATCTGGAGGCTGGGTGTGAGGTGGTGCCACAGTGGGTGCACACCTGGCTTTGCTGGCTGCTGTGACAGAACCTGCTCTCATTGTGCTCCCCTTTCCCTCACCTGCTGTTCAAACCTCGTTGTTTCGCCAGGCGTGATTTGAAAAGGACTGTAAACCAGCTCAGGGTATGAAAGGCATTGCCACTGCCAGCAGCAGCACCAGGGAGAGAGGTGACATGTATCTGACATGTGCTCTGTGTGATACCAGAGGCATAACCACTGTCTTGAACCTCTGGAGGATCTCCCTAAGGACTCAGCCAGTGTCTTAAGCACAATAATATAGCCAGGGGATAATGTGTGTTACTATCTGAAGAGACATCACTGGCAGTTAGAGGTTATTTTTACTTGTCTACCATTCTTTGAAAATAAAATCTTATTTTTCTTCATCTGTCTCACTACCTGGCTTCCAGAAAATGCCAGTGGCAGGTAAAATGAAAATGTTACCTTCAAACATTTATTAAATACAGAATTATCAAGAATGCATTATTTGAATATTGAAAGCAACAAAAAAATTCAATTTACTGTAAAAAGGTAGCTTTTCTGTGGAGATTTTATCTTCCACTTTTACAATAATACATCATGCTTAAAACAGCAAATGAAAATGATAAATTGATATTGTATATAATGTGAGTCCATAAACATTACAAGTACATAAAGCAATAATGGAAAATATGTGAAAGTCCATAAAGATGAGAAAAATATAAGATGTGAGGAATAAAATGGGAAGCTTCCGAACAACAGATGTAATAAAATACAACAAAGGAAGAGTATTGCATGCTTATTTTCAGAAGTAGTCGGGTTAAGAAAAGTTCTGGGAATAAATAAATTTCTACTTTTCATGGCATCTTAATTTTTTCCCTTCTCAAATTATACTGGCAACTAATTATTTAAATCTTGTTAATTAAGACAGTGCTACAGATTCCTATCAGAAGTGCATTACTTGCTCTTCACTGATTACTTGTCTCTGTTCGGAAGAAACATCTATCTAGTGAAGAAAAGATAGCCAGTCACACACCATTAAAAAGGACAGTGAATTACTGAAATAAATAAAATTTGCAGGCACTTTGTAGGCAACAAGTACAGAAAATGTCTATCCTAATCTGTTCATAAATACTTAGGAGGAGTCAACACAAACATGAATGGGAATGCTTTGTAATTTATTTGAAAATCAAGGAGAGCCAACACATCTATAGTGAAGTGCTGGTCTTATTAAAAATCTCCAGGAATTTTGCCAATTACATTAGCACTTTAAGGGTTTCAACTCTGTAATCTCATTTTTATTGATATGATTTAGATGGCTGCAGAGAGTCATGTTTCTCTTACACTAAGGCAGATTCCCAGTGTCTTATACAAATGGTTGATGCCTGTATGCTTTCTGAGGGACTATTCATGAAGTCAAATACCATCTAACAAATGCAAATGAAAGAATATGAACAGAAGTACTTATGATTTTCCTGTCATCTTTATCTTATTTTTAATTAATAATCTCTGCGTCAGAGAGTTGTTCAGAATGAGCAAATCCAAGGCAATGCCTGGTTTTTAGCTTGGTTCCCCCAAGAAAAGAATCTTGTACAAAATTCTGCCAAAATTCTTTCCATTTCAAGTAGCTTTTGAGCCTACTGCATAAATTTAACCAAATTTAGTAGTGTGGTAGGGGAATCAAAGGTAATAAGTGCCAGCAAGTTTCATGAAAAGAGGTAGAGACAGAGCAAGAGGCTAATAATTCCTTGACTTACCCTGCACTCATCTTCTGAGACGTTGAATAGTGCATGCAAGTGATTACACTTGAAATATAAATCTAGACAAATTCAGTCGTCATTAATATTGATTCTCATTGAAATTGTTCATATTTGTTAGCTGAGATTTTGTGAGCTAGGAAATTGATAAATTTTAAATGTTTTAGACAATAATGTATTTCCTCTCAGTTCAGATTTTTTATGAATACTGTACTTATTTATGCAAAAGAAAATCAGAAAGTCTCCTGTCTGGACAATGTGCTGGTGTGCTATTAAAATGTATTTCTCAATAAAGACACATTCAGAGTTGTAAGAAAGCTAGCTGGTAACAGACCAAGAGTTCTCCTTGGTTTTACAATAAATAAATTTTATTAGCATTTGATTATAACTTTCTTATCTAACAGTATTTCAGTTGTTTGAAAGAAAAGATACAAGCTTTTAACACATACTTGGGTAAACACCTTTAAAATTCAGATTTCTGTAGCACCTCTTTCAGATGTTGCAGGTATCAGGCCAGTTTGTGATGGACAGCATATGGCTGTGGAGCTACAACTGTGATCTCCCGAACAGTCACTTCCTCTCTTGCCAAATCCATATGTATACAGTTAAAACCAAAGGTATGAAAAGGAAAAGTGACACAGCATTGATTGGTGGAAAACAAAGTAACCATAAATGAAGCTAGTGTTTATCTGATGGGAAAGCACAGCCCTGCAAAACAGTAGGCATAAGACCATTGATTAAATTTTCTCACCCAGCTGTGAGCATATGAAAACAGAAGAACAGCCCATCAAGCTCAGCACCCTGACTCCTATCAGTGGCTGTAAGCAGATGCCTTGTAAGAGGGTGACATCTTCTCATTCTGCTTTGTTCTCTGTTCTTCACCTACTAAGTGCTACCTTTTCTTTTGCTTTCCTGATACTGCATTCTAAGCTATCTGTCATAATTTTAAGATTTTGCTCCAGAATAGAAACCACCAGCTCAAAGGCCATAATTCTGTGAGTTGGCTGCCCTTTAGTTTTTTTCACACTATCACTTTATCTACGCTGAAAGCATTTCTCCAGGCTGTACCTTCACTTTATCTACACTGAAAGCATTTCTCCAGGTTGTACCTTTCCAATACATGTGACTCAGGTTTTTTTTTTTAGTACTCAGTGCTATCCTAGCAAGCATGCAGACAGATTCCCATACATCTTTTATCATAAAATTATGCCAATGCATATAGAGGTACCTTGATGTTACTCCATCACAATTTCTAACTGCCACAATCTCTAATCATAAATGCATAGGTTAACCACCACCCCCTCTCACCAGGCTGGTGCTCCTGCCTGCTGCTCCTAGCTGCACTATTCCCTCTAATCATGATGCTGTTGCCTCTAGCTAGCAAGTCACCCCTATACTGAAACCCCTCACTGTGCTCTTCCCACTCACCACAGTACCACTTATATGTTATTATCACACATTGATTTCAGCTCTGAATAGGTTCATTAAAGAGAGCCTTTACTAAAATCCATTCACTTAAGTTACTGTCCTTTGAGACTTCAACAAAAATCCAGCACCATTTAATCTCTTGTCATTGCAGTAGACCCAGTTGTGATCCTCTCCCAGCTTTCATGATTTCTGTTCTCTGAGTGATGACTAAAGGGGAATCATCTAAGCAGCTAATTGGGTTTTATTAGTGATTCAGCATGTAGGTTCACTGAAGAGCCTCCATCTCTCATAAATATTATCCGCTATGAATATACCTTGGATCTCAGGAACAGAGGCCCCTTCAACACTAAGTTACTTCTTCATAGGAAACAAAAAGCCCCTTCTTAGCTTGATAAATGTCTGCATTTCCAGAAGACTAAAATAAGGACTTTGATTACAGTCAAACAATCGCTCAGGACCAACTAAAGACAATATTGTTTTTTACTTATAGAGAAAGGATGTAACATATCATCATGAATCGGACATCAACACAACCAAATGACTGCACTGGCATATTTTGCTTTAGCTTCTAAATGAGGTATGTTTATTTCAGTTTATCAAGAAATGTCATCAGAAAACTCTTTTTTCTCAGATCCTCCTTCTTACATCCCTGCTTGTAAGACTCTTTCTAAAAATATGTTCCAATGGATGACCTTAGGAAGTATTTATAATCTACACAATGAACAAGTGTAGATAGAGATTGAGCATGCTTTTCATTATAACTATTATTCACAACTATTTCTTGTGAGCACAAACCCCAATACCTGGCCAGTTGTCCTCATGTATAAATGTGCTGTTTCTTACATTAAAAAAGGACTATATTTCTGTCAGGACTCTAACAACAACTAATTAACAAAGAATTTGCATATATGCACATGTGTAAATTAATATACATACGTGCATACTGTATTTTAGTAAATTACTGGCATGTGTTATTGTGCATTGTGACTCATGAATCATGAATCCATTTCACAGATTATCATTTCCCATTAAATTAGTGCTTTCCATATGGTATCTCCAACGCAAATCCTACAACCTACTTATTGTGGTTAAAAAAAAATCTTACATCAAGAACACACTGTCCTGGGCTTTGAAAAAATGTTTGAAATCAAATTATTCTACTATGTCTAATACTGTTTAAAGATTTAAGTGATTTCTTCTTTTTTTGGCATTTTATTTTTAGACTATATCTATTACAAGTTAGCATGTTATTTCTTTGTGCTACTGGACTAGCATAAACCAGAAGCAATTTTCACAAACTGGAGAGGATTCTTATAGTACAGCACCATATTTACCCACAAAGAAACCACTTCATCAAACCACAGTGTCCTTTTGTAATGGCCGTATTAATACATGACAAGAGTGTTGTAACCATTGCACTTACACAGTCAAAACTTTTATGGGTAACTCATGTGAAATCCTGCCCCTACTGAACTACCTGAATCTGCTACCTATGCAATGTTTTTGTAGAAATTGAATTGTAAGGGGTTCGCAATCACATTTATCCAAAAATGTACTACTAAAAAGGGTAAAATGAAATTTTTACAAAATTTATTTTATTTCTGAAAAATCCATGAAAACCTTTTCACAAAAGAAAAAGACACTGCATTTGTTTACCATGTCATTAGAGTCAGGTTTTTGTTTTTTTATACGTCACATTCTACAGATTTTATGTGAGAAGAAACAATGCAAGTTCTGACTGAATAAGCTCAGTATCCTTGCAAGTTTTGAACATACTTTCCAGGACCTCTGATGTAAAGAAAGTTTAATTAAAGGGTGGGGTTGGAATATCATTCTCATTTTTAATGAAGTAGGTTGAGATCTTGCTACTGTAAGTAGGACTGGTTCTGAACATTTTTTGATCAGTAAATTGGAGCATATATGACTTTCATTGTTCCAGGAAGCCCTTTGTAGCTCTACCACATCTTCAGCTGGTCTCTAAAGTGTTTATGGACTAAGCTGAATAGATTTTGTTCTTTATGTGCTCTCACTTCTCTGCCTGTTCCATTTTTGTATTTGGACAGATAGCCAAAATGAGCTCTACTGGCCATCCAGGGCAAGAGCTGTTTTAAATCCAACCACTTCTCTGTGCTTCACATGGTTCATATTTTATTACTTCATCACCACTTCAGTCTTTGGTTCTGGCACTTTTCCCGTGCAAGTGACATTCACACTATATAATTGAGCTTTATTCATGGAACTGTGAAACAGACAGAAAGTATTCCAAAATGTGGAAAATGAAAAAAAAAAAATCCAAAAGAAACAAAACAAACATCTAAAAACAAACAACTTCACCGTGACATTTTCTTTCCTTCTTGGCTCTGGCTTGCTGGCAACAGAGCATTGAATATGCAAATCCATAACTAATGAAGAGTTATATCAGTCAAGGATAATAATAGAGTAAGGAGTTACATAAATCAATATAGAGAATAGAATCTATTTTTGAGGGGTATGGTGATTTGTTTGCAGGATATGTATACACACACACACACATGAAATTATTTTTATACTATCAGCCAATAAATACATTACCAAATTCACCTGGTGTTTCTCTGTCTTCAATAGACTACCGAACCCCCCAGATTTTATATATATACTTGAATGAAAAGTGTTCACCAGCCATTTTATCTTTTCTTATTCTTAGCACTTCTTTGAGCGAGAGTCTCCTGATAATTGTCACCTGAAATTTTCCTCAAAGATTTCTGGGAATTATTCTACTAGAGATATAATGCATAAAAGTTGCCAATAACAAAGATTTACTCTACCAAATGAAGGGAAAAAATGCAGTTTCAATGGTCAGTGGTTTGAAATTATCAGAGCAGCTGAGACAACTTAGCAATAAGTCCAGGAATAAAACTAGCAGCAGAACAACTTTCCTCTCTTACCTTTGTCCCTCAGCTTTCCCTGTTTTTTGGAGATTATTATTTTCTGTCAATGCTGTGTGATATGTCAGTGTATGGATAGCAAAATGGCATTCAATTTCATTTTGCTGCAGTGTGGCCTTGCAAAATAATTTCTGATTTTCTGCTTACTGTCTCTAGAATGTCTTCTTTGACATTACTGTATTTTTATTTTTCTTTCCTTCTGTCTTGCATTTTCCCCATATGAATTTTAATATTCTACTTCTACTTTCCCAGTTTTTGTCTCCATTCCTCTCTGTAGATATCTTCCAGTTTTCATTACACTATCTTTTCATTCAAAATAAAATTATTATTGTTTTGATAGGTTAATTATTTTCAATTTAAAAAATAGTAAAACTTTAATATTGCAGTGCGTAACTCTTCCTCCTGATGAGAACACAACAATAAGATGATTCCTGTGATCAGTAATATTTAATGTAAGCTGTTAAAATAGGAAGAAAACTAGGAAAGAGGAAACATGAACACGAAGCAATTCCATGCGAAGCAGTCTTAATTTGGACAAATGTTGGGAGATTGGAGCCCTAACACTGGTGATGATACCTCTATATTAGGAACACAGAAAATTCCATTTCTATTGCATAATGTTCTGGGAGGATATCTTCACACAAAACTACTAAATATTATTGGACAAAAAATGTACTCCATCATTTTTGTTGGTATCAGTCTGTTTTATATATGTAATGCTTTCTTTTTGCAGTCTCAAGTATTTAAGAACTGCTGTACACTTCAGATCTGGCCAAGCTTCTGTCTCAACAGTGGCTAGAGGCAAATACATAGGAAAGAGTAACAACAGAAGACTATTTATAGGGACATGTTTTTCCTAACAGTCTCCTGAACCCCCAGCCATTTTCAGAATGGGCAATTTCCTGAGTAAGATACAATTTATTTATTTAATAGCTGCCCACAGAACTCTTGTCTCAACTACTCCTGACATTGTTTGTGCCAGGTACAAGGGATTTTTTGCATTCCAATTCTCCTTTGCCAAGGAATTTGAGAGGTATGCTACCTATGCAGTTAATAAACACTTGTTTTTGTAATTTGAACCTTGCATGCCCCCTATACCTAGGCAAACAAGTCTAAGAATTTCCTAAAGAGCAAAACGGCTTCAAAAAGAACAGCTGAAGAAACTGCATCCTAAAGTATTCTGTTAATGAGAGTGCCTATCTGAAAGAAATCATGGTTCAAATTTACTCCTTTTCCATTTAAGTTAGAGTTTTAATCCCATTATTAATGAGGATACCCTAGTTAATAAGGAGCAGTCAAGTTTCTACACTCCTTTGTCAAAAATATTTGGTTACTCACTGCCTCAGGAATGAAAATGAAAACAAATCTACTGTTGACTGTCAGGTCAGTCCCTAATGCATTCACCACAGGGTTTCTCTTTAAAATCAGACCATTGTCAAGAGAATTCTGAACATTGTATCTTACAGCACTGATGAGCTACCCCTTGAAATTGTGGATTTTGGCCTCCTTAACAGAAAAAAGAATCAAGCATTCCTATACTGCATCCTTGATGGACATTTATCTTCTGAGCTGCAGACCACTAAGTCAAGACTTTGTTTCATCTTGAAAGTAGTTTTTTCTATCAAAATTTTCGTTTCAGATCAAACGAAATATTTCATGTTGACCGAATATGCTTAATTGTATTGGTAAAAATTTTTACATATAAATGAAACTCAAACTGAACTGATCTCTACATTCTTTTATTCAAATACATAGACATAGAAATAGCATTCTTCCTGAGAACACAGTCTTAATGAACATGTCTAAACAGTAGAAATTATCCAGATGAAGTAATTAGGTGAGGCTGTTCTATATTACAAGTCAAATCAACTCTAATTCAGCATTAGTTAATAGAAAAATAAACGAAAATTATCTTGTAAACAAGACCTGCATTTCTAGAGGACACAGTGTAAATGTAAACAGTACAGGTGTCTATTAAGAACCATAATTATCTTATTTGGACTTGGAAGCAGTTTTTAAATTTTGGGAAAAATATGGTACTCTAATATGCATTCATGGAAATATTTTAAAACTACATCTGTTCCATCTTCAGTTTTAATTACACTTCTGTTAAGTCAAAAATAGTCATCTCACAACCATGACATGGTTTTTGTCCTAGTGCAAATATATAAAAGCAGTATTCAACAGTACATAAGCTCTTACACACAATAAAATTCCTGCATAGGTACCTTTTGTGGATATTATTTTGAAGGTAGCTATTAGTACAGTGAAAGAATCCAGACGGCTGAAGACTAGACACATAAATATAATAAGAATTATTGTAGTTTAGCTACAAATATCAGCAAAAGTTACAGACAAATTATGACTAAAGTTTGCTTAATTAAGTAACAAGAACCAAATGGTAACCAAAGTGCTATATAACATTTGATGCTAGGAAACCTCAAAAGAAAGAAAATAAAACATTATGGAAGAAGGGAAAAAGGGATAAAGGAAGAGAGGGGGATTAAAAAAAACAGAAAAAAAAAGAAAACCAGCTGCAGTAATATCTGTCATTCATAACTTACCATAATTATCTACTCTGTAAAATTGCTGCTGTAATTTGAAACCTCCCTCCTGATCTAACTGGCAGACTAATGCAATGACTTGACTAAGAACCAGGAATGTAGATCTTGCCATTATGTCAGATTCACTTGGATTTTAATGCAATATTCCCTCGGGAAGGTCCATGATTTAATTAAAAACATTGTGTTTCACTGCCCAGCACAGCACCTGCAACTCTCTTAGTGTGTGAATCTTGATTCCCTAGAGTGCATTGCAGCTGACCTTTTTGATTTCCATTTAGCGATCACTTTGCAGATAGATTTTAACTGTTTCCTATTTAGCTCTTAAATGCTCTTCTGTGCCTCCAGTTCTTGAATTTTGATGTTTATCAAAGCATTATTTCAAATTTGCAATGATTTCTGTCCTAAAAGTACTGCTCCCATAACAAATACAAATAGCAGAAATCAGAGTCAGCTATGATTTAGAAACTGATTCATTCCATGGACTATAAATGCTTCGGAACAGAGCTATACAAAATAGCTTGCCAGCGAGTTAAAGCAATGTTCTCAAATTTTTACCAAGCATACTGTATTACAACATAACCTTATATGATACAGTATTTTCTATTCTGAGCTTCATAATCAATAGGGTGCTTTGTCCCAGTTCCTTTTTATGCACAGGAAATAAGTCAAGGAGTTGGAAAGAAGCCCTATCTAGGCAATATTCCAGATCATGACAATATGGCAATATGGAGATGTTAAGATAGGTGGTTTTATGAAAATCATGACATTTTTAGTTACAAAGAGGTAATCATTCTATTGCTTCTTATCAGAGTAGAAGTGCGTGGAAATGCTTTTGCACAAGGCTGCTGCTGGTCTTGGCAGACCCACTGTTAAGAGAAGCAAAAATCAAAGTGAATTCACTTCCCTTTACTTTTGAACATAATGAGTTGTCTCTGTTAGCTGGTGATTTGTACAAGAAAATTTCCATAGGCCATATAGTTTATTCATATTTAATTCTAGACCGACTACAACCACAAACACCTCTAATGGTAATAGCAAGCAATCAAATAACAAGCAACAAATTAGCTTGTAAATTAATTGTGGTTCTTCTTTAACACAATTGTGCACCTGGTAACAGAAAAGGTACAGAGCCTTTATCTCTCTAAAACTGAGGATGTTTCCAGAGCTTTGAAATACCAGCTACTGCAGTGCCCTGTAAGGTCATATTTTTCTCTACTGAGCACTTTGGAGGAGCCTGAAACTGGTGGTATGGAGCAGTATGGAACTGTTCAGCTACTGGATATTCACATTTGGATCTCTGGACTGAAAACACCAGGTGTACCTACCCCTACTGCTCCTATGTATATTCTGATCCATTAGCCCTGCTGAATTAGATATTTAAAATTCTTTGTTAGAAGAATAACAAAGTTACTAAAAGAGAGTACAAAGCCTTTCATTATATTGTGAATAAAATTAACAGGGACTGATTTACTACTGCCTATAGTAAACACATTACACTTGACCAGAAAAGTGGATTTATGAACATGTTGCACCACTGGTCAGCGTATGTCAGACTAAGTGTACAGAGAAACATAACCTCTAGTTTCTTTAAAACCATTTTCAAAGTGAATCTTTTTTAAGGGGATGTCTCAAAATGCCACGGTAATTCTGCCAGTATGGAACTCAGATTCACACTTTTATTCTGAAACAATGTTTATAAGACCTAGAAAAAACATCAGGAAAAAAAAAAAGCAGGAGGATTTTCAAAGCTGCTTTCTCATCACACTGAATCAATCTTAGTCAAAGATTAATCAGCATAACCTATATGTCCTTTAGTCTCCAGTAAACTGCTCCTCTTTCCTTCCTACAAAATGCACATCTTACTTCTTAAAAGATGCAAAATATTTAAACAATACAGTGTTGGAACAGGTAATACATCTTCTCTGAGCTACTCCTGCCAAATTTCGCATTTTTCAGAGCTTATAAGCTCAGGAGAAATTGCTGAAATGCAATCTTATTTTTTTTCCCTTTCACTTTGACTGTTCATCACATGGCAGTTCCTGTAGTCAGACACTGAATATAACAATGAGCTGCAGCAATGGAGAAATCAGTAAGGACTTAGGAGGGTGGCATGAATGGCATAATTTTTTTCAGCCTGTGTAGCAGCTTGTTATTAAACAGGCACTGATACAATCTAAGGACTGTCCAAAGAGTTACCTTGTCTTTACAAGCTTCCCCTAAGGCTCTATCTTAATCAATAAGTTTTTAATAGTTTTACAAGTGTTGTGTCCAGCAATGCTGGGATATAGAAAGATAAAAATGTGCCTTTCTTGATATTGACTAATTAGCTCCATGAGATGGGAAGACAATTTTGCATAATGAGAGCTTCACAGAGTCCAATGAGGGCTTTGTCTACTCCTCACATGAGAAAGTATTTAAGGGACTTGCCTGACTGCTGGGCTAATATGAGTCTGATATCCTATAGAGTACCAAGACTGGATCTCATCCATAAAGACTTGGCAATCTGTCCCACTGAGATGCCAAGAATTAATTCAAATGTTTGTGCTAAAGATGCAGTTTAGTATCTTAGAATGAGGAGGTTAGCTGCAAACAGGCATGATTGCTATCAGTATGCTCTCAAAATAAAGGTGACTGCTTAAGAGGTAAATTGATGCAGATAATTCAATTACTGTTTCAAACTGTCACAAAAATTGATAAGAAACTTTTTCTCCTTTAAGATGTTAACATGATCAATGGATTTTAAAAGTGCTCCTTATATCCTTTTGCATATCCTTCCTCCTTGGTTCTGTCTAAAAAGTGCACTTAACTAGGTTAAAAATATAAGGATTTTCAAAAGCTCTACTAGCTCTAGAAAATAATTCTGATTGGCAGATCCAGTTGGGTGGTTCCTTATAACATTTGAGACTTTGCATATTTCTGCCACCTACAGTGCAAAAATAGTGTCAACACTTAGTGTTAGGGGACAGTTCCTACTACAAAACAGGCCCTAGAGAGACTTGTCACTGCAAACAAATGTGAACATACCCACCTACGAAATACAGCTATGGCTGCAAGCTTCCTTTCTGCTCAGCTCTTTTTACTTTTTTCTTAAGGTAATACACTGCAGCTTTAGATTAATTTTCATGCATTTTCTTAAACAAATATGTATACATTCAAGATGAACAGACATGTAAACATTGCTGACTGAAAATCAAACCCTCAGCAAACACACTTGCTGCATAACTACCTGGCATCTTGGCTACCCCTCCTGTCAGAATGGCACCCTGCCCGCTCCGAAGTTGGTTTGACCCCTCTAGCAATGCACGGGTGCCAGACAGCACCGACTTCTGCAGAGCAGCCTTCTTCAAGCCACACATGCCATCCCCTCTGCAGGAGCTCCTGCTCCATGCCAGCAATGAAGCACTGGCACAACATCCTTCCTCACAATTGATCCCACCTGTTGATACTTGCACAGCCAGCGATGGGAAAAAAAAAAAACCAAAACAAACAAACAAACAAACAAACAAACAAACAAACAAACAAACAAACAAACAAACAAACAAACAAACAAACAAACAAAAAAAAAAAAACCCACCAACTAGGAAAGAGAGGCAGACAAGCATTTCTGGTTGCCAAAAAGGCAGGTGGACTAGCAGCAGGTGTCTGATCAACTCAGGAAGATAACAGGGTGTCAAAATTGTTTCTAACAGAAAAGTGCAGTACTTCTTGCAGGACTCCATCCAAAGACAATCAACATATCCATCAGTGATTTTGGGGGGCAGCCTGTAACATTCTTTGGTGATAAATAGAGAGAAAATAGGTCCATAGTGTTACAAAAGCAACTCAAATACTTGGCAATAAGCTGCATCACTATTCTCTTTTCACCAACAAAAAAATATTCATATGGAGCATGAAAGGCATACTAGGAAGGTTTTATCTTTGACACCCATGAGGCCTTTTTCAAAACCACACTGGAAAATGCTTGAGGGAAACCCTGATCCCTCTCGAACTGGCTATGCCAAAAGTTTATCTTTTGCTCTGAGTGATTAATAGGTATTGAGGTAAATAAGCTTACAAAATATCAAAATGTGATGCACACAGATCTCATGTTTTCAGCTCTGTAGAAATGGGAAAGGGAAAGGGAGTTCCTTTAGACTGAAAGGATCTTTGAAAGAAAATGCCAACAGCAAAGTCCACATTTCTTACAGAAATATCTAAAAAGTACCATCCAAAAATCTGTGCAATTTGCAAGGCTGAAATGTCCTTTTGAGGTTAAAATTAGCAATGCATCTGTCTCTAAATAAATAAATGAATAAAAATCCTATCATTAATTATTATCTTTTCATCAGTATCTGGGACAACTTCCCAACTGGCTGAAATTATTTTCTTTTTTTTCTCTTTCTTTATAGAGCCATCATGATGTGTGGTCAATTGTGGCTGGCTATTACATATATTTTTTTCTTGCTTTTCCATTGGGATAATCTTAATGTGACATTTTAGTCCTCTTTGAAATATATATGAATGAAAATGAAAAAAAAAATTCATCCAGAGCTAATTATGTGGATAAATATAAATCAGGATTACCTTTATGGCAGGAGTTTGGGATTTTCAAAGAAGCCTGCTGTCCAAACACAGAATTTACATCATAATGATATATTTTGCTGCCTGATGCCAAGAATGGAATCCAGAACCTCTCTTACTTTTCCAGGCATGTTTTTATATATCCAATGACAAGCAGATACATACAAATTCTGTGAGGCAAAATGTGTATCTAGGACTTCCCAAACCAACAAAAACAACCTCAGGTACAGCGTTACTACCTTTCCTTTTCTTTCCTTTGGCTGATTTAGCCTTTTAGGATACATATAGACACTTAAATGCTCTCTAGATACTGCTTTAGCTATTAAATGTTTTATCTATTCTGGATACCATTTTGTCTAAATTTTTCCTTCCCTTTTAGCTTCATTTGGATTTGGGTGTTTAGCTCTCTCAGACTCTGGAAAAAAATGGCCACCAAAACTAAAAAAAGATTCATTAAGTCACAAGGTTTAATAATGCAGGCAGTGCCAACAAATAGGAATGTTATTTGTTGCATTACTCCTACTGCAAATAATGCAAATATCCTGGTTCCCTCCATGGAGCAACTGAGGGGCAAGATTTCTAGGGTATATTGCCTAAACATAGGCATCTGATTTAATTTTAGGACATGATGCCTGGTTTACAGTTGCTATTCTGGAAAGGCACATATTTTTTCATCCTTTGCAGATGTCTGGATGAATCCAAAGGTGCAAAAGTAGTACTTGGCATGAACATCTAGTGAACCTCAGACCCTCCCCATACATCTCCATTGCAGACATATAAAGCTTCACTCTGCTGCTTTGCCTTTGCTTTTGAGTGTAGGTGCTGTGGAACCAGCGCAATCAAAAGGGAAAATGAGAAACTGTCTTTACAGTCAGCATCTCAGAGTGCTGACCTTGTGTTTCTTTCAATAATGACAACAAAGTGCTGTGTCTTTCATTTGTCTTTATGGCCACACTTTTCACACAGTCCTGTGTAAGGCACTGAAAAGATATGAGACAACTTTGAGAACAGCATAACAACACACTGGGCAGAATTAAAAATGAATACAATAAAAAAATCAAATGTCAGGTACATTACTTCCTACATATCATACAGTTTATAAATTACATTTAATTCAAATTCTGTTACTGCACAGTATCTATATAAAAATATATAGCAATAATAATTTCAGCACTGGGTAATGAATGTCCCGGGATTACGTTGTAGAATTTGAGCTGGTATCAAAGCTGAAATCTGTCCGTATATATATATATATATATATTCCATTTCCATTCCTTAACTTGAAGAAAGCTCAGTCAAGAAAAAACAAAATCCTAATAGTTTAAGTACTTGCTGTTGGCACAGAGATGGAAATAGGGGTGATGCTTCCTTATTCTTGCAAATAAAATTTCCCCTCCTGGGCATAAATTCCCCTGTATAACAGGATATTTTAGAATTAATTCAAGACCATCTGCAAAATTTCCAATTTCTAATATATTTATGGATAATGTACTAGCTTGCATATAAAGAACAGTGGCAATGAAGGACACTGGAGCCATAGAGCAACCTTTTTGAGGGTATTATCTATAGTCAACCATTTTTTTTTCTGGAACATTACTGCTACTACTACTACTATTATTATTATTGTTGTTGCTGTTGTTATTTATAAAAATGCTGAGGTATGTGAATGGGACCTCATCCATCTTACTCAAGGGGACATATCTTGTTTGGACCATTCTCAACTCAAAACAGAGTATATAGGAAGTTTTTGTAAGACTTGTTGAAAAGATTTCTTTTGTATTTTAAACGAGGTTTTTTTTCTCAATAACCATTTTTCCCAATAACCATAAAATTGTCAGTGGAATTTCATATAATAATTCAGAAGGTACCTGAATTATAAAATATATATAAATATAAATATATGTAAATATATAAAAATAAAAAAATACTGGAGTCTAAAATATTATTTCAATCAAATGTGAATTATCTGAATCTTAGATTTACCTCAGTTGTCATTGTTTTCTTTGGGCCCAAGCTCCTTACCACATCTTTTTTAATACACGACATACAGGAGATCATGATAAGTTCAAGGAAATGTTTTATTTCAGAGATCCAATGAAGACAGGTAAATCTACGTAAATCTCACTACATATGCCTGAAAACATCCCTCAAAAGATTTAAGAATCCAAATAATTGCTTTTACCTGATTTACTGTGAATTTCCATTTTAATAAAGAATTAAAATTTTAATGTGGAAGGATAGAAGACCTGATATGACCATCTCTTATTGCTGAGAATTCGTTGGGATTTTTAGTGATATACTGACAATAAGGCTCAATCCTTAAATCACAGAAATCAGAATTCCATGTATCACGTAATAAAATATTCCAAAGAAATTATGTCAGTTTACAGAATTTAAAGATCTGGATCACAGATTCAGATCAGTAACTATGGGAAACAGAAATAAATGTGTTCAAAATAGCTCTGTGGCAATCCCTCTAAAATGTTCTGTGCCATTCAGCTGAATTTAGGAACAAGTAAATCAGGTTCCCTTATATGCATCTTTTAAAGCAAAAGAAGATGAGTTTACCAGGACTTGTTCCTAAACATAAAAAATTACAGCTGAGAAGTTATTCCTGTAAGGAAGGCTAGACACATGAGGTGGAAACCAGTGAGGTTGTTGCAGTTCTGAGTCTTCAGAACCAGGGACAGAGGTTTGTGCACGTCAGAGGGCTGCTGTTCACCTGAGTGTGCTGATTAAACACACCAGCAAAAGGAATATTTCCTCCATAGCTGGAGACATGTTGGGAAGCCTTCCAGAGCAAAACATACTTGAAGAAGTATGCTAGAAGAGGAAATTAGAACCTTGACTGCCTTAAACAAGAAAAAGTATTTGTAATAGCAGACAAGCAGGATAGACTTAATGGAAACCAGGGAATACATTTCAAAAATTATAAAAATTAGATCCTAAGGATAGAAAAGTGACATGAAGTCCCATGCTCTGTGAATTAATGTGTGTAAGGATGCTGTATGAATAGGATGTCTCCACCTGCCTGTAATCCTGCAGAGATGTAGAATTCAAATCCAGGATAACAGAAAGGACTAGACTTGAATGAAATTGTTCTTATAACAGGCTTGAATTATGCTTTTATCATTCTGCCCAAAGAAATAGTCAAGAGTATAAAATTTCTGCATGTTTGCCTGAAAGTTTTGTCAGCTCTCACTTTTTCCAATCTCCTCTCTGCTTTTTTTCTTCTTAGCCCATTTCATGCTCTTTTGAATGCTTTCTCTCATGTCCTGACCCTCCTTCTCTAACAGGCAGAACTCCATTCTTTTTTGTTCTTCCATATCTTTCATGCATAGTAGGACTTTTTCCTATACTTCTCCTAGGCTAATTCCTCCTCACATTTTAAGTGCTTTGTCCTCTTGTTTCCTTCTTTTCCTAGTCTATCCTCCTCCTCACAGATCTTTCTCTCTGAATTCTCTTACACTTTTATTCTCTGTTCAAATACTGCTTTGGGCGGATGATTTTCTACTGACTCACTTTTTGAGTGAGGGAGAAATTGAATCATATCCCATGCCCCTTACTGCTTCTAGTCTTCGTTTCAGAGAGTAAATGCTTATCTCTTTGGCGATTCGCTAATGTGGAAGCCAGGTGTTCAATGTGTTCAAGATGTACCTTCCAGAAAGAAAACTGGGAAAAAACTTGCGCTAGCTATAGAGACTGACCCTGAAGCAGAACAGTATCACATGGACCCTCTTCTGTTGGGGACAAGAGAAAGGACATGAAAAAAACACTGATTAGGGAAGAAGACAGGACATGGCACTCGGACAATTCAAAAGGGGATTCAAACTAGGCAATGTACTGGTCAGGAAACACACCATAGAGCCTATTTAGTGAGCAGCTCCCCTGAGGCAGCCAGCCAGGAAACAAAACAACAGGAACTGACTGCAGATCCAATACCTCCCCCATAACTGTAGTCAGCTATCTCAGCCCATACAGATTCTCTTCTGTAAGATCTTCTCCAAAATGTATTCTCAAGTACCTACAGCAATTTTTTCAAAAATACTACTCTTTTTTTTTTGAGTCAAAGCTAAATGACAAATATAAAAAAGCTGTAATATAGAGCAGATGCAAATTGGGAATATTTATTGACAGTGGAGAAATACAGATTCATTTCTTTCCTTGGTCCAAGGTAAATGAAACTCACATAATGTAATTTCATAGATTGATGCCTCATTCCATACTTCTCATGCTAAGGTAATCTTGCAGAGAAAAAGTATGCTTCACTGAGTAAAAATACAGTGTGAATTTGAAGTACATTGCTATAAACAGTCACTTTTGGTGTTGGTAAAATCTGCATTTTTTTCTCTGATTTGGAAAGAGTGTCTAGATTTTATGCAATGTCTGTTTTCTCTCTCCCTGCTGCCCTTCATTATTAAGAAAATTTAACAAAATCATTGATCTGTAAACAAAGACTAAAGAGTGACTAAAATTATAAAAAGCAATCAGTGATGAAGCAAAACTATTGGGCATTTATGCCCAGCCCTCAAATAATTTCCCTGTCTTTTAAACAAAGAAGGTAACATCCCAGAGGAGGAGATAGAATTTCCTATAGGGAGAAGGAAGACTGAACTGTTAAGGGCTTTATCATTTCATTACAGTAGATAATTAGGTAATTAGAATGATTAAAAGTTGACAAAGCAACAAGCTTAGATGAATTATAATCCACAATCCTAAAAGTAGCAAGGGAAAAAGCAAAGCGTCTGGAGTTGAGCTGCTGAAAATCCTTAAATGACAAAGGTTAACAGTAGGGAAGATGAGGGCAAATGTTGTTCCTTATCTCCCATTCAAAATACATTTCTTTAATCAGAACCTCCCAGGCTAACATAAGGAAGAGGCTGTGGAAGAGAACATCACCCTTTCTGGAAAAGAGCCTGGAAACACTTCCTACAGATGGCAGCCTAGTTTGTTCCAAACACTCTGCTTGTTCTTCAAAGCATCTGAGAGCAAGACAAAGTGATGGAGCTGTATCTGGGACTTGGGTGACCTCACTTAAGGGAGGTAACTCTTTGCACCTACTCAGTTTGAAAGAGTTTCAGAACAGAGTTATGGAAAATTATGATGATACTGGTTTCCCAAGATATAACTGAAGTAAGTGACTCGATTTAGTGTAATTTGGACCTCGATTTTACCTCTGTATTTAATGTCAGTAAGAAATATTTTAACTCTGTCTGTTTTACAGTTGTGACTGTATTTCCAATTATTACCTGCATTTGGATACCAAGCCTGGGAGACTTGCTGGTTCAGGGAGGAGATGGGAGATACATTACACTTAAAACTGGTGACCAACTCACCAAGGCCAGCTGACAGGACTGCTCTGAAGAGAAGACAGCACTGCAGCATGAAATGGATCTGCTGGATTAGCATATTTCCTGAGCACACTTCATCTTAAAAGCAGCCTGAGCTGCAAGTAGAACAGCTCTCCCCTCCAAGACCACAGGAGGAGGAGAGTGAAGAAAAAATGCATTTTCTTATTTTAGATAGAGTTTTTATTACCATGGCACCCAAAGGCTCCCTTCAGGAATAGAAGCCAGTCTGATGAGTGCCTCAAAAAATGACCCCTAAAACAAATCCAAGTCCTTAGGAGTCAAAATCATTATACACATCCAGAGTATTATTATTATTATTATTATTATTATTATTACTACTACTATTGGCATGGTTCAACTGGATTCCAAGATATGTACTAGCTACTAATTGACTCTAACTGAATAGTAAATCCAGATTTTAACACCAGGTGTTCTCTATAATTTTCCTCTTCTCTCTGCTCTGATTCACTGCTAATCTAAAATTACCATCTATCACTTAAGGGAAAAAAAAAAAAAAAAAGAAATCAGGCTGGATTTAGACCAGATATAAGAAAGAATATTTTCACAATGAGAGACGTGAGGCACTGGCACAGGTTACCCAGAGAGGTGATGGATTCTTAATCTCTAAAAACATTCAAGGTTAGATTGGGGCTCTGGGAAACCTGATCTAGTTGAAGATGTCCCTGCTTATTGCAAAGGAATTGGACTAGCAGACCTTTAAAGATCCCTTCCAAATCAAACTATTCTATGATTTTTCCATCCCAGTTGAGCTGAAAAGCCACATAACCTCTGCCATCCTTATAATTTTCATATTTACTGAAAACTATGCAAAAGGAATCAGTAGAATAGAATCTCTAAGTGGAGAAAAAGATTTGGCATATTTCATTGTGAGCTTTCCTGGGCATATTCCTTTTCTGTTCCTGCAGCTAAGCAGAGGCAGAAAGTAAAAGATGAAGACCTAGAAGTAAATTCCAGCTAATAAAAAAGAGACTTTTAGTTGACTTAGGAAGTTTCTTTGCCAGTTGCCTCTAGCAAAAGAGAATTATTATATTCCCAGTGAAACATTATTATCAGGTGGATTCTTAACACAAAGACTCCTCAAGCCCTGAAGGCAGACAGTCTATAAAATTTGAAATCTTAGAACTACTGGCTCAGGCAATAGCTATTATCTCTTTTTTTTTTTTTTTCCCTTGAAGAGGAAAGGGGAAAAATCTAGGTAAAACAGATATTTAAAACTTCTGTGTCTGACATTTCTTATAACAAGGGATGCTTATTTTCATATCTTCACATTCAGACTCTTCCTATGATACCTCTGATTTGAAAAATAGAAAGCTTAACAGTTATGCATGGCCCATTGTCCAGTGTTACTGTTTAAACAGAAGTCGTGACCTTTTATTTCCTTCAAAAGTTACTTTTACCCACTAGTGGAATGCTCTGAGAAACTACATGATTAAGATTTTTTTTTTTAATTTTAACTGATGCTGTCATCATTTTTCATAACAACTTTTTGTTCTGTCTTTGAAGTTTGTGTTTGGAGAGCTTGTGAGATGAGACCATTCAGTTTGAGGAAAAAAGATTTTTTTCAGTATCTTTGCCCAGTGTCATGCAAGTTGCTAAGTGATAAATGATCCTAGAAGATATGTTTAATTACTTTATTCAGAGAGCATCACTGTATCAACCTATATACTTACTTTTCTAAGTGCATTGGTGTGAAAAAAGTGAGAAAATTTTCTGAGGAATCATGCTCAGCACAGAAAAATTTTAAGAACAGCATTGTACTTTTTCCAAATCTGAACTAAAATAAATACATAAAGACTTGGAAGTGTAACTTTGCTAGCAAAGTTTCAAAGTAAATCAGAGGTTTTACATTCATTTCTCTAAAATATCTGGAAGATTCTCAGGTAGAGATTTCAAATTCCAGCTACTTGCATTAACCTATCTATAAGCTTTGTGGTGTATTCTACTTCCAAGACTTCTTGAAACTGTATTATTTTAAGTTAAGATCCTGTGCTAACCTATCCCATACAGAATTAAACGCAGAGTGAAACAGAGGAATATTTTAGTTCTTGTTAATCATAAGTAAAAGGAATGACAAAACAAAACCACTATAATTCTGTACCTCTAGTATTGACTCAGCAGTTTTGCTTACACACTGGTTTAGAGTACGTGGTAATACAGGGATTTGTTTGTTAGGAATAATTTGGGTTGTCACTTATGTACTGGCAGTTAGTTTCTCTTTGCACTAGATTTCAGGCACTACCTTCCAGTTTTCTGTCTGTTAAACAGAATCTGAGATTAGTAGAAGCTTGATGGTGGATCTTACTAGACCTTTTCCTACAGTGAACTCCCCAAAGGTGATCAAAAGGCTTTTAAACTAAAAAAAAAAATAAAATCAGGCTTTAAAATTACATAAACTAGTTTCCCAAATTTTGTAGGCAGAGAAAACTCAAAATATAATAAAGAGAATATATACACCATTGTATTGCTCTGCTGCTTTGCAGACTTGTCCTGTTATCAGTGTTTTACTCAAATCACCAACCTTCCAAATTGCATCTTACATCTCACTTGTCTATGGTTGCAGGAAATTTCTTTCATCATCTTGATGTGGTATTTGCTCTCTGTCCCTTACCACCGTTTCTAGTGTTTCCTTGGAGCTTCAGTCTCCCAGCTCCAGATAGTCTTCCTTGTGCCTCTTCAACCCTACAAGTTTCTTTCCCTGATTGTGCTCAAGAAGCTCCACAAAGAAAGGAAAAATCCCTGTTCTGTCTGCCCCTACTCTTAGTAAAGGCACATAAAAAAACCTGGAAGCAGAGACACAATGGAACTATCAGTTCTCCATTCAGTAACTATAATTTCTTCTCCTTGCTTCTGATGGGTACTTTTAAATTTGGCTGAATTTTTGAACCATTAGATTTTATTAGATCAAGTTTACTAAACCATCTACTTAGCTGTCTCTTAGGGGGCTGAACAACTGGATACTGCTTTCCAGAGTGATGTGAGTAGCTCAGCTAAGCCAGAACAGCATTGCTCCAGTGAGAACTTGCTCCAATATTAAACTTGAAATAGAATAATACCAGCACTAGGTTTTACAAGGTGGTTTAAAAATTTGTGCATAAAAGTTATGGTTTAGGATAATGCAGAAGTTTGTGCAAACAGCTGACAAATGTGCCCAGTACATGGGTAACACAATGTCCTTCTTTCTCTGCCATTTTTTTGGGCTGTGTTTTTTTTGGTTTGTGGGGTTGTTGTTGTTGTTGTTGTTGTTGTTTTGGTGGGTTTTTTTTTGTTTCTTTATTTGTTTTGTTTGTTTTTTGTTTTGGTATGGTTTGGTTTGGTTTTCTGGGTTTTTTTGGGTTTTTTTTGTGGGTTTTTTTGTTTTGTTTGTTTGTTTGTGTGTTTTTTGTTTTTTGTAAGATGCACTAAATAAATGTTGTGTCACTAAAAGGTAAACTACTTTAAAATGTAAGTCAATACCATCAGGAAAATAAGGAGGGATTTCACCTTTGTAGCTATAATGCATGACCTCTGTAAATGCAGAATGAGGAGACTCACTGACAAACAAAGCACAGTCAATGCTGTGCAATGCAAGAGCTGGAATAAACAAAACCAAGTCATTCTCAAAACACCCAAACAAAATAAAATAAAATAATAACACTTCACTAGAATAATTCATCAATAAAATTGAACAGAATGAAAAGCCAGACATAGGCACACCTTATGTTCTAATTAACTTAGGAGTATAAGAGAAGTAATTTTTTTTAATGCAAAAAACCCATTTATTACAAAACAACTATCCATTTACATTGATTATTGTCCTATTAATCCAACAATATGTTTTCTAACTCTGTTAAACTGCATCCTGAGAATATTCATTTTTTAAAAACTGCTGCTTTAGGAAGATTTGTTTGGAAGTTAATTTTGTCATTCACTAAGCTGACCCAGTTATATTTTAGGAAGGCAGTAAGAATTGGAACTGTGTTGAAGAATTACAGGAAGTATGTTATTGTATCACACTGACTGAATGCCTGCTATACAAAACAGAGAGAAGAGGATAATTAATTTATATTTGTAATCCTTCCACCTTTATGAAAAACATGAAAATTCTGCTCTACAGGTGAGTCACTCCAGACACTCTAATTAGATAAATGCCACTTGTGGTTTATTACGATTAGGAGACTATAAGTTTGCATAACTACAGGTTAGATTTGCATACAGGATAATCTTAATGTTTCAGAATTTGTAAGCATGGTAAGATTTAAGTAGCATTTATTCAAGCACTTCAATTAACTACTTTTGATTATGGAGACAGATACTTTGTCAAATCTTTTTTGCTAAATCAGTAGGAGATTTAATGTCTTAAGTTATATTTACATTAAGAACTTATGAGTAGAGGATCAGGTCCAACTTTTTAGTTTATGTCCCAGTGGATTAGCTTTTTTTCACTTGGATCACAGCAGTCCCATGTAATACCACAGTCTGGGATCAGAGTGGCTGGAAAGCTGCCCAGTGGAAGAGGACCAGGGGGTGCTGGTTGACAGCAGGTGATCATGAGTCATTCTGTGCCCAGGTGGCCAGGAGGGACAATGGCATCCTGGCCTGTATCAGTAATAGAGTGGTCAGCAGGACCAGGACAGTGATTGTCCCCCTGTACTCAGCACTGCTGAGGCCACACCTCCAGTGCTGGGTCCAGTTCTGGATCCTTCACTATGAGAAAGACACTGAGGGGCTGGAGTGAGTCCAGGGAAGGGCAGTGGAGCTGGTAAAGGGTCTGGAGCACAAGTCTGATGAGGAGCAGCTGAGGGTCCTTGGTTTAGCCTGGAGAAAAGGAAGCTCAGGGAAGACATTATTTCTGACATCAACTGCCTGAAAGGAGGCTGTAGTCAGGTGGAGGCTGGTCTGTCCCCCCAAGTGAGAGGTGACAGAACAAGAAGAAATGGACTCAAGTTGCACCAGAGGAAGTTTAGATTTAGATATTAGGAAGAATTTCTTTACTGAAATGATGGTCAGGTGTTGTAAGAGGCGGTCCAAGGAAGAGGTTGAGCCACAATCCTTGGAAGTGTTCAAAAGGCATGTGGATGTGGCGCTTGGAGAAATGGTTTAGCAGTGAACACTGTGGATCTGGGTTAACCATTAGACTCAATGATCTTAGATGTCTTTTCCAATCTTAATGATTTTATGATTTCGTGCTAGAAGAGCTGGTGTAGAACATTTTTTTTGTTTGTCTCAGTTTTGTTTTGCTTTTTAACAATAAGAAAATGCCCTTTACTTGGAGAAGTGGATAGCCACCAGCTGTGCCAGGGAAACACCTAATGCTACAACAGTAATGGAAATTAAAATTAACATCTGTATTATGACAGCAGGAGCAGTACTGGAAAAACTCAGATTTTTCAGTGTAGATCTGTACTAAACTTTTTTTATCACTGTGCAGAAAACAATTTTCTTTTGCTAATTGTAGGTTGTGGATACACAATGTCTGAAAATGTGGGGTTTTATCTTTTCCCAGTGAAGTCTGCCCTGTTGTAGTCCACCTCTCTCTAAAGATGGTTAATACCTGAAAAGCTGACAGAATGGCGTTACTTGGCTGTAATATACTCAGTACTCAAATGACTTTCAAACGGTGTATAAGTTTTATCAAATCAATTGAATGGGAAATTGGGTACAAATTCATTACAGTATAGGCAGCTTGACCATATAAAGAAGCAGCCTGTAGTAGAAAATGTCATATTTTTAAGAAGTATTACGTTACAATGCGCTTTTTAAGGATTATTAATGTACAATGAGTATGTTGTTAGAATACCATAACAGGAAAGAGAAGGTGCAACACAAGCATGTTCCCAAGAGTACGAGTGGCCTGAGTCTAGCTGAACATGAACATAATGTACGTAGACATATGTTAACATTTAGTGGTGTAACTATGCTACCATTCCTTCAGCAGTGTTCTAGACACCATATAGTACATTCATCTGTTCACTGCATGCCAAATAAAAAGACAAATTAATCATGCTTTAATCAAAATGATACAGCTTAATAAAATTCTTTACAGAGCTTGTAGAGATTTTGTTTGAGCCATTTCAAAAATGTAAAGTTTTTTACATAGCGCTGTTGTTCTAAGAATTCCAGCAACAATAAAGATATTTAGAACTATTGCCATTCTGGAAAAAGAAAAAACAATCAGTCTTTTCTCATGCAGCAGCAATGTTATATAATATTGACAATATTCACATGCTGTTTCCTGGAATTGTTAAAGTCTGATCATATTTCCCATCAATTCTGAATTTAGTTGCCTGTATTCAGTACTTCTAGAAATCCCACTAGATAATTTTCTGAAGGCATTTAAACACATGAGGATGCAAGCAGACTAACATCTGCCAAATTCCTTCTAGGTTCAAAGGGATGACCTGAGGTAGATGCTTAACACAGTTTTTAAAACATTTTTAGGGACTTATCTTACTTCATGTACACCAAACCACTTAAAATCCAATTCATGACAGAAAATTCAAGGATATTTTTGATACAGAAATCTCTCTGCTATTTATCTAATTTAGCTCAATTTTCATTAAAATTCAAATATAAATTAAAAAGTAATTGGATATAGCCTAATTTTAAATATCCCTATTCATGATGAATCGTGTCTTTCAGACACCTAACAACTTATTTGTCTAAAAACTTTATCAGCCTGGCAGCATATCCTTTTGTTTTAGCTACTTGCAGTAGGTATTACAGGAAAGATTTTCCTTTGACTGCTACACAACAGTGTGCTAACAAAGCAAGTAGCTGATGACTCAGTTTTTCAGAATGATTTTGACACTGAAAAACTGGAAGTTGGCCTGCCCCTTTCTTTGCACAAGCACCTGAGGGAAGTTGATAGGCAATGCTAGGCATGGCAATTAGCTTACCCAGCATGAAACTCAATAGAAGCAGGTGCTGAAGAAAGATCTGACTAAGAAGATTTCTCCCTTCTCCTTCCTTCTTTCTCCCTGCCACAGCAGCTCAAAGGTGGCACCTAGCCAGGGGTAAAAGCCTGTCCCATTTTGTTTACCTATTTTACAGGTTGCTTTTCAAAGCACTCAGCTAATAAAGTTGTGGAAAGAAGTAAACTTATATGCTGGCCTGTGTTGCACCATCTGTCCTATGCTATCAGCTAAGACAGCTGTGGAAGAGTCACTTCAAAATACTTTCAGATTACATTGTTCTGAACATCATTTCTAGGAAACATAATAAACAGCAAAATCCTCTTTTCATGAGAGGACTCTGAATATTTGCTACTAGTCAAACCCTTTCCATCTGTTGAAGTGTCAGGAAACTGGTTGTCTTTGAGGGAAAATACATCGACACAGACAAATTAAATCTTTGTCTATTTATAGATACATGACCTGCATTTCTCACACAGAACACTTTATTACATTTTATTAACATGCCTTCAGATTATTTTCAATTTTTCCTGTTTTGGGACTGAACTTTCTAAACAGTTGCTCATCTGTCAAAACCACAGTCACTTTGCATTTCTTGTGTGTTTTTTTTTCTTTCTGCAATTCCAGATCTTTTGGTATGAAATAAAAACACACTTGTCAACATTGCTGAGATTTATTTTCTGTGGTGATTATCATAAGGTTTTGGTTTTTCTTTTTTTTTTGGTTTTTCAGTGGGTTTTTGGGTTTTTTTTGTTTTTTGGTTTTTTGTTTGGTTTGGGTTTCTTTTTGTTTGTTTGTTTGGGGTTTTTTGGATTTCTTTTTTTTTTTTTTCTTGGGTTTTTTCGGTAGAGGAGAAAACTGCTCTAATATATTTGCTTTAAATGAACACTATTTTGCTGCTTCCACTCCAAAATATCTGGTCTGAGACAGCCAAGTCTTGGTTTTAGAATTTAGTATTTTATTGCTGAAATAGGTCATCCAAAATTTAAGATATAAATCTCATTGGTGTAAATCTAAACCTGCTGACCAAAAGCTTTTCACAGACAAGAAATCTGTGGCTGTATGAACAATGGTATCCTAGTTTCCTGACTACCTGTTCTGCTTTCTGTAAATGCAAGATCATATAGTCTTTGTTTCAGGTTGAGCTAAGTTTGTTACTAATAGGAAGATGCAGCCTATCTCATATCTCAGCATGTGATACTCAATCTTGATCAGAGATATCACATGCTGGGACTTGCTGCAAGTTTTGCTGATTATTCCTCTGTATTAAGATGAGGACAGCTGTAATATACTTCATTTTATTCATATTGCACAGGCTTCTAAGAAATTGCCAATTCAACCCACAGCTGGGCAAAGATCTGGCATTCTCACAATACCCCATCAGAATTCCATAGGCATGCTGATGCCACCCACAAATGAGAAGGCATTTTTGCTACCCTCCTGTGAATTTGTAACTGCTGGAAGTAAGAGAAAGATCAGAAGTAAACCTGCAGTACTAAAACTTAGATCCTTAGTGTAGCACTCCAACTCTATTGAAAAGTAGACTCACAACCAAAAGCAAGTGAGAAAAGGCAAGATCTAAGTGATAGGCAGAGTTTTTGAGGCCTCCAAGTGTAGAAAAGAGCAGCCACCAAGAGTCACTAAGTTTTAATTAGTAAGGATTCATGTGTTTGATTCTGGAAGATGCTTAAAAAAAAAAAAAAAACAACGAAAAAAACAGCAAACAGAAGGGTCTATACTGCATGGCAGTTCACAATTTCAGAGTATAGATCTACTGCAGCCAATAACACCAATAACACTACTACTGGTAGACCTGGTCATATGAGGAAGTGATTTGAGGCAAAAGCAAAAGTTTCAAAGAAACATCACTGGTGTTGCAATGTATATGCTTATACTGTGCTGCTATGTGTGCTTCTGTTTAACACTGCCTATGTGAATTTGTATGCTTTCTAGTTAGAGACAAATAAACAGGTTTTCTGGCAGTGCCAGGGTCTGTCATACAGTAACTGATGTGACTGTTTATAAAACAAAGGAAGTCTCCCACTGATCTCTGAGTTAAATTTCTCTGGGTTATGTTTCTAAATTACTTAACCCCCTAGAATTGAACAGATGATGCCTACAGATTAAAGCATACACCTTCAGTATTTGTAGCCTAGAGAATATTGTAAGGTTTAATGGTATCAAAGTTCACTAAAAAAATGCATTTCTCACTACTGAAACAATATCTCTAACCTAGACATTCTTAGCATTCAAGCCCTAAATATCAATTTAACAATGATTATGATAATGAATTTTTCAATTCATATAGTAATATTGTCATCAGCATAAATAAAGTGTGTGGTGTTCATATTTAAATGACAAGTCTGCTTATCTTGCACAGCCTTTCAGACATAAGACATTTGCAGGAGATTTGATCTATGTACTCAAAATCAGTTTGCAGATCCTAGTCCCCAGGAATTTAACTCATATTGACAAGACAATTGTATGTGCAGACTTGCCACTTGATATTAAATAACAAACTCAGTCTGGAGATGTGGATGTCTCCAAGCAATTGAACAAACCAATCTCAAACAGGGATTAGGAATTAACTTCCTTTATGTACCTCTCCACCTAAACCAGTATGGCACAAATCAATATACACTTTGAATTGGTGCTAATTACATTTGAATCAATTTACATCATTATGTGGGACCTTTTTAAACGAAAATGTTTGATCTGCTTCTAGGCACCTAGTTTAAAGGTCTTGAATACTTTTCAGAAAACCAATTCAAAGATTTTTGATTTAAAATATCTTACTTTTGGAGGTACTTTGGATGTATTTTTGGATGCACAGTTTGAGGCACTTTGAGGATCCTTACCTGCCAGAAAGTCCTGAGCAATTCTTAAGCATTTGGGTGTTTTTGAGAGCTTACACAATGTGACTCAAGACACAGGCCAACTTTCAGCTGATAAATAGTAGCACATTTTGCATAATGGAAAGGCTGCATAGAGCTTAACCCCTGCAATTCACTAAATTATTTTTTCTGCTTTTTTATCATCATGTTTTATACAAACATTTAATATTTTTAATATTATTTTGAATAGATCAAAAATTTTGAACATTAATATTGAATATTAGTGCCAGACCTTCAACATACTTAGGAATATATAAAAACATCATTATTTGAGGGAAATGGAAAAAAAAACCCTTGTTAAATTCCTTTCATCTGTTCCTGATTCCACTGTCAGTGAAAGGAAAAGCAAGATGAACTTGACGATCTCTCTTAGTGGAGTTTGGAATACCTCACCTTAGAGCAGCAGCAGCAATGACACAGAAAAAGATAATCCACTGACTTTAATCATGCCTAAATGAGCTAATGTTTTAGATGCATATAATTTCATTTAGATGAAACAATCCATTCCCTATTCTTAGTTTTTAAGGTGCTCAATGTAACAGGAAAAATAGAAATTAGGTAAATTAGGAAAATTATATTAGAAGCAAAAAATGTAATTAACTAGCCAAATTGTATGCACACAATCAGAATTCAGTTGTTTGCCAAGACCATTGTTAGTAGTGAAATTGCCACATTTATTTGTGCGGCTAAAGCAGATGCACCTTGATGAAGTCTAGAAAATTGCACTAATCACACAGTGATTTATTAAGACAGCCTGGAAGCTGATTTAGTAATTTTCTCATAAATAACTCCTCATGGCAGTTGTTTTACACATCAATAGAGTGTTTCCAATAATGTACAGTAAGACACTTCTTAGAAATGAGGTTCACATTTCAAAAATTACCGATTTTTTTCCAGAGTAACTGAATTAAGAAAGCATTTTTACTTTCCTCTTCTATAATAATGTGGGTACCTCAGAAATACTGACACTTGCTCACTTGTATCTCATTAGGCAGGAGTATTACAAATTCAGCATCACTTGAAATTTGAATTATATCCACCGTTATGCCCTTTTATGAACATCTGCAATCTTGCTATCCTAGATGTTTGCATAAGACATTACTTAACTTTAGAGACATTGGCTAGCAGCACTGAGAAAAATAGAACTTATTACTAGATCAAAGAAACTTGGGTTAAAAACTCCTTCATTAACTTTTAGTAAAACTACCTCCTTTCCACTACGTATTGGCAATAAGTCATAATATTAATAATATTCCAGTTGAATTGCATGTGTGTGTTATTATTAAAAGATAATTATATGATAGTTTAAACTACCAGTGATACTACTCAATAATTGTTTTTTCATCATATTTCTAACAGCATATTTCCTAGGCATGCTTTTTCTAAAATTTTCTTTAATAAAGGATAATAAAATTGAGAAAAATATGAACACATTAGAGATTACTCCAACTGAGTACAGTCGCATGGTTGTGCATACAGAAAAGCAGTAAGTAGCTCAGGTAAGAATTTTCTCACAGGAACATACCCTAAAATAATATACTTTTTTGACAATAATTAGCAGTTCCTTTTTACTTTCCAGTGAACCCTCTGGCCATTTCAGGAATAACAATGACAGGCTTAGTTAAGAGTCATTGCAGTCATCTCAGCCAGATACATGTTTATCAGAGGATTGCACGTGGAAAGCAAAGAATAACAACAAAAGCTAGATTTGGTAGGGTTTTTTTAAAAAGAACATCCTATTCTTTTGTGCAAAAAAGCTAAAAAAGTAAAAATATTGTGAAAAATTCATGGCAGAGCAATCAGACCATCCGATATCAAAACCCAATATGTTTGTCTTATTAATGGAAGAGATAGAAATGAGATATTTGGAACGACCGATCAAAATAAGACTATCTTCTGAAATTACACTTTTCTGGATAAATATGAAAAAACTTTTTCTCCTCTCTAGAGACAGTTATATAAAACTATCTATAAAAACATGAAGCTAGTGACCTGTTTGTAGGAGCCAGTTCCTGGAAGCAGCATACACATTAGGCACTGTGCTGAGACATGCTGAGAATTTTGAAGGGTTCCAGAGGGAGGAGAGGGAGCTAAGATATGCTGCCTCTTGAGGGAAGCAGGCCATTTCTCCATTTTGCTGAAATCATTAGTCACACAGAGCCTCATTCCTGAGTGGGATCTGCAGTTATAATTAGTGCTGAGACTCTCATTTGCATTCTTGCTATAAAAGTTAATATTTTACATGTCAAATAACCCATATGGATTCACTTTTAATATTAAAAGAACTTCTGTTCATAATATATAAGCAGAAGGCTTTATTACACATATTTATGCCTCATACCAGGTATCTTTTATGTTAGAATAATGAAATATGACTTATTAATAGAGTTGTGAATCTTTTTGTTAATAGTCTGATTATAAATGTGTTTAATCTACACAATTTTAGTATATTCTGAATCACTATTAGTCAGAAATATACCTTTTTTCCCCTTTGCACAATTTAGCCTCACATTTTCTTGCAAGTATCCTGTTCTGTCATTGCAAGTGATGCCAAAAACATTTCTAACTCTTGAGTCTGTGCAGAAACATGAAGACTATGTCTGAAAATGGATGTCACCTCCATGAAATTCCACGGCTGATCAATCACTAAATACACAGGCTTCAAAATCTGGTTACTAGAAAATGTCAGGTAAAATAAAACCTATTATTGTTAAAGATCTTGGTGTACAAATCCTTGCATCTTTTGAGCTCTGCTTCCATATAGCTAGAGCTAAATCAGCCAGTTAGGAAGCTGTAGGAGATTCTATCAAAATCAATCTTTGTGTAAGTATTCATTGAAGGATCCTAAAATTGCAGTCAGCATAAGTCCTATGGAAACACCTGTGACATCCACATGGATAGCAAATGAATTCTTTATGATCACTGCTATTAGAATGAATACTGACTGAATTCCTTACGGTCAGTGCTGTTAAAACAGAATATTAAATAAGATTCTACCTTGCATAAACTCTGTCACAATAACAACAGTTGTTGCTAAAAATTGTTAGCAATAATAACAGTTATTGCATGTATTCCATATAAGTGCAGAAAAATCAAAAGCACCCTGGTAATGTACTTAGAATAATGAACAAGAAAAGACACGATAATTTCTGATTTCTTTTAAGAGATGGGATAAAAGTAGTGCATGAGTACTATGTGCTGCTTTTCATCCTGGCAGTCTTAGATTTTCTACATTATTGTTCTAACTGTCAAAATCATCTCGCTCGGTTCAAATGTACTTGTCAGAGTGACTGAAGGGTTAATGCAAGAGAAGCATAAAAAGCAATCAGATAGTAAGTAGTTCAGTGTGCTTAATTGGAGTGTTTGGTAAGTTACTATCTCTACCATTTCTACTGGCCCTGCAAGCTGGAGGGCTAGCTTTTAGATATTAATGTACTCGATATACTGTAAGTCACTTCTTGGCAAGGCTAGTATGGTCAGCAATCACAAATACAGCAATTAGCAGTGAGGATATAGATCTTCACAGTGCTGACCACAGTCATGCTCCTCACAGCTATTTTTTCTTTGGCTGGAGGGGGGAAACTGGAAATGAAGCAACAATTATTTTTCTCATAGAAGAAAGGCTGGGCCCCAGAAAATTTGAATCAGTATGATGACAGCTGTCTTTGTGGTATAAGGTAGTGCAGCAACTGGTGCTAACAATCGTAATGTGGAGAAAGAAAAAAGCTTGATTTTGTGAAAGGATTTTGAAATATATTCTTGCTAAAATCATAGGGTAGCTTATTGCGCTTTAGAAGCTTCCACTGTACATTTTTGCTTAAGCTTTTTCTTTCTCTGCTGTGGGTCGTGCCATAGAAACATGACATCCCATGCCAGGCTTCCTTGAGGCTGCGTGAAAGTGGTGTGCATTCTTGCAGTGTGCCCACAGAAATCTGCCTCCCTGCCTTGAAATAACTTCAGCAAAGAAATCAAATACAAAGAGCTAGGATACTGCATGTGCAATAATGATACGTTCCTCTTATTAATAATACTGTTACTAAATATGGATGGCACTTAGCACAAGATAAGGGGATAAGTACAATGCCTTGATCATCGTGCAACCTGAGAAGTGAACACTTGATTAAGTTACAATAAGTTTAAAAATCACTCCCACATCAGCTGAGTTATCACTATCCTGTGTGTACTCTCAAAGAGTCTTAGAGAAGCTGATCTGTATTGATTTATGACTTGAACTCATATTTGGGGTAAACTAAGGTATTAAATTGCCTCAAGTTAGCTAATGGGCAGATTCTTGGAGTGGTATGATGATTCACATGGCAAAATCATAATATCAACTCTAATTTACAAAGTAGAAACATTCTATTAAAAACGTACAGGTAGGCTGAGTAATTTACATTCCTAGAATATTTATACTCAAAACTAAGATAAGCAGAAAAAAAATCCCATAAAAACATTTAACTTGGTCTGATGTATATAAGGCAGGCCATTCTTAATACAAGGTATTGAGTCACTGACATCAACTGAGCTCATTATTTTCAATTACACTCCTTAATTTGCAAGATTAACACACATTGAAACAGTGGTAAGAAGTTAGTTTTTTGATTTGCTGGCTACTTATGCTGATGTTATATAAAATAGAATAAATAAAAATGCAGGTTGGTAAAATAAATATACTATTTAGCAAATCCTAGACTCAAAAGAAACAAAACTTTTAAAAACTGTGAGGGTGATGAAGTATTGGAAAAGGTTGCTCAGAGAAGATGTGGGTGCCCCATCCTTTGGAAGTGCCAGCTTCCAGCTTAGATGAGGCTTTGAGCAACCTGGTCTAGTGAAAGGTTCCCTGCCCACAGCAGGGGAGTTGGAATTAAATGATCCTTAAGATCTCTTCCCACTCAAACCATTCTATAATTCTATGAAAAACTGAGTAAAAGCCATTAGAATACCAAAAGACTAACTCCACAGAGGGTCTTAATCACTAATATGAGGGCAAACGACTGCTCTTCTGGAACCTCACCTCTAGGCACCATGTTTTCTTCGTGAGAGTACCCCAAGTATATACTGGTCTGCCTTGGGGCAAACTCAACAGCATTTTAATACTGGCCATCTCAAAGAGTACATGAATACAGAAAGTCTATCTCCATCCATGTTCAGTGCAAGATGTGATCTGATGAATGCTGTTGGAGCATTTCAACACATCAGACTGGACACAAAATAAAGGTAGTTTCTCACTGGTGTTAAAGCACTATCCAAATGGGACATTATCCCCTTGGCAGAGGGATTCAAATCTCTATCTCCTCATTTTACTGGTATCCTAAACACAGCACATGCCCTCAGCCTCTCCTTTTGAAGTTGACTGCATTTGTATGGCATACACAGACAGTCTTCTCTTGGGAAAGTGAATGACATGTAAAAATGTAATCTGGTAACGTGGACATTTAATTAGGAATGGGAAAAGCTAATATTCTGCTCTTCTGCCAAGATTTATTTATTTCTTACGAACCATAATTATTTTTTTAAATAAAAAATGTTTTATCCACGAGTTCTCAAACTTCTAGATGTGCCTCACTGAGCCAAGGTATATTCAATTGTTTTCTGCACAGTGAAAATATTTTCATGGGAAGCACAAACCACAGCACAACTCTCAGCCTGAGATTAATGGTTAGAATAACTTCTATGAGAATGAGAAATATAGATATAAATCTATTAGGGCAAAAAAAAATTGCATTTGGAATATTCTGCAATTAATCTACTTTGTGTAAAGATTACACCATTACTACCTCCTCTTCTGGTTGCAATCCTCTAAAAAGTGCCCTTGACTGGTTTTCTGTAAAGAAAACATTCAGGCATCCTGATTCAGGGGAAGTTTCTGTAACTGACTTGTAAAAGAGGATTGTGATTCTCTGATGTTCTGAGAGACCAAAATATTCTCTAATTGTTGTCTGCTGGACGTGGCCCATTCAGTCCACTGCTGCTTGAGTCTGTTCAGAGGCATCTGATGCTCCCTACAAATGTAGGGAGTCTGATGCCTGGGGAGAGGCTTTTGATTCTACTCATTGTAGCACTTGATGGAATAAATGTCCAAATCACTTTGAAAATAAGATTTTGATGCCTGAGCTACCCAGATGGATCAACATTTTATACCCACTAAATCCTGTGTTTAAAAAATTTACTTCCCCATCCATCAATCTCCACAGGACACTGTTGCTGTTCTCTGTAGAGAGTGGTCAAAAGGTTTGCTTTTTTATGCAGTAAGTTAACTATTAAATGTGTATGAAAAGATAACAAGTTGGTAAGCGTACTTTTCCCTCTGGAATCTCACCTTTGTACTTTGCAATTGTTTGGTATCTGACCCAGTCTGTCATATGATATCCAGTGAAATTCTGTTATCTTAACAAAACCCATAAGGGAAAATAGACAGGGTTATAGTAGTATTTTCTGAAAGCAATCAATAGCTCCACTTCAAGCATTCTAGGGTGGGTATTTGGTATTCTCACTCTCAAACTAAAAAGTTATACATACCATATAAATACAGCATGTCTGAAACTGTTGGAATTGTTTTCAACAATAGGATCAGTTGAGACAATTTAGAAATAATTTAAGTGATTTCTAAAATGAAAATTCATGTCTGGATAGATCACACAAAACACACAGCAAATCTTTGCTGGTGATCAATAATGATTTGGAAATTATGGAAATTCTGACATGCAGAATGCGGTGAGATTTTATTACCTTCTAGTCCCTAAACAAACCTGCTTAAAAACATATCTTTGCTTTTATGAGTTACAAAAGCTTAAGGACCTTGCTTGGCAAAGTGTAGTAGTAAAGATACTATGGTTTTACAACTTTTTCAGTTGCTCATTTCTTTAAAAATATTAACTGGGAAAAGCCAGGAAAGCTGTCACATAAACAGATCTCTTCACTTGAAATCCGATTTTACATTTGTGCTGTCTTGCCACAGAAAACAATTTATCAACTTTCTTTTTTTAATTAAATACAGTTGGTGAGCATGACCTGAAAGACATTTGCCTATTTTTATATAAATATCTAAGGCAGATCTCTAAACCTGTGTGTCTTGAGCAACAAATATTTAATAAGCTGCCTAACACAGGTGATATTCTCAAGACATTTATAAAGAAAAAAAATGTTTTGCTTGACTTCAATGTTAACAGAATAAATACATAGAGAAAGAAATGGTAAACAGAAAAGATTATGCCTCTTCTTGACTCAGCTATAACACCCTGCATCAAGTAAATGTACTCATTTTCTTCTTTTCAAGAAACAGCTTTTGCTGTCACTGTTCCATATAAACTGCTCTGCAAGATGTTAACCTGGATTTCTTTTTGGTTCAGAAAAGGACTACTCATTATCTAATCAGAACATTTAAAATGCACTTTTTATGCTTGAGAAAGATCATTTCAAAAACTCAGTTGTATCTCTAGTAAAGTCAAAAGCAAAGCTGACTATTTAGAAATCAGGTTCTTGTCTTTCACAGCAGTCACACCTGCAGGACTCTGCATGTCAGAGCAGGGAGGGAGGAAAGGAGCCTCCCTGGCTGCTGATGCCCCACTGGCCTGTCTGCCAGCCCTGCACCAGCCTTTCCACTGGGCTCAGGGTGTTGTGTGGCCATGGCTGGCAGTGCTGCCTCTGCCCACTTCATGGGCTTTGGAGGTACTGCCCCACACACCTGAGCCAGCAGGGTGACACCTTCTTTGCTGAAAACAAGGTGAGGCCTTAAATGGAACAAGTCCCCCACTCTGTATCTTGAAACAATTTCTGCCTCAACCTTGTAGCACCTAAACTATATGAGGCTTGAGCTTTTTCCAATGACTTCCATATATCAAGTGTAAAAAGCCTTTATAGGATGCTTTACAGTCCCAAACTTTCCATGGAATCCCACCAGATCAGTAGGATACTGTTATTTTCTCCCAAATCAACTGCATCAGTTTTGAACTGTTTTCATCTAAGTGAAACAAGCCCTAAAAGAGATCTGCATCCCCTGACCCTACCTGTGTTTATGTTCAGGATTGACATGAGATGAGACAGACACAGAAAATGTCCTTGACTCAAGTTTCTTGGAGTTCCTTGCCTTCAGACATCATCTTTCCTTATGGACAGTGAATTCCTTAATAGTGGCTACAACAGCTATGGTAGGTGAATCAGTTCAGAACCATTACTGAATTAAGGCCATAAACATCTTCTTTGATTCACATGCTCATTGCAAAATTCACACTGAATAAAACTTGTTAGACCAGAAGATCAGTAGTGTTTTACATGAGCCTAAACTATATAAAGAATAAGATAATGGTTTGGGAGCAGGATCTACAGTTAGCACCAGATGGGACCTTATGTGCTATCAGAGCAAAGAATGGTCAGCCTTGGACTGAGATTCCACGTAATTTGATGTACAGGCACAGTCACTGAATGTGCATTGTATGGAGATTGTACAATATTAGTGCAGTGTGTGGAGATGCTAATGTTGCCTGTCTCTGTTTTGGCTAGTAAGAAGTATAATCCAATGTATGCACTTCCTGGTCTGTTCCCTCTGTCCTTAGAGATAGAGGTACTGAAGCAATGAGGGAGCTGAATCTGTAAGTGCATTCCACTGAACAGTAAAAAAAGTTAAGGCCCTCTGCATTATCAGACCTTAAAATTCAAATGATAATTGCTTCTCCTACAGTTCAGGAAGATGAGAATAGCTAGGAAGATGTGGTAGTAGTAGATCTAGGAGTAAAGAAAAAACTCCTTCACTCAGGGCTTAGTGAAGTACTTCTAGAGGAGAAAGGGATAGATGATATTGTGCCTACAATCTACTGTATCTATTGTGTCTACAAACACCCTGCCTAGTGCCTATTTATGATTTTATTCCAAGATGCCTAGGTTTTCCCCCAACAAGAAATAAAGCTCAGAGATTTGTAGTTTCAGGTTTTGTGACCAGATGTTTGGAAGTTAGGCATCAGGGCTCCTTGTGCTGTAGTAGCAAAGTCTCTTTTGGATACAGACCTAGCTGTAAAATGGGAATGTATGTATGAAATAAAATATTCAACATATGAAACTAAGAGCTCTGAGTCATATAGAAAAGAAACTTTACATAACTAGGGGGAAATGCTAATCTTCTGAGAACAATTTTATTTCCTAGAAGACCTCAGAGCATAAGAAACTTGTGATCAATGAAGAATATTTTAATCAAAAAATAACCATTTCATTCAAATTTTGTTAATTTTGTTTTCTTCATTTTTCTCACATAAAACCAAATATCTACTGAACTTATTTATGTATATATTATTTAATTATTTTCCCTCAAAAATGAATATGCAATTTTTGCTCTGAAACTCAGGTAGTTAGGAAGGGATATAAAGGTTCCTTAAGAAGGTCATCTAATCTTTATTAGATTTAAGTAGGGCTCTGTGAAAGCAGTGTCTAAGGTTAAGCCCCGCAAAAAAGGAGAATAAGAATTTTCTATTTCTAAGCTTATATATATGTATAAAAAAGGTAATCACCTAGGTTTACTACCTCATGTTAAGCAAAATCCTTATATCAATAAAGGAATAATGTAGCTCATTATATAAAATATTGACTTGGGACTCAAAATATGAACCCTAGATCAAAATTTAGACTCATATTCTTTGGATAAATTATTGTGTTCTTTGTGTCTTTTTTCCCCTTGCCTGTATATTTAACCTTTTTTTATTATAAGCTCCTTGGCACAGAAAGGTTCTGTCTCCCATTAGTATTAGCCTAAGAGAATAGTACCTTAATTTTGACTAGAATGCCTGGGTCCTATTATAATGAAAACATCATATATTTTCCTGGTTTACAGTAAAAACCCTGAGGTTCTGTAACATTCTTCACAGTTATTGGGACTTTACATCCTTTGTTTCCCTACAATGAATCCCAACATGAAGATGTTTTCTGTGTTCTAAAATATCTTAGCATCTTGATATTTTAAAATGCTGTTCCTCTGGTCTGATGACTTCAGTTTTTATCCTTAATAATTCCCAATTCATTTTCTTGTTTAGTATATTGTATGACTGTTTCCTTTAGTGAATATTTGGTACTATGGTTTTGTATTTCTATATTAACTATTTTGCATTTTCACAGCAAAATTCTGGGTTTTTTTGCTAAGAAAGATATATAGAGCATACAACAGCTTTTGAACATGAGCATATTGCTCTGCACTTCTTGCTATGCTTTTAGATTCTGCATAAGCTACAAATTCTACCCTCCCCATGCCACTTACATTCAGACATACATAATCATGAATAGCAGAAGGCCCAACACTGAATCCTCAGAAACTGTGTCCAGATTTTCCCTTTGTGGCCTAGTTAAGTTAGTTTTCCATCCCACAGTTTCTTTACTTTCATGATGATTTCTCTTAGCCATTAATCTCAGATGTGGTGCCTTGTCAATGCTTACAAGTAGATTACATCCATTATATTTCCCTTATCTACAGTGGCAGTAAAATCTTCAAAGAACTCCATCAGGTTAGTTAAGCATGACCTCCCCTGACTGAATCTATGCTGGTTATCCTTAATCAAACTGATTTTCAAGCTGTTCTTTCACACTTCCTTATGGTAGTCTAATTTTCCCCACAACCCTTGTTAAATTCACTGATGTACAGTTTCTTGGACTGTCTTTAATTTTTTTTTGAAGATTTGCTTCTTTTTTTTTCAATCTGAAAAAAAATCATTCCTAGATAGATCTAGCTTAAATTGTCTCAGTAAATGGACTTCTGTCTCTGTGTTCCTCACTAGCTGCTTAAAGACTTATTTTCAAAACTGTTTTTTTTTTTTGAAAAAGATCCCAAATATCATAAAATTATGCCTTTTATGTTGTGGCGTGTTTTTTTATCTTTCTTTTCTGCCCATTCGTACATTCTATTTTACTACATGTAGTAAAATAGAACAAACTCTTGTTGTCAACATAGAGTGGTAAAATTAAAAAAAATTTGGTCACATTAGATTCGTGGTGGTGGGGAAGAACTTTCCAGGGTGCCCTACTCCTTAGCACAGCAAATAGTTATCAAAAGTTTTTCTAAATGCATTCTTCTGTTTACAGGGAGCCAAAATGCAATCCTGAGGGAAGTGGACTTGATGATAAATTTACACATCTGTGTCCTCCAGTCTCAATTACATGACTCCTTGTGTCTTGAGGTGAAAATCCATGTAATATTGCATTTGATAAGTGAGAGAATACACTGCCAGCACATCACTCCAATATTTCAGAAATCCCTGCTGGAAGTTCAAGGTCACGGGCTCGAGCTGCTAAACGTCAATGCGTTAGGGTGAAGTATTCCAGATATGGAATCTTTCTGCATGTCAGGAACTTGCTGGGACTGCTGCATTTATAAACAAGTGGAAAGTTTTTTGCATTATTAGAAAAATGGACAAAACTTGGAGAATAGTGAATGGTAACTGTGGCATTACCTCCACAAGAGGTTGAAATCACTGAATTCTGTCTCTCTCTCTAAGACACATGCACACACATGTATTTATTCATTCATTGCCAAGGTAACTGGCACTGTAAGACTAATGCATGTAGATTTCAAAGAGGAATGTGATATCTAGACCTAAATTTTATCTCTCAAATACCAGTGATGATTCCAGCAGAGATGTGGCAGATATAAATTAAGTGGCATTGCAGACTTTTTACTAGAAAAAATATTTTTGCCTAGGTTTTAAATAAATATGAACCATGGGACAAATTAATCAATCTTCATGATAGTAGCTTACCTCTCTTTATAAGACTCTAGATTTATGTGATGGGCATAACACGGTGGTTGTTAAGTCCCTAGTGATAAAAGCTATTGATTATTTCCAGAAATGAGCTAAAAATAGGTTTTGCAGCACTTATCTTTTAGGTGCTTACTGGCAGAAGAAACTCAAAGCAGTACTCCAAGTTGACTACTTGCAATTCCACTTTTCATAGAATAATTGAATATTCACTGAACAAGACAGAAACCCATCCAGAAGCATGACTCTGATCTGGTGATTAACGCCCTTCATGTAAGAGGGGACCAGTAGGTGTCCAGTTCCAGTTCCACCAGCTTGTTTAATGTTTAATATTGATTTCCTTTAAGCAAGGTTTGGAACCCAAATCTTCTACCACTAAAGGAAATTTTAACTGGAAACTTTCATGGCCCCAACAAAGGAGAGCCTATGCCATCACAGTATATGCTAGGAAAAAAAAAAAAAAAGATGAGAAGGCTTTAATTTTCTAAGGAAAGGTGTAGATGAACGTAGATTTTTCACAATTTAGCTAAGCACTCCAACTGTTACATTACTCTCTCTCTACTATGGGAAAGTAAGAGGGGACCACTTCTACCCCCAGAAATATCTTATGTGAGGCCAAACTTGGCAGGTGCACTTAAAGACAGCCAAGCTGTTTTATTCCTATGGAAGATCATCTATATTGAAGATTACAATGACTGTTCAATAACAGTCCTATACAAACTGACACAGTATGCAACCACTCTGAGTATGCCAAGAAATGTAATTTTAGGTTCGAAAAATATTTTCTAAAGAAAAATAGCCTGTGTAAATTTGTCTAGTTTTGGGGTTAAAGCAGCTGTTGAGTGGTAGTTCCATGAAATCCAAGTACTAGATGTAAATATCTTTACAATAAAGGGAAAACCTGATTCCTAAATTCTTCTGTGTATTTATTTACCACAGAAAGTCCACAACATCCATGAAATAAATTAGGAAGTCAAGAGTTCAGCACATCTCAGATCTAGTTCTTGAATTTGTACTTTCCATTATATTATATTAGAATAATTACCAGGTTTTTCTTTTCTGAAATTTTCAGGTACATGTACTACACTGTGCACACTAACCTGTGTTCTTGCCCCTTCTCAAAAGATAAGCAATAGTTTTGTTTGCACAGGAAAAGAATAATTAATGCCTTCATTTCCTGAATAGACTGCATCAGAAATATTCAGAAATTTCTCCTGTATGGAAATGAAACAGAGCCTTTCACAATGAAGGGGAAAGAACAGTTATGGAAGACTTGCTAACATTAAAGACAGTCTTGTTTCTTCTATCTCACGCTTTCTTGTTCACAGCGGTCAGCTATGCTCTTGTTGAGTACTTCTTTTGCATCACTTTGGTTTGTTTTTATGTTGGTAGGTTTTTTCCACTGACACTCCTGAGAGGAAGAAGTAGAAAAAAAGGGAAAGCGAGAATTTGTACATCTTCTAGAGCCATCTTAAATGCTTGTAGGAAGGCTGCTGTCTTAGGCAACAAGAGAAACAATGCTTTTTCAGACAGTAACAGATTTTTTAACATGAAACTGCAAAAGGAAACCTAGGGATTTGAGCTCACAGAATATCTTGCATGTTTTAACTGTTGAGCTAAGTATCTATCTAGGGGCAGAATTTTCTGTGTTTTTTCTGTTGTTTTTTTCCACAATTTGTTTTAGATCTGGGTCTTGAAAGGGGGTAAATTGATTGATTTATAAGGCTGAAGTGGTTTCAGCATTCACAGTATAATGGACTTCTTAAACCTTTTCTACCAGAAATTCTTGCAGCGTTTCCCCAATCTTCACAGAAACTCAATCCTTCAACAGATCCCATCATTCAACTTTGTCTCACGAGTTTTCTTACACAAGTTTTCACCATGCTTTTTCCTTATTGTCCCAGGAAAGAGAACACTGTCAAGGTATGACTTTGACAAGTGAAACACGGAATCACAGAAGGGCAAACAGCATATATGGAAGATGAAGCTACTATTTAGTGCACCTTACGCTATCACTGAGGTACTAAACACACTACATGGAGGTCAACATCAGTCGGAGAGGTGCTTATACACTAAGCACCAGGTTTGATGTTCATTTCCCACCAGTACCTAATTTTCTAAGCATTTTCTCTGCTGTCCCTCCAGAAATCTCTCATAGGGCAAAATGTTGAACATTGCTGTCATCCAGATGGTCATCAGGAAAAGTCTTTACTATTTATTGGAAAGAAAACAATAAAATATTATTATGAGAATAAAAAATAGGTAATAGGATTGGGGGATTAAGGGAGGTGTTTTTAATGAAATACAGACTATTATTCTTTTAAGTGCATCAGCAGCACAGACTACAATATCATAATCATTAAAAATTAGAAAATTGCACTTAGGAATTGTGCATTAGTATTAATTGAAGGTAGGTACTCTAAATATCCATATGGATATTTTGCATTTACATGGGAAAAGTATGCAATTTACAGATACACATAAATCCTGCCTGTCTGTCAGATGCAAAGTTCTGTGCTGGGTGAAGTATTTCTGAAGTGCTGGAAGTGCTCAGTGAAATGAGCAGGTAGAAGCTTCAAAACAATCAAAATACAGTGTTTTTCCACACAGCAAGAATTAAACTGTAAAACAGATTGTCAAAAAATAGTGTGGTAGTCTGAATTATGAATAGGTTCAAGAACAGATTCATGAAGGTTAAATTTGTTGATGGATGTTGAACATAGATGCAACCTCTGGCTAAGAGTTCTCTAAACTGGCCAGAGGCTGCTAAAATATAAGCCTGTCTATATCTTGCTTCCTGCAATTTTTTTTTCTATGCATTTGCTAATGGCCATTGTCAAAGAGAAGTTATTTTGGTCTGATTTGATGTGACATTTTTTACATTTTTAAATACGTGAAGACAGAAACTTAACCAAATTCAAAGGATGTACACAAAATCTGGGCACATTTTATGTCCCTGACTTAATTCTTCAGGTCTTCAGAGTGCCCTGTGCCCATCTTCAGCCTTTGTGCTGGTTGCCCCCAGTGCAGGAGTCACCACAGACTAGACCCTGGGCATTTTCTTCCTTGAGAATGTTAAAGAACCATGGTGGGGAATAATAAAGAAGATATCTTATACTCCTTCAGCAAAAGAGGAAATAATAGAATGACTGGAACAAGAAAGATAAGCTCTTCAAAAGGAAAATTTTAAAGAAACAGTAAGGGAAGAAGAAAAAAAAATAATGTCTAATTATGCAAATCTGATAGTGCCAGCCCTGGCAGTCCTACAAGATAAAAACCATGGTTTTCAGCATGTCAGCATAAAGCCTGTATCAGCTTAGTAGCTGAACTACCATGCCCATGAGAGCATCAGTCATTATTTGAGACCACATCAGACCTTCACAGAAGTGGCACCAGAACTTCCACTGAGGACTATTGCCAGCAGATGCCTCAAGTTTTGAGATGTACTACCAGTTCTGCTTAATAGGACTACATCAGTATTCCTGTGTTACTGGGGGCAAAAAGGGAAGTTGATTATGCACTGCTCTCCAGTAAAATAAATGCCAGAAATGGAAATCAGAAAAAAAACCTGAATAATGATTGATGGGTATGCGGGAACTAATCTGAGTTATGTTGTCCGTAAAATATAGGGCAGCATGAACCTCCTGTGGCCTAAGTTTTGGAAGATAACAGTTTTTGTTTCATACTTGCCATACAAGAAATAACATTTCCCAGACTTGAGTTTTCTATCACAATGTTGTCCACATTGTCCATTTCATCTTTCTATGTCCATATAATCCTTTGTATCATGGGTCTCTATACTCTGGGATATTTAATAAAGCAAATTAATAAATCACTGCCTAATAGACTTTAAGAATAAATGTAACCATAAACAAAATATCCTAGAAAAAAATTGAGTGGAAGAGGGCAAATGACAAGAGTATATTGATTTAAAAAAGTAGAATTGTCCTGACTGAAAATCCCATTAAATGCTGTCGTATTTTTTCATATGTAGCTTCTTTTTTGAAATATCTTATCTTCTTCAGTGGCACTATTGAAGAATATGTCAATGAAATATAAGAATGATTTCCATTGTCTCTCTATGCTGAATGCGCATCTTCCACCTGACACCGCCTGTCACCACAACGACTCATTTTTTTTATATTGGGCAGTGCATTATCCTTCTAGAATCAAAGAGTAGTTTCTTTCTCAATTGAGTTTTTACCCTCAGGAGACCTGATTCTCATACACATTTTGGACAATACCAAAGACAACAGCAGCATTACTGAGTGGATCTGAGCAGCAAACTGCTGTTGAGACTGCACACAAGTGCCTCTGATTTACCTGTACCTGCAAGTACCAGGTTGGTCCTGGCTGGAAGGGGCTTCCCACCAAAGCTGCACTATCACTCCCATCCTCATTTGGGCATGGAAGAGAAAATATAATGAAAGGTTCATGGATCGAGATAAGGACATGCAGAGATCACTCACCAGTTACTGTCATAGGCAAAACAGACTCCAGGGAAATGAGTTTAATTTATTAACAATCAAATCAGAGTACGATAATGAGGAATAAACCCAACTCTTAAAATATCTTCCCCCAACCCCTCCCTTCTCCTAGGGCACCAATTCACCCTGATATTTTCTCTACATCCTCCCCCTAATGATGCAGGGGGACAGGGAATGGGGATTACAGTCAGTTCATCAGAGATTAGTCTTTGCTGTTCCTTCCTCCTCAGGAGGAGGACTCACACTCTTCCCCTGCTCCACCATGTGATCCATCCCACAGGTGACAGTCCTCCATAAACTTCTCCAATATGAGTCCTTCCCACGAGCTGCATTTCTTCACAAACTGCTCCAGCATGAGTTCCTTCCACAGGGTGCAGTCCTTAAGGAACAGGGTGGGGACCCACACCCGCTGCAGTGTGGGTCCCCTTTGGGATCAAAAGTCCTGCCAGAAAACCTGCTCCAACATGGGCTAATCTTTCGTTGGGTCCACAGATTCTTCCAGGAGCCTACTCCAGTGTGGGCTTCCAACAGGGTCACAGCCTGCTTCAGGCATCTACCTGTACCTCCATGCTTCCCCATGTACCTCCGTGGGCCGCAGGGGCACAGATGCTTCACCATGGTCTACACCACATACTGCAGGGGAATCTCTGGCACCTGGAGCACTTCCTACTCTTCCTTCTTCAGTGATTTGGGTGCCTGCAGCTGTTCCTCTCCCACATTCTCATTGCTCTTTTCCAGCTGTAGTTGCCATTGCACAGATTTTTTCTCTCAAGTCTTAACTATGTCCTCTCAGAGGCTGTACCACTGTTGCTGGTGGGCCTAGCTTTGGCCAGCAGTGGGTCCCTCTTGGAACCAGCTAGCATTGGCTCTATCAGGAGAAGCTTCTAGAAACTTCTCACAGAAGCCACCCCTGTAGCATCGCAACTACCAACACCTGGCCACACAAAACCAATACAGTGACAAAGAACATTCAAAATATTTATACAAACATATCCATTCTGCAAGTATTGTCTACAGAGTGATGCACAATATCAAAAGAAGTTTAAAACATATTCCACAGTGGTAAAACTGGGTAGATACTTTTCTTCCACCAGAGCCTGTCCACCACTTACAAACAGCCTGTTTTTTAGAAAGAAAAATGGAGCCACAAAGAACTGTACTTAGTTACAATCAATGGAGGATAAATGTAAAAATTATGAATACTCATAGAGGAAATATAAGTGGAGGTGGAACTGATCGTTTTTCGTTCTGGCCATGGACGATAGCCTCCGTTATGTAGTATAGACAGTAATGTTTGAGTCGGCTTCACTCCAAATTCTGATTTTTGTTTACTTTGCAATCACAAATGTTTTGTTCCAGGCTACATCAGATCCAGGTTGGTTGTTAATTTTTTAGGGGTTTTTTTGTTTGTTTCTTTGTTCTTTTTCTGTTGTGGTTGTTGTTTTAATGCACATAATTACTCAAGTCCAGCGGCTTAAAGAAAAATTTCAACTTCCCTTGAGGAATTCTTCTTCCTAAAACAATAACACAACACTGATAGGTTTGGAAACTTTGCTTAATTCAGATACTACCTAGGAGATAACAGTAGTAAATGCTTAATATGGCTGTCTATTCACTCCATTTACAGCACTCTATTGCATTCAGTCTCTGAAGGTTCCCGAGTGTAATAGTTAAGTACAACACAAATTTCTTTATGTTCAAAAGTGCTGAGATCTGCAATTTTCTCTTATGTCAGTGGGAACTGCAGGTATTTGGCACTGCTAATCTAGGCTTTTGACTGCAAACAGTACCTTCTGCCCTCTTCCCAGCATCCTTAAACTTAGCGCTAAAGCTTGAGCTCAGACACGTGTTATTGTTCAGTATGTCCATGTTCTATTATTCAACAAATGGATCATCTCTTCCATCAAATATTTTTGAAAAAGAAGGTTGTTTTTCCATATGAATGCCTAGCATCTTATGTATCGTAAGTACTCCATCCACACTCCATGCCTTTGTTTTTTTACCAAATATTCTGATAAGTATCATTTTTCCTAACACTGTAAATAAGCTGAGATGCATTACTGGTAAAGTGGACTTTCAAAATCAGTAAGGAATTGAGACAGAAATAAAAATCTCTATAAAACATGAAATCTTGAGAACCCATCCTATAGTCCTTATTCAGTCAGTTCCCATTCTGAAAGCAATAGGATAGAAAGGTTTGAGAAAAACAACCATGCTTGTAGATGCTGAAATTACTGTGGTTCAAACTAGCATGAAAATAAAATAGTGTAAAGGAGATGCATGAGGTGAACTGACAGAAGACTCCAGCTCAGTCACCTTATTCCATGTATAGAACGGATATATCTGCATTAACCATTTCTAACAATAGGAACTCAGATTTATGGACACAACAAGAATAAACACTTATAAAAATCAATTAGGTGTCTCTGTTTAAAGAAAACTAGTAATTTGAGTATATATGACAAAAAAGGAAAACAGAATTCATTTTGACAAAACAACTTCTCAATTTTTCTTCTAATGTGATATGACTCATCTCAAATCTATTGCAAAGTGGTAAACAAACTACACCAACACAGTGACCATCATCTGCCAGGAACATTTTAAAAAGAAAACCATTATTGAGCTACTTTTCTTGTCTTCTATACAGAGAAATGTATTTTCCTAGCAGAAGCAGCATTTCACATTATCTTCTTTCCATTTACCATGTTTTCATCAGTGCTAACAGCAACCTAAGAAATACCTCATTAAGCCAGTAATTTATTTCTTAGGAATTAAATTAAATTAAATTAAATTAGTTTGGACTAGTTTTAGTTCTTTTTCAAAACAGTCTATTTCAATTAAAACAAATAACAAGAGGGAAGTTCAGTTTGATTACTAATAACATTGTACAGGGGACTTATCTGGGATAGCAATTTAAATATGCAGACAACAGTCTTTTGATTTTATTTCTCATTCTCTGAACTAATAATTGTAACTATTAAAGAAATGTTTAGTCCATCTTTGTTCTATAATGTTTCTGTAATCTAATTACCTCAAAATACCTACAAGATAAAATACTGTCATGAGGATCAAAATGACAGCTGTAAACTGGGCTCTCCACTATTCATTATCCATTCTTATTTTTATGATAACTATTTATTATCATATAGTTAATAAACAAAATCTAAATCACTTGATAATGCATCTGAAGTCAGCTTCACTGCTGAGGTAAATCATCAGAGATCCACAAAGAGAGTTACATGATGTTATATTTTTGCAGTAGTTCTTGTTTGTAGATATTACAATCTTTTGAGTCAGGCCCCTTACTGTGTTAAATGATACTAAATTTAAAAAGAGAGCAACTTCAATTTCCAAAATATCCCCTGATTCATTGCTTTAAAGAAATTACTTTGAAGCTTCTCAGGAGTTGACAAGAAAAATCTAAATTGTCATGGCAACATGGGTTGAAGAAATCCTTCTTTGCTGTTTGCATAGATCATCTCCATGCTATCAGCCTGTTTACTAAATGTTGCTAAAGAAAGCAATTAAAGGTTAATCTTTCCTCAGAACCAAATAAATTATATAACAAGTGAAAGCCAGTGGAGTGAGATACATTTCAGATAGGTCAAAAAAATTTGAGGCATCATTTATCTTTAAGGAAACAACACCAAGTTGCAGAGCAGACTACATGCTGGAGAGAAGTGACAACATCCAAACAGGACAGGCTTGAGAGGTGGGTCTGTGCAAACCTCATGAAATTTAGTTTGTATGGTCCAGGAGTTGAGGCAATCCCAAGCACAAACACAGGCTGGAAAGAGAATTGATTGAGAGCAGCCCTGAGGAGAAGAAGGACACGGGGGTGTTGGTGGATGAGAAGTTCAAATGACGCAGCAATGTGCGCTTGCAGCACAGAAAGCCAAATATATCCTGAGCTGCATTGAAAGAAATGGGACCAGCAGGTTGAGGGAGGTGATTCTGCCCCTCTACTCCCTCTCATGAGACCCCATCTGGAGCACTGTGTCCAGCTCTGGGCCCCTGACACAGTAATATACCTGTTGGAGCAAGACCAGAGAAGGCCATGAAGATGGTCAGAGGGCTGGAGCACCTCTCCTATGGAGACAGGCTGAGAGAGCTGGGGCTGTTCAGTGGGAAGGAGAAAACTCTCCAGGAAGACCTTAGAGCACCTTCCAGTACCTAAAGAGGGCCTACAAGCAAGACAGTGAGGGGCTTTTCACAAGAGCATGTAGTGACAGGACGAGGGAGAAAGGCTTCAAACTGACGGAGGGTAGGTTTAGATTAGATATTTGATGAAATTCTTGACTGTGAGGATGGTCAGGCATTGCAACAGGCTGCTCAGAGAAGCTGTGGGTATTCCATCCCTGAAAGTGTTCAAAGCCAGGCTGGATGCCGTTTTGAGCACCATGGTCTAGTGGAAGGTGTCCCTGCTTGTGGCTGTGGCAGGGGAGTTAGAATGAGGTGATCTTAAACGTTCTTTCCAACCCAAACCATTCTATGATTCTAAATAGCATTTCTGTGGTCAATTTCATAACAAACTAAGTTTGAATTTTCTTTATTGTTATTAGATTTTTTTTCTAGCATCTTCATTTCAATGCAAGTTGTCTGTGTGATATGTGGCTATAACAAGGGCGAGATAAAAAGCCTTTTAAGGTTAATGAGACTTTTCAAATTCTGTGAGTTCCCCAGCCTTTTGATCAGGTCCTAACTAGTTAAAATCTGATATAAAGCAACCCAAACTACTTAACTGATGACTAGTCTACATCTAATTTATCTATTTCTGCATTGCAGAATGCCCTTTTTCCCCTACAACTACTTTCAAGTTAACTACGTTATGTACCAGGAAAAAAAGAATGGGAGATTTCTGTATTTTCATTTATGTTAATTAAATTTCACAATAGATTTCATAGGCAAGCTAAACAGAAACTATTGAGTACAGCTAATGATCAAAATGCTACTCCTGCTGCCACTGTTGACTTCCTAAGATCTATTAACACTACATTTTTCAGTGTAAGAGCCACTGCAAACAATGGGTCAAAATGTGTGCTGAGGATATTTACATGCTAAGATAAAGAAAATCAATTTAATTTCTCACGAGAGATATCTACAAATGCAGAGGGTCACTGATTGTGATATTAGCAGTTGTTTGATTGAACTGAGGTTCTGAAAGTGAATTATAAAATGTTTTCCCCCTCCCTCTCAAAGAAATGCTTGGTATGACACAATCTATGTATTATAAGAAACATCAGCAGGATACCAATAGAGAATCTGGCTGCTGGGGCAAAGCTAAAATAGTGTACTTAGTCACTTGAATGTAGTCAGCTTCTGCATTGATATCCCACAAACATTAGTGAGAACAGTGTGATTTGTCATTACCATTTGTTTCACAGCCAGAAGCGTGCAAAATTAGTCTAAAAATAAGTTAAATTTTGCTTTCTTTATTTTATTGATGTGGCTTTTTCAGAAAACTCACTGTTGTGTAAACATCATTATTTATTTCCTTTTTTTCTTGCCCTCACAGTCACCTTTTTTTGCTAGGTTCAGGGCAAGGCAGGTTCAGTAGGCTCATGTATATTCCTGCAATATTTACCCACTCGCTTCCTAACATCAGCTGCTTCTTGACAAAGTGACCTCCCTGTTCCCTGCAGCTCCATCTGTGCTGTACAGCAGCACCCACAGCACTCAGGGTGTGGGTCCCAGTTCCATGGTGTGTGCTATATGCACCACGACTTCAGGCTGAGCCCCAAGGCACTCATACAAGCACAATGCCCAAAGCCAAGCCTAAGATCTCAGCCGTGTATTCTGGATACACTCTGCAAAGCAAGCCAAGCTAACCCTTCCATTTTAGCAGCCAGCATTGCAAGCACAGTGAGGACACTTTAAATCCAAGCTACAGCTGGACCAGTATTTAAAAAAAGAAAGCAACCTGGTTGTGGTCCCCAATGTGTTTAGGCCCACCTTTGAACCCAGCTATCAAGTACAGGGCAAGGCTGGCTGTACTTTTGTTCCCAGTGTACTGTAAATTGCTTGTGTTTCAGCAGCAGTGTAAGCAAAATAAAAGTTTGAATATCTGTGTTCTTTTGGAGTTTATGTGTGAACACAATATGGCAAGTAATGCAGGTCAAAGGAAGTAAACAATGATTTATGCAATATCGTATCATGGCTATATTTGATCTGCAAATCATAGGATGGGTGAGGGGAAAAAATATCCGTAGATCCAGATTTACTCTGTGACAAATGTCAAAGATTTGTTGCAAACATCAGAATTCTAAGAACATTTTAATAAATACCCTCAAACATAGGTTTAAAAATTATTTTATAGAAAAAAAACCCCAAAAACATAAAAAATAAAACAAAAAAGCCAAAAAACAAACAAACAAACAAAAAAAACCCCACAAAATAAAAATAAAAAAATCCTATCAGTAAAGAGAGAAGAAATAAAANTATAAAAAAAAATCCTATCAGTAAAGAGAGAAGAAATAAAAAAAAAAATGGAAAACTTTATGTTTGGCAAAATTGCATAAAAAACTATCGCCTTGCAATTGAACACCAGGCATGAAGCAAGTACTGCAAAACGTAATTTTTAAATGCTGACCATATTTCACGCAAATTTGCAAAACAAATACTGCATAAAAAGTTTTATTCATTGTAATTTATTCAGGTCTGTGTCAGCTGCAGTGCTGCAACTGTTTTTTTTTGGAAAGCCACTGTACAACAAAGACATGAATACGGAATATGATTCTGTACTTCAGTATCCATAGGATACTGTAGGAGAGACATAAAACACCCAGAGACTAAAATGATACTAGGTTTCTCTGTGTATTGTCCATAATGTCTTTAAAGGAAAAAGCAGAAAAAAAAAGGAAGTAAGGTAGAGGTCAGATGCTCAGAGATACCAGAGATACTGTTTAGAAACAAATTGCTTCCACATATGCATAAATATATTAATATTATCAAGGTTTATTGCTGTGATTCACTTAGTTTTCCTTTTTTAAAGTCATTCATGGGTGCTAACATTGTCAGAAGTTCTCATCCACAAAAGCTCAAATTAAACGGGGTCTGACTCCACCATTCAGCTGCAATATCCACTTTTTCTGGATTATTTGGAGTAGCAATCTGTCCAAAAGTAGCCAATTGAGCTATTTCTGAAATCAATACAAATTTCAGTTTCCAATGCAGCAGAATTGGGCTCTCAGAACTGCCTGAAGTTACCTTTTACTGGACAGGGATGAGACAAGAAATTTACTTGAAAGAAGTCAAATCACTACTTCAGAATATACATGAATGTATCATTAAAATGCATAATTAAATAATTAAAAAGCTGTAAGAAACTGTGATTAATTTTTATGATGGAAATTAAAGCATTAATATAATTGCTAGAATTTGTGATTTTTTTTCTTTTTTCTTTTTTCTTTTTTTTTTTTTTGCTAAAAGCTGATCATTGATGATATTCTGATTATTCAAGAGTTCTGGTTAATCATCAGCAATGCAAGAGCGATTAAATCTTGCTTTGTCCTTTAAATTAGTCTGTCCTCCAGGTAAAAATGGCATGAAGCTGCCATCGCTTTGTTTTCTTTTTTTTTCCATATGAGAAAGAAATGCAGAAAAAGTTCTTGTCTCTGAAAAAGTAGGACTTGTAATTAGAAATAGAATGCATTATTACTCTTGAAAGAGTGCATGCATGCCTCCATTTACCATTCAGTTACTACATGCAGACAACAGATATATGTTGCCTTTGGGTGTCAATATAACACTAACAATAATACAAGTTATTTGTGTAAGTAGTTATTCCTCTGAGAAATGCTTATAACAAATACAGTGTAGATTTTCTTAAATGCAATAGAAGTGTCATATAGTGGAGTGAAGTCTTTCATCCAGCCAGAACAAAGATGTGTCAGGACAAAGAAAGATCTCACAGCTTTCCTCAGGCATTAATGCCATTTTTCCCCTATTTCAAAAGTTTGTGGTTGATAAAAAATGGTTTAAGGGAAATTACAGCTGACGTGGAAAAGTAAAACTTCTAAGTAAAAGAAAGTGATTCATACACATTAGGAGAATTTCCATATGATTCTTATTCTTTGCTCACTGCAAAAATTGGAAGAACATCCAATTGATCTCAGTCTAATACGGCTAATTTTGCAGCCATATGGAGAACTAGAGGCCAGATTCTTATTCTGTGACCCTGTCTTAAATCCAGTTGTAGACTCGAGTTTTTATTAGAGATCAGGTCTCACACTTATGCTCCTGCTCCGGTGGATCGTGCAGTTAAACCAGCACCTCCCCGTTCCACACTGCCTCCCCTGCCGGCTGCAGGCAGCGCGGCACTGCGAGCCTGTGCTCGCACGGAAAGCTGTTTGCCAGCAGAATAATGTCATCATGGCCAAAGAGAAACACCATGGTTCAATACAGATTTGAGCAAGATGAAATTACATTTTATCTTTAAATCCACTGGAGGTTTTATACTGTGACACTATCAAGCAGTCACTTCTCCAAGGAAAGGTTACAAGAGGGAGTTTAACGTGATGGTGTACGGATTACATCTTGAAAAAGTTGAAAACAGTGGTCCCTGAGGCTTTTCAGACTTTCTATACAGCATGGTAAATCTTTAATGCATAACTCAAAATATTTACCGTTTCAGATTGTTCCTAATTTGTTTGGACAAGAGTTTTTATTAGTGTAAATGCTATGGAGGCATAAGTGCCATAGATGTCTTTTTATAAACTTGCCGATATCAATGCATATGTAATACTAATACCACACCATGAGTAAAAATAAGATGAAGTGCTTCTATAGGCAAAGCAGTCTGCAGGGGGAAAAGTGACAACTGCCCTTCCAAAAAAAACCAAAAATTATCTGATCAAAATCATACATGTCTGTAAATTGACATGAGACAAATCATGAGAGTGAGACACTCTCATGGGACATGAGAGTGAGAGTCAGTAAAATATACAGATTTGCAGTAGAGACAATTTGCAGAATGGTTATCTATACAAATCAGAGATGGTGCTGAAGTGGCCTCACAGATTGCAATACATCCTGAAGTTCCATTTGTGCTCATGTCTTCATGTACCTGTAAACCATCTCCAGCTCCTCACACCAGTATCCTCTTCCACACACACACACCAGAGAAACTGAAAAATCTTTACTTGTTGACAGTGGGAATTCAAACCTCAACTATGGGTTCAAGAGTCTAAGATGTGTGTTTGGGGAATCTTTGTGGCATTGATATGCTCTCCACTAGATTATATTCAAGTTGACCAAGTTTCCTCTTCCTATACATAGTTAAGGACATCATATACATATCTCAATGCAAAAAGAGTGCAGATACAGATCCTACCACAAAGTAAATGCATTTTTACTTTAAAATATTACACGGTCAGAGCTGGATATTCTCTACTATACCTTTCTATGGAAAATTCCTCATTGAGCTGAGGGATGGAGAATGCATCCATCAAATACTTGGTTTTACAGCTGGGTGTTCAATACCTTGCCCTGATGTTCTTTTAAAAATTCCCTTTTTTCAGCTCATTTTCCCCAGAATTGCTTTAGTCTTCTCTGGAAGAGAATGGAGCCTCTCTAGAGAGACCAGCCTCACAGTTTGAAAAGCACTAGTTTGGAGGAAAAAAAAAGACTTTAAAAGAGACAAACACACTCAGTCCAAGAGGAGTAGGCCTTAAACAGAGTGGTAACTTTGTGTGATGTAGTTATAGCAATTATTTTGACAAAGTGATAGCAGCAAGCAAAAGGTACATAAAAAGTTTTGAGGTTTATTCATTTATTTTTTTAAAACAAAATCCTGAGCTGTAGATGTGAGAATCCTTTTACTGTCTGCATCTAATTTAAGAACAGAAATGTTTTCCCTTTGTTATTCCCATTAATCTGAATGATACCTCTGTGCATAAGCCTGCTTATGTCCATTTAGTTTGAGGCAATTAGGTGGCAACGAAGGTGCTGTATTTGGTTATCTAAACACGTCCAGGAAACTACCTTGAAAACATGTACTGGAACAACTCTAGCTACTAAGCAGTATGTATTTCTACTGAATATAAGTTCTACTGAATATAGGTTGTCCACAGACCTTAGGTCACAGCAGAAATGTATTTTACTCTTTTTTTCTTGAATTTTAGTCTGAATTGAGTCTAAATCTACTATTTGTTCTATACCAGTAGGAATTTTCACAGAAATTATACTGATGTGCTTTGTCTTTCAAGAAAATCAATAGGGTTTTTTTATGTTTGCTTTTGTTACAATATAGCATACCAGAATTAGCAAATGGCTCTATAAACAAGCCCATCTTAACATGCATAGCTGAACACCGTGCCGTCTGTCTTGTTGAAGCATAATTACTATGATAGGGTAGCTTCTGGGAAAGCGGTTCCTTTAAATGGCTCCATACTAATTTCCCTTGATGTTTAAAGCACAGTGAACAGGGAAGAATTCCCCAAATGTTTTCCAAAACACTCAGGTTCATCAATCAGATTAAATCAGTCCAAAGAAATGTGTAGAACTGCACCTCAAGTCTACCACAGTGAACGATGATGAATGTTCATTTTCATCCTTCCTTGTTCCTTAAAAAAGTTACAGAAAATTCCACAGCAACAAAGGGTTTTCATTTCATTTCATAACGAGGAACAATGTGGAAAGCAACCCACCTGTCATTTTACTGAAAGATATGGGAACGCCTGTGGCAACACCTCCAGAAATTCAGCACTTGTTTCTTTTTTCGCTTATAAAATCCCCAAACCAAGCAAAACCTGGGTGATTTCCTTTTACAGTGACCAAATGATTTGATAGCAAGGGGCTGGTAAAACAGAGTTCTGAGAATCCAATAATTAAAATGATTTCGTGTGTGTGCTCCTGAAATCCTGGGTCTTTATGTTACTAAGGAAGGAGTTTTTTCACTCCCTAAAGCATAAACGTAATTTCAGCCTCAGGATTATATTTGACTAAATATAGATACCTGTGCTCAATTGCCTGGGAAGGTAAACGGGAAGGAATTATGTCAACTGTCCCCGATGGTTCCCCTTCAACCTGTTGTTTGACTTCAATATTGTCTGTCTTTAGCCTTTGAGTGGGTGTGTTGCTGCTTCACATTAAGCAGGTATAATTACATTCTGCAGAGCAGCACCAAAGGCAGTGCCCAAACGTTCCTGGCAAAGCCTTTGTATGTAAGCAAAACACGTCGGATCGTCGCTGAATAACCATGATCCAGCCTCCAGCTTTTCGTATGTGCTGTCAGCCATGAAAAGAAAACACTTAAATGTCAAACGACATAACCGGCTACAGTGTATTTAACAAATGAGTCGCGGGTGTCGGCCCGCCCCGGGAGCAGCGTGGTCGCGGCAGCAGCGGCCCCTCGCCCCGCGGTCCGGGCCCCGGGAGCCGNAGGAGGCACCTGGGGGCTGTGGGGGTGGGGATGCTGGAAGTTTGGGTAGGGCGGCCACGCCGAGGAGCCCCCGCCCGCCCCGGGCTGTATGTGCTGCCGGGCACAGCCCCGTCTCCAGGAGCCGCGGATTCGCAGCCCAGGAGAGCCGCGCGCCTTTCGCGCCCCGCTCCCTTCCCACAGAGGCAGCCGGGTGGCGTTGCCCGGTGGACCGCGGCAGCGGCAGGATCCGGGCAGATGAGGGATGCCATCGGGCTGGTGCGGAGCCGCAGCAGCTTCTCCGGACCGGGCAAAGCTCCTGCCCGGTTCCCGGCAGCCCGGGCTGGCCTTCTACAGCCTCTTCCTGCAGATCACGGCCGGAGGCTATCGGAGGGAAGGCACCCTGCCGTGCTGCCCAGGCGGGCGAGGGAACCCGGCCGTGGGCACCCGCAGGACGGGGAAGGTTCCAGCCTCGCCCGCCAACCCGGGCCGCGGTAGCCCTGCTCTCCCCGCTTCAGCCGCCCCCGCACCGAAAAGAGCAGCGAGAAAAATAAAATGGTGGGAACGATGTAAAGCGCCTTGGAAGGGTTAAGGGAGACTCAGACAGTGTAAACCGCAAGGGGAACCGTCATCCCGAAGACAGGCAGAACAACCAGGAGCTAGGTGGGAGATGACAGAGGCTGTATCGGGGACAGGTGCTCAGCTGCGAGCTGCCTCGCTCCCTCCCTCCCTCTCTCACACACACAGACTCGCATCTCTCCCAGCATGAAAAAGCGCAGGGCTAATGAGAGGCGAAGTGAATAATGGGGAAGTTGTTGTCTCCAGCGATGAGGCAAGTAATGGGGCTGAGGCCAGCACTGAAGTTGTGTAACCAAATTTTCCACCGTCACCCCCTCGTTTCTCCACCCTCCCCCATTGATTTTAAGGAGAAAGCCAGCTGAGGTTGGGAGACTCTCTCCACCGCACACCCAGCAGAGAGGAGTCCTCTTCCCTCAGGCACGGGCAGGCAGCTGGCGGAGGTGTCCCCGGCGCCGCATCCCCGCCTCCGCGCAACTTGCGGGGAGCGGAGCCGGCTGAAAGCAGGCGGAGGCGGCTCTCCGCGACCACCCACTCCGCGCTCCCCCTCGAGCACGGCAAAAGCCGGGGAGGCGGGAGGAGGGGAGATCCAAACTTGCCAGCCCGGGGATTGTCCCTCAAACAGCAGCGAGTGCCGTCCGTGCGTGCGCGGGGAGCGAAGTGTTCCCAAACTCCGGCGCTGCCCAGGCGGCTGGATGCGCACGGTTCCGCTCGCGGCGTCGCAGCGGCTGCTGCCCAACTCCAGGGGGCTGGTTTCTCCCGGGGGAAGTGACCGGCCGAGAGCAGAGCCCTCGGGGAACACCGGCGGGAGGTGGGAGGCAGGGAGAAGGGATGCCGGGCTCGAGGAGCCTGCTGTTTGCCGGCGCAGAAACGAAGCGAGGGAGAGAGCTCAACCGAGCGGCAGAGATTTAGCTGAGGGGTTATGAGCGCCGTAACCACAGCCTACACGAATGCAATGCAAGAAACCCGAATCTTACCCTGAGCTGCAGTGAGGAGCCCCGCGCAGAGAACCAGCAGAGACTTGAATTTCCTCCACGCAGTCATGTCTGCAGTTATTCCACACACACACACACTCTCACACAAAACCCTCGGCGGCTCTTCTCGTCTGCGACCGTGTCCTCCGAGCGGCAGCGGGGCTAAGGACAGCGCCAAATAACCACCACAGGGCGAGGAGAGGCGGAGAGGAGCGGTCCGGGTCCCGAGCGCCGCGCAGCGCCCGGCGCCTCCTGCAGGACTGCGCGGGCGGCTCGCTCCGCTCTGCTCACAGACAGCATCAGTCCCGCGCCGCGGCGGGGCT
>WBNO01033394.1:93567-173589 GCA_013400575.1 Peucedramus taeniatus
GGCCTCGCCCCCCGCCCCGGCCGCGGCCCCGGGCGCCTGCTGCCGGCCGCCGAAAGGCCCCGGGGGAGCGATGGATTTCCCCGGGCCCGGTGTCCCCCGGCGCGGGGAAGGGTAGTGGCTGTAGTGCTACACCTGCCCGGGAGGTTTCTGCCGCGATTCCCCGGTGTCCTGTCCCCCAGCTCTGCCTGCGGTTCGCCTCCGCCAGCCACCTGCGGGGTGCGAGAGGCGCGGGTGCTGGGGGTCCCTCGTCCTAGGTGAAATTACCCTCTGCTTTCGTCCCCGCTCTTGAGAGAGGAAGGCTTTCAGGTCCAAAATTTGCCCTGCTCGTTCCTTCTAAGTTGTTCATCAGAACAAGCTGTTGTTCCTGAGAAGAAGGAGACGAGCCAGTATCTCCTTGCAGAACACTGCTTTGTCTTTATGTTGCCATTCTCGAGAGCTCCTGTTGCCAAGAGGAATTTCTGCCATTAACAATCCTTTCCAAAAGTAAAGAAGAACCAATCAAAATATGACATGGCAGTATGCACCAGAGGCTTCCCCACCACCAGCCTGGAGCAGGCAGGGTTGGTTCCTTGAGCCCAAGGGAAAGGAAATGGTGACCCCAGGTTGTCATGTCACAGGTCCCTATGCTCCATGATCCCAGCAAGGGCTTCTGTGCCAGGTCTACCTTCAAATGGGTGGCAAAAACGTGCCCAACCCTGACTTTCAATCCACTATGAATTGTCACCATCACTGCACACTGGGCCTGACTCCATAATTAATGCTTACCTATATCCGTAATTAAAAGACAAAGGCTCATAGGAAGGAAAGACAGAAACACAAGCCCTTTTGGGAAGGTAGTTTCAAGGTTGTAATTATTCACTTACGATAAGTTTTCTTTCGTGGGGAAATATGCAAAGTTTTTTTCTCGTAAGTTGCATGAAGATGGTGAATGGGCACTGAACGAGGTACGCTGACTTTGTAATAAGCTTGTATTTATGTAAAAACGTTGAGGTTCTCACCAAAAAAAAATAAAAAAATAAAAAAAATACAAAAAAAAAAAAAAAAAGCAGAGCCAGTCAGGCTGCTGAGCCAGACGTGGCATTGCTGCCATCTCGTGGCAAGCGCTCCCTCCCTGCCGGGCCGGGCCGGGCCTGCAGCCCCTTCACCGCCTTTCCCCACTGCTCCCAAAACCACTGCCCTCCAGACACTTTCACGGAAGGAATCTGGTTTTAGCTAGCATTCATCCATATTTTAGGAACACCTCCGGGACTAATTTTTTTCCATTCGTGAAAGTAAAATGGTGCTAATACTTGTTAGTACCAGACATCATGTAGCCAAGCTGCTGTGCAGAATTCCCCAGTCAGAGCTGCTCAGGCTCCTCCACCTATCCTTGTCAGAGGACTGGGGGGAGTTTGCTAAAGATTGTGAGAACGATGGAAATGTGCACTTAACTTAAGCTGAGACTTACTTTCTGGTATCCAGTAGTGTGAGGCTCAGATTTTTGAAACGAGCAATTGTTTGAATTGCATCTGGCCAATATTTTTTGTTTTCTTTTGTTGTATTGTCTGTTAATTTGGGATAATTGAAAAATCGTAAATAAACACCATTCATAGCTGCCTGTGTCTAGTTGAAAGCAGTAATGATGGTATAATTTTTTGCTATGCTGTTTCAGTAAGCACTCTTGAGAAGTTGCTGTTTAATCCTATTCATGGCAGATTCTGCCAAAGCTCCAGTATGGAGCTTGGTCTTGACTCACACAGCAGAGATTCGCTGTATCCGAGGCCTTCTGTTCTTCTGAGGATTTTCAAGGCTTCATTGAGCCTTCAGGACCCAATTTCTTCTCTTTTGAGCTATACAAGTGTTAATTTCTTCCTTTCATAGCACCTAGATAAGGTTAAAAACTAAGCACCACAACCAGTATGACTGCAAAAGATGCCTTCTCTCCTTTCTTACATCCTGTGACAATAAACCATAACACATAAACGTTGTTGGCCTTTAGCAAGTTATCATTAGCCTGAGACAGTGCCTTACTGAGATAAACAAGATAGCACAGACCCCCCCACCCCCCACCCTCCCAGAAGATTTCAGCCTATCAAAAGACTCAGGTAGCTGTCACAGTGACTTTTACAAACCTTGTGTGGCATTTTTTTTTTTTTTTTTTTCCCAAAGCCAGAAAAGCCAGAACATGACTCTGGAACTGAAGCATAGCATTCCAGGAGGAGTCTCCACCAACCTGACTTGAATGACTTGAGTTGTGTGGAACTGCAGTACCTAAACATGGTAATTACAGAATATGATCTAACCTAATGACTGTAATCTCTCTGTTGTATATTAAGTACCTAATGTACTACCATAAAATCCACAAATTTATGAGTTTGAACAGAGGCAATATTTCTTTCTATTCCCTATAGACGGTATGGGGAGTGTATATGTCAAGACTATTTGTACTAATCAGGGTGATTTAAAAGTAGCTTGACAAGGATTTATTTTCAGTTGACAGCTTGTCCTTTTGTTCCTCTGTGCCATATAAAATAAAGGGCTGAAAGGTTAGATTTCCTCTTTTCTTTTAATTTTTTTCAGCTTGCTATGTTAATAATATTGAATCCATATTTCCATGTTGTCATTTTATGGGAGGAAGAAATACCTTTCTGTAAGATACAAGAATATTTGCACCTATCCAAGAAAAACTAATGATTCAGAACATATCTGAAAATATACTATATACTTATTAAAAAGAGATGTTTGTAGGAACCCATAGTCACAATCTGTACTTGCCACTGGGCACAGAAGTCTAGCTTTCTGCCAGAAGATTATTGTGAAGTCCAAATCTGAAAGCTTAAAAATTCAAAATATTATATTGGGGGAAAAAATCTATAAGAAGATAGTCTTCAGCAAAACAGAGATTTAGTGTAAAGAAGTCAGAAAGTAGAACAGTGTTCTCCATGAGCAACTTCATCCAAATGGTTTTTTGTCACATAAGCTCTTTAGTTGTGAGCAAAAACAGAGACCAGAGTTCCAAATACTCTCACTCAGCAAATTCTCTTTTCAAGAACTCTGTTTTCAGACTTGAAACATTTAATGATTTCTTTAGTCATAACAGTTTTCTAGGCTGGAACAATGAAAAAAACATTTATATGTACATATGTTCCTAACCCAAATTTGTTACACCATAAAGAATATAAAGGAGGCCATGCCACCCACAGTCTGTCTACGGTCAAAAAATTTGTTTCTTGGGCTTAGATTGGACTCTGCTTTCTCTTTGTGGTAATGTTGTGTCAAAACTAGAATCTCTTGTTAGACTGAAAATAACAACGACATCTGAAATATCAGCTACCACATCATTGTTTTATATACTACCAGCACAGGCAAATAAATGTAAGTATCAATAGCCTTTTAAGATGGAGAAAGAAGGAGAAAACAGGGAAAAGGTGGTTACAGGCTGTCAGGCAGGACACTTCAAGGGAGTATTGGTCAGCAAAGAGGATATTATGATACCAAGAGGGCCCCTGGGTGGCCTGCTCCTGCTCTGCTATATTTTATTCCCCTGTGGAATCCTTAGTTTAGGGGGAACAGTTGGCAAAAGTGTTACATTGGGAGAATGTAAGTTGCCTGTTTTAAAGTACTGTCAAGCCCTACTTAGCTCCTCAGGGGCAGGCTCTAACACACTTTTTTTTCAGAGAACCTACACTGATCCCATCTGTCCTTAAGGTGACATTAATTATTGATGTTAGAAAAATGAGACTTCTGAAAGACATTTCTGCCTTTGAGGGAAGGTGGAATTTGTAGGTAGCATCCTTCAGGATGCCTGTCGGAAACAACATCAAGATCATTATTCCGCTAAGGAACTGTTTCTCAGAGGTTTAAACATTTTAGCTTTGGACGGTTAACAAGGGAAAAAGGAACTTTATTGTAGTAGTTCAAGGAAAAAAGATTATTTGTGTTCTTGTTAAACATAAGAAGATCCTTTTCTTGTTAAGCAAAGCATAACGTATGCAAAACAGAGGGTATGCAAGGCTATGCAAGGCTAGGAACGTGGGTAACAGTAGCTAGGATAATGGTCTAAACAGACAAGTAAGTCAGTATCTTGGCAGTGAGTAAAATGTGACAGTGTCAGCAGGCTTTGAGAATGAAAAGTAGCAACTTCTATCAAATGGGAGAGATATTGAAGAATCAGAGAAGAGACGCCAAAAATAGCTCAGAAAACAGTCTCTTTTTTTGGCAAAAATCTCATTGGATATGGAAAGGGAAACACTACATTTTTCAGAGCTGGAAGGATCCTGCTTTTGTTGAGAGAGGATAGATGTTTGGTTGTGAGGAGACTTTGGTCATACCTGTCAGTAGGGCTCCATACCCAAGTGTACTGAATCTGGTTACTTCCCTTGAGCTCTCTGCCTGAGTGACCATGGTGCTGACTGATGTACAGCTATGCAGTGTCTTAATTATGAGCTCACATTGACTTATTAAGTAAGGGCTTGATTTAACATCCAGAGAACTGCTGCTAACTTGAGCTACCATGATTATTCTTTACTATTTGCTTAAGCATTTGGAGAATTATGCTTCAACCTAGTTCTCTTGTTCTTCCTCATGCTAGGTCTTACATCTCATTTAGTCTTGCAGCCTGGTTGCTAGAAACTAAAGATCTTCTTGTGTGTTAGGGAAAAGAATAAAGTTATGTCTTCACTCATATTTTGAGCTAACTGGCTGAGAAAAAAAGGTTTAACGTATAGCAAAGGATAGGCTTTCTCTTTGATTCATCATGCACTGGAGATGATGGCTACATCTACATGAAGATATGTCAGAGGCAAGCTGAGATTTCAGTTTGGACATAAGGAGATTAGTCTGGAGTAGACTAGTATATCTATGAGTCATTAGCAAACAGATGGTAGTTGAATTTGTATTTGCTGATGAGAAACAAGGTGTAGAGAGAAAAGAGAAGGAAAACAAGGACAGAAAACCCACACAAGAATTTGAAGAGTGGATGAGAATTATGTTCTCAAATATACTACCTTAGCAATCAGGTGAAATGGGAATTGATGAAGATATGAACATACGCTATTCTAAGAAGAGTTCTATGTTAGGTCCCCGTGGACAAAAATGGTGTCTTTCTAAACTTTAGTTTTGATAGACTCAGGAAGTAATAGTTTTCTAGGGCCCTGAAGAAGGGCAAGATTAAATCAGAGAAAACAAGCTGTTTCAAAGGGATTCCTAAAGTGTTACAGTAACTCTAATATTCTTCTTGTGTTCTCATTCTCCTTCCATAAAGAATGAGCTGATACCTGGGAGTTGAAAGTGAAATAGAAGGAAATGTAGGTAAAATGATATCTTTTCTAACAGGGCAAAGACTAATCCATAAATAGAGGGGCAAGTTTTCAGAAGAGAGAAAAAAGGACAAGACGGGTACAGGTCATGAGAAAAATGATGGGAAATTATGATACTGCTCATGAAAGAAGTAGGATGGCTGGGTGGAATGGAGGCATTGAAGCAGCTAACAACGTAAAATGAAGCAAACACAGAAGAAACTTTTTAATCCATGGTCAGAAGGAAAACAAAAAGCAAAAAGTTAATGGTTTAAGGAGGAAATAATGTGTAAAGCTAAAGAAAGGGTAATCTTATGTAGGTGTTTAGAAATTGTTATAAGCACCTCTTCTGGCTAGGGTACTCGATGATTTTATTTCTTTTTAGATACTGCTCCTAATTGAGGTTTAGACCACTATTGTGCTAGTGGAAGCTTCATAAATAGAGAACAAACTATATTGAGATAAAAAAATCAACCATTGCAGCAAGAGCAGTTAGTCAAGTGTCATGCATCTCTTTTTTCATCCTACCTTGAGACTGCTTGGTTGGCCTTAAATTCTGCCAGGTTGTCAGATGAAAGAGATTTCAAATATAGAATCAGTCCTTCTATCTTGACATTGAATGTTTGGCTTACCTTTTAATAGCAGGGTCTTCCCAAGAAGTGTTAACAGGCATGAGAAGAAAATGGGGAGAATGCACATATAACCAGGTATGCAATAATCAGTGCTTTCAAAATAATCACTATCAACAAATTACACTTAGACTCAAAGAGTCCTTGACTGAAGTGACTTAATCTCTAGAGATACATTCACTTTGGCAGATGTTCCAAGAAATGAGTTTGTGTTATACTTATATATATAAGTATATGTATATAATATATATACCAACTGAACTTTTGGGTACGCTTCACCCGCTCATAAGAAAAGGGTCCTGCAATTAGGACAGAGAGGATTTCTGTGATTTTTTTATCAGGAAGGTGTTGCTCCAGTTTCCTGAGTTCTGATGATGTGCTAAGTTGGAAAGTAGTAACTGTGACCCAATAGAACATCTGGGATACACATAATCTTGTGAACTCCACATTCATATTTATTTTCCCAATAGATGTTGCAGAAATAGCTTCTGCCACACCTCAAAATATTTTTTCAGAGTAGATGAATTTCACCTATGTACCTCAATCACTTAATTTGTACCTATCCACACTTCAGGGATCTTCTGATGCATGAGTTCCTTACAGTGAGCGGTCTGCACAGGCCTGCAGAGGGAGACAGTCTGTTCAGGTGCTTGCAGATTTCACAGCTAGTTATCTCCCTTCTCCGTGTATTAACTGAAAAAGAATTTGATAGTCTGGTTTCAGCAACCTTTGTGACAATGTCAGATTTAAAATTACTTAAATGTCTCTGAACTGTTTCCTTAAGTGTTTTTTTTTTTCTTTTATTTGTTAATCTGCTTCTAAGTTCTACTTCAATCTCATGATGTGGCTGCATCTGGGGTGTGCAAATGCAGATACACTGAAATGATTTCTTCTCCGTTTATGTATACTAACTTTTCAGTGGGGAGCAGGGGGAAGAGGTTGATTATTCGTTTTTTCAAAGGCAAACAGCCTTACAGTTACTGCAAAGTAACAGAGTACACATGAATGCTTGCTGCAATTATCCATCAAAACTTTGCTAACCTGAGCTAAATAGCAGTCTTTCCACTGACTTCAGTGATGACAGGATTGTGTCCTGTATGAGTAATAAATCTAGGATTTTGGCTGAGTGGGAAGGAGTTATAAAATCAAAGTATTGATTGCATTGAAGTCTCTGTTACAATCCAGCATTACTCACAGTAGGTAGGTATAAGTATGGGACAAGAATAACCTGGTGGAATTTTGCCCCAGGCAAAATCCTTCAAAGTCTTCTTGTAAAAGAAGGATTTGAGGTTCTCTTCCTGCTGTAGGCCATTATCAATAATATCTGACTTCAGAGAAAAAATCTAAGAGGCTCATCAACAGAATAGAATCATCAGGAAATGATCATGTGTTCTCATTTCTCTACTCTACATATTGACCAAGCTAGATGGGGACCATCTAAATCTTTGAAATGCAAACATTGCTATCATTGACCCCTCAGCATAACCTCAATTTTCTTCCCAAATATTGGATGGCCTGACACTGGACAGTGATTGGCTTTGCTAATACCATCCAAAGATGGGGTTTTGAGAAAGAGCCTAACTGCTGCTTAAGTAAAGCTGGCAAAATGCCCTTCTGAAGAGAGGCATAATGATATAAATAAATAATGAGATTAAGTATCTTCCTGCTTGCTTTAACCAGTCATTTTTTTTTCATTGGAAAGAAGGCAGAACCATGTTCTACCCTTCATGCATGAAACTAAGAGAGATCTAGACTTTTTTACTGAATTAATTTTTTGTTCTTTGTCATCTCATTCCCTTCTTAAACAGCATTTTAGCCAGTTATTCTAAAATCGTGAGTTCCGAGCAGTGATGATCTATCCTCCCTACTTAGTCCTTTTCAGTTCATCTACTTTCTAAGTTGTCATTGCCTTTCCTTTCCTAACTTCTAAATTAGAGTTCCTCTCTGTCTAAAAAAGATGCACAAGAGGGGCTTTTTTTCTTGAGAACATCAGTAACCTAGTCTGTCTGCAGGACTTCTACACACTAAGATCAGAACTCACCGTAGAAATAATCTGCTTCTCACCTTTCCCTTTTCCTGTATAAAGTCTCTCTGTCTCTGTATCTAGGGAGCTTTACTCCCAGACTGCATATCTGAAAATATCAGATGAGTTCTGATGGAATTCAAGATAGCATCACTGTCATTTTTTCACATGGACAGATTTCTGATTACATTAGTTATCATCAGTTCTTTGCAGTACACACAAGCCATGTTTACCTGTCATTGCCTTAAATCTTTGTCTTTTCAGCCTTTCATAATATGCTAGTAAAATGGAATGAAAGAAGATCAGAACAAGGATTTGCACCAGCATCTATTCCAAGTGTGCAATAATTCCATATCTTCAAATATTTTTTAAGGAAATGACTAAGTAATTGATCAGTTTAGAATTCTTTTAATATTTGTGGTGACTATTTTTAGAAAAAATCAAGAACTAGAAATCCTGAGTGTTGTTATCTGTGGTACATGCTTCCTTGTGGGAACATGAGTCTTCAGAAAGAAGAAGCACATGAGTTCTTTGAAAATTTTTGGAAGTAGATCAAAATTCATTTGGTCCTCTAAAAATCCCACAGAGTCTCATGACAATGTCCTAAAGTCAGTGTGAAATACATTAGTGTCTAGGAAGGAGCTGCCATATCATAGCAGCTTAGGTCCATAAGATTGAAATGGATCACTTCATTACAGCCAGTTATTTAAAAAAGTTATTGAAAAGGTAATGGAATATTGCCAATTTAGAGTTTGTTGCAAATAGGTCTGTCAGTTTCAAAAGACCTTAATGAAGTTATGTGGTGTGATAATTTTTTTCCCATGGGACTTTGGTTCTCAAACATATATTATTACCTTATTTTCATTTAGAATATTCAGAAGTTGGTGATAAAGGTGTTAGTGTATTCCTAGTTCATAGTATGTGCAGGAGGCATTCACATTGTTCCAGGTCCCGACATTCAGAGGTTTTGCTGCTTGTATATCAATGGAGACATGTAGAGATTAAGACCCATTTTGCCCAATTTTAGGACCCTAGATGAGAGACAGCAAAAATTCAGATAGTGTCTGATCATGATCTGTGAGTACGTTCTGTGTTTGCTGTAAAGGTACCTTGCAGGAGTTACATGCTGACATTAGGTGGATGGCCTTGGTCCTCTTGTTAAGGGGATGAGTGACTATCTCTAGTCATCCATCCAAAGTGAGAGCATGTACTTTGTCATCTCAGCTGGACTGCTGTGCTTTCCACAGCAGAAAAAAGACTTTGGGAGGTGGGGGGTAAAGTATGATCCCTAGCACAGGAGGACAGCAATTCCTGGCATCTTTTTCATTTTGCATATACACCAAAGAGTCTGTCAGTATTTGTCTTTTATTCCACTGGCTTTAAAATGCAATCTATTGCAAAATAAGAAAATGCTGCGTTCTTTTGTGAAATAGGTGATTTGCTTAAGGTTTGCAGTGAAAACAAGAACATGTAATACAGAGTCAGCACTGAGTTGATTTGTTATACTCAAAGCTTCTGGGGCAGATTTTCAAAGGCACAAGGGAGTTAGGAGCCAAACTCCCTTTGGTGTTCAGTGAGTGTTCAGCATCTAGCTGCCTATTTCTGCTTTTGAAATCTTCTCCCATAGCAGCTGGTGGTCAAATTGTAATGGATAAACCAACAAAAAAACTACAACAATCTCTCTTTTTCTGACTATTAAAAAGATACTTCTTTGATGAATAAAGTTTGTAAAACAGAAAAAGAAGTATCAGTGGACCTCTGCTAACTGTGATGTCTATTTGTGCCTTAAAGCACTGACAGAGCCTGCATTAATGTTGAGAATTATTCAGACATATAAAGTTGCTTGGCATAGGTCTCTGTGCGAATCAGTCTCTAGGAGGGGTTTCCATACGCTACACCTTTAATCACAAGACTCATCTTTTAAAGGAAAATTCTGTTTATTACAAGTGTAGTCCTTTTTTATAGGTGTGTGTGGTAGGTTGAAACCTCCCTGGCTCAGTGTCACAGGCCAGCCTCCTCCAGAGGCACATCAGCATAGGTCTGGATGCAGCACCACACAGCTCACATGCTCTGATCATCTCTCTTATCCTTCACCAAAAAAAAGCTACAGGACTCCTATCCCAGCCTTGATAGGGCAGCTTCCACTTCCCCACTGCTACTACCAAACAGTAACTACAGCAGAATGCATTGTCACTAAAGATAAACTAAGTGAACTGTTACATTCAGATTTCACAGCCGGACCAAACCTCAAGGGCATGTAACCAGAACAACCACCAATAACGAAACCTGAGATCTGACTGTAGGGTACAGCTGCCTTTCTCACTAACAAGGCAACGCTCGTGCAATTAGTCATACAGGGCAGAATGCCACAGCACCAGTTCTGCACACCTGACTCTGAAAAGACATGGCCCCTTGCACTGCTCACTGGGGTTTGCCTCAGCTCTATATGCCCAATTTAGAGGCAGCATCACCTGTTATGGTCAATTTTGATGATTACCTGCATTTTAAAAGTATGATAATATTTTGATAGCTATTCAAAACTAATTGATCTAAATTGATTTGTTTTCTTTTATTTTGTTTATACATAGTTCTGTAGACTACTTTTTAATGTGTATTTTCTCAGATCCATCTTGGTCACATTGTGGACCATCCATTATCAAACAATCTGGTCACCTTTGGAGCAGACACATTTTTATATAACCTCGTCATCTGTGGACTATCCTAGTGGGCATGGTTTTTTTTCAGATATGAACTAATATTTTTCTAAGACACTGCACCTGAGTGATGGGGTTCTCCAATCATAATTCCAGGGAGCCTTAATATATTCATGCCAGCCTATATTCTTTAAATTGCGAGAATTCTTAGATTTTGTAGAAATCCAAGTTGCCAAATAATTGTGAAAAAATGTATTTGTGTGTATCTTACATAATTTTCTCTCTTCTTGCTATTAATAATAATATCTCAAAAATCTACCCAAATATGGCAATGTTTACAGCAATTATCAAAAATGCTTACTTCAATTTGTTTGATTCTCTTCAATATGCAAGGAACCCCCTCTCCATAACATCTGATATTTCTAGATATTTTTCATATACTTGGAAAATGCAGTTTTTCTACAACAGTGACCAATAGGCTGGACTATCTACAAGAAGGCTGGAGAGGAACTTTTGACTAGAAAATGTAGTGATAGGACTAGAGGGAAAAGCTTCTAACTGAAAGAGGGTGAGTTTAGATTAGATATCAGGAAGAAATTCTTTACTGTGAAGGCAGTGAGGCTCTGGAACAAGTATCCCAGAGAAATTGCAGATGCCGCATTCCTGAAAGTGTTCAAGGCCAGATGGAACTCAGAGCAACTTGGTCTAGCAGAAGGCTAGACCACCTATGGCAGGGTGGTTGGATCTAGGTGACTTTTAAGGTCCCTTCTAATCCAATCCAAAGCCATTCTATGATTCTGAGATTCAATGCATTTCTGACTATAACATTTCCTGGATTGTTGTATTGTGTTCTGTATACCTTTTCTGTAGTAGTTCTGTACTTTGGTTTATCCCAGTTCTCCCCTGTTACAGTGGTTCTGCCCATGTTGCCTCCTCCCTCCTCCTTCATGTCAATCCCCTGCCTCCACCCCCTGACTCAGCAATAATCACGGAGTCATTCCCTTAACCCCTCCCTGGTGTCCTGTCCGTCACTCAGCCGCCCACCCTTTCCCCTAGAAACTTTTATCAGGGGCGTCGAGTGATTGGTTCAGGCACCGGGATCCCACCCTCAGAACACCCTTATTGGTCTTTCCAAAAGTCTATCTTCCCAATTTTCACACCCCCACATTCACTCATTGGTTCTTTGTTAAACCCCTCCCCTGTTCCCTCCTCCCTTTATAAACTGTTGCGCTGCTGGGCTCCTGGTCTTGGGATAAAAGTTGCCCTGGGTGTTGGATCTGTCCTTCAATAAACCTGGATTAGTACCTTTGCCTGAAGCCTGCTCCCTCTTCCACCACCGTCGTACCACTGCCTCACCCACAAAGGTGAGAGCCTTAGCCGCCCTCCTGACTCCCCGGGAGCATCGGGAGAGTGTCCCCCGCTGTCGGCTGTGCCACAGCCAGCTGGGACGCTCCAAAGGGAGACTCGGAGAGGCACGACGACACTGGATAGCACCAACTGCTCTAGGCAGAGGTGTAAGGCTGAGCGCATTTATTTGAGCCATGAGAGGAACTGTAGTTCTTTGATGTTGATCAGTTGCATAGTGGAAACTGATACGTACTCTGATATCACAAAGAGCTCTACAAAGGTCAAGCAATGTTTTGATAGCAAAAATATTCAGATGGATTTTTCTTATATTTCATAGAATCACTGAGATTGGAAAAGATCTTAAAAATGGCCAAGTCCAAATGTAAACCTAACACTGCTAAACCTATGTCTCTAACTCTATGTCTGCAAATTGGTTTCTGAATATTTTAACTTCAAACAAACACAAAGCCTCAAAACAAAACCAACCCACGAACAAGCACCATTATTATGTTGTGAATTGAATTTGATCATTATTTCTTAAAATGTAAGATGTGTTTGATTCTTTTTCCACGGGCTTTCCCTGGATCCTCTTATACAAAGAAAGCAGTTACTAACTGTTTCTGAGCTACAGAAATACTTTCTGTTTTCAGCTGAGGTTTTATTGATTATTAAATTAAGGTGATCTATATTGTTATCTGTCACAAGTGACTCACAGCTCTCTACCTTTATCAAATTTTCCCATTATAAGCAAAATTAGCAATTAGTTTCTTTGATTTTTTTTTTTAATTCTGATTTTTTTGAGGAGAATTGGACTATATTCAATGGCATTGACTCTGCAGGGCAGTCTGAAGAATAGGACTGAAGTATAGTTGGCTGTATTCATAGGGGTATTTACAGTATTTCTTGTGATTTTCACAAGTTATTGTAAAGTCTAAGTTCTACTTTGATGTCTACTTTATATGTAAAGATATGCAAATACTGTGTTTACAAAGTCCACCAGCTTTCATCTGTTTATGTACTAAGACTGCCTCATTCAGGTAGATTAATCTCTCTAAAATTGCAGCTATATCTGATACATCAGCTTAAAGTTCTTTTGTTTGGAATAGCATCCTGATTTAAAAGTGTAGAATAAATGACCTTTTCTTACAATCCCTCTACTAAGAAATATGAATGTGGAGATCTACACTTTTTCTGGCATAGAAAAAGGCATAGATCTCATCTGGAGAACAGGAGATGATTTGTATACTGTGAAAGCACTGGTTGCTTTAAAGGTCTGTGAAACAATGTTCAGTCAAGGACAGAGTTTTACCCACCCTGAGGATCTGAGACAGTTTATTAGTTTTTACACTAATAAACAATAAAAATTATGTCTAGGAACATAATTACTAAAAATTGCACTTGGGGTTGGGCTTGAGCATTTTTCTGTGTCAGAAATCAGTATTTGAAAACAATACTGTTGTGTGCCTGAATTATGCTTAGTATTATGTACCTAAAGTTTCTGTGGATGTCATTGCTGTTCCCTTGAGCTCTGTGTACAGATAAGCAGTAAGCATCTTCATGAAATTGTGATACTGCTTGATATAAATATTCTGTGGTATTCTGGTATAAATTGAGAGTGATGCAGTTCAGATCAATAAGAGTTGTGACCATTTGCTCTTAAGGGAATTTATATCATCGCCTTCTCCAGTTGGATACAGCAAGAAAACACGTCAAAAATATGTGATTTCCCTTATGCTCTAATTCTAAGAAAAATCAGCAACCATTTTGACATATTTTTTCCCAGTCTGCTTCTATCATCAATGCAATGGCAAGAATTTTAGGTGACAGAAACTGAAAAATCAAGTCATTGATTTTCAGGAACAATGATAATTTACATGACTTGCATATTTCTGTCCCAAAACACAGAGAGTGGAAAAAAATTTGCTATCCCTTAGCAGTAGCTTTATAAATGCATGTCTCACTGTACTACCAGCATTTCATTCCTATTCACCTAAAACTTAGCATGATACAAAACACTTATTTCTTATACTCACAAGGCATCATCTCCTTTATGTCTAGCTCTGACTGGTCTTGAATAAGATGCTCACCAGTGCTCCATTCTTGAAAGCACTTGAAAACTTGCTTATTTTTACTGGAGTGCCATTCATGATGTTTGCGTAATAGCACTAACGTGTTTGCAAGAATGGAACTAAGAATCTGCAAGACAATTTAAAATATGGAAGTTGCATTGGAAGAACACAGGCAACTCAAACAGCCAAATATTCCATAATAATATTAATTTTTCTAGGTTTGCTCCAAAAGCACAAAGATAAGGAAAATACTCCACTGTAAATTCTTATTCCCTCTGGAGTTATGTTTCCTTTGAAGTAATTATTGAATACATCTGGGTTATGTTGGAATAGCATTGAAAGCCAAGTTCCTCTGTTAGATTGAGGTCTCAGAAAACTTACCTATGTGAGTTACACGTTACAATATCCTGCTAGGTTTAACTCCCCCTAGTACAGAGAGATCAGGGTTGGTTGCTCTGGGGGCACGCTTGGTCAGTTCATTAATGATAAGCCCCCCCACCAAGCTATTGTCATTGTTTTTTAATTAGCCATTTAACTCCTTTACTACTGAAATGACCAAATCTGACCACTATTCTTATTTACTCTTGCTTAAATTTTCTAAAAAAATCCCAACCCAAATTTTCCAAACTGATTACATATTTGTCAATTAAGTGTAATCTGAGTTTGTGCTTAAATTTCCATGTTAGCATGATTAACTCATGTCCCTCTTAGTATCTGGGATCTTGCAGACAGGCTTAGCAGGATCTGTCTCCTCTGAGCACATCTCTCACCCTGTGTATTGCACCTTCACAGGTAGGAATGTGCACAGAACTATATGTGCAACTCAAGATGTACCACATGAAAATTGTCATTGGAAGGACTAAGTCATGATTTTATAATAAAAGACTTTTGCTGCAGACAAAACCTGGTTTCAATATACTTTCAAAACATGCCTAACCCAAGCTGCTGCTTTTCTCACAGCAGGAGTTTCACCATAACTTGTGATCATTGACCTCCATGGACTCATTCTGATTTACAGTGATATAAATTAGAATTTGCTAAGAATCCAGGTTCTCCAATTCAAGTACATTAATATTACATATTTTATCAAATTCCTTAGACCTTGTGAATTTTTTTCTCCCCAAGTTAATATCTCTGGCTCCTCTGAACAGTGCAAAATCTTCTCTTTTCCAGATTTTTAATCCAGTCTTTCTGTTAATAATAATATGAATGTGAACTGTCTGGTTTTACCTTATTTGATATAAAATTTGCATCACTCTGAGTCACTGTTATGGAAGAGTCACTAACAGAGATATATTTCTAATAATTTGTAATAATTTTTAGAAAAATTACCTTTTCAGAGTGTGTCTGATTCATTACTTACAAATGTAGGGCTCAAATAATTTGTATTGCAATTGTTCACGTAAATAAATTGAGGGCTTTTGCCTGATCACTTAAAAAATCATTTAAAATTCTTTTACATGTGAAATATTTGGAAGATAATGAATACAGAACTGTTAATGTGTAATGTACATATTTCTTGTTTATAGGCTTGGTCAAATTGCAGGTAAGGTTGCCATAGTAACTAATACCCTATACAAAACACGTGACAAGAACAAAACATTGAAAATAGCCTGAGCAATAGAAAACACAAAAGTCTTTTCGGGTGTGGTAACCTTTGTATCACAGATGTAAGAGCATTGAGAAGGTTCCTGCTGGTGGGGCTCAGAGGATGAAGGAGCTGAGACTCTGCTAAGGAATTTGAAGCACAGCTAAAGACACCTACTCTGTCAGCACCCTCATTCCTTCCTTGAAATACCTTCTGCTTTCTTTTTTGAGGCTTACATGTGATGACATTTCTCTGTTTGTCTGTCATTGCCTACAAATAGAATGAGTTGTAGGCATCCATAAACAGCCTCCAGCATGACACGGCCTCCAATCACATCTCTGCCATTACCCTAAATGAGCTTGGCACCATGAAAGAGATATGTCCCAGAAAAATATAAAAGATAACAATGAGTTGGGTGGAACAGCAGAACTAGGGAAAAGATTATGAAGCTACATAAAACATTGGGGAAACAGAAAATGATAGAGCCCAGGGCAGGTGGGAGTAAGAAATGGGAGTAGGAAAGAAGTAGACATATAACACATAAAATTTAAAAAATAAGGAAAAATATGCAGGGTGTATCACAAAGAAAGAAATAGGAAGACAGAAAGCTTCTGGTTTGAAAAAGGCAGTGGATATTTCTGTTACAGGGAGATTGGCTTAAAGGACACTCACAGCACCTGGCACAAGCAAGAGAGTTCATGAGTTCCCAAAATAAAAGAAGGGAAGATTCAATCATATGCAGAACAGACACAGACAGTTGTTAGAAACTTTCAGTGTGCTTGGTGAGCGAGCAGCAAAGGAAGAAATTCTTCAGTGTCAAAAATAAATATGCACACAATCACTATGGTTTTCTGCTAAAAAAGCTCCTTTTCAGTTCTGGGCTTTGGGAAAGATTCATTTGCTCCCCTCTCATGGTCTGAAGAGAAGTTGTCTCTGGTATTTTCTCAAGGGCCAAGGATCTCAGACAAGTGCATTCATAAGAATGGTTCCCCCATCCAGGACGTACCAGAACAGGAAAATTTCTCTCCTCGATCCTCATTCATCTCTCCTCTGCTGGCTGTCTTTTCATTCTACCACACTTCTTTTTTAAAAGGATTCTTCTTTTAGCTGTCCAGGTCAGTCACACTTCTTCCCCTCTTAGTTCCTTCTTCTGTGTGTGGAAGACAACATTAGCTTTTCTATACCATAAGGGATCCATCAGCATGCAATTTTAGAGCCACAGAAGGTTTGGAAGGATGCCACTGGGGAGGAAGTCTGTCCCCAGGAGCTGCTAAGAACTGTCAAACTGCCTTTCTGCAGAACCTGGAGCTGCTCAGGCTAACAACCAGTTTGAAAAGTAAAACTCTTGCCTATTTTCTCTCTGCAAGATCTCCAGCTAGCTTCTCAGTGCTCTAAATTTGGAAAAGGGAAAAAGCAGAAATTTTGGTATAAAAATTGTATATTTTGCACTTCAAGAGGAAAAAAAATTGAAAAGAAAAAAATATTAAAACCTAATGTGTTCTGTCAGTTTTCATGGAGAAAAGACAGAATAATCAACCTGTTTGGTTAAGTTAGAGTTGGTTAAGATAAATTTAACTATATTTTAAGGCATAAAAACATCTTGTTTGAGAGCTCAAAAATCTAAAAAGTACTTTTGATACTTTTGATTTTTGAAAATAAGCAGTACTAAAAAAAAACTGCCTAAAATAAATTTATAACTTGAATTATGATCATCACTTTCCTGATCTAGCAGTCATGATCCAAAGCCTATTTGAGTAAGTGAGAGACCTCTATTGAACAAAATGGGTTCCAGCTCAGACTCTGACTGTGAACTCAGGGCATATGTACAAAAAGCATCTCAGGAGCACCAGCCAAGCAGGTGAAAAATGCTATTTGTTTTTTATGTAATATATGAAGAATCAACCATGAAACAGGAAATTTGAAGAATTGGTATGTAAATTTAGAAATTATAAAGAAAGTTACTTGATTTTTAGTTCCTGCGAATCACCACTAAACCTTTAAGCTGCTTCATTTCTAGAGCTGGATCAAATTGGCCTGTCAGTATATTCTAGAGCCAAGATTCTTCAGCATGGAATTCTCTCGGCTTTAGTTTTTTTAATTTGTGAAAGATCAATTGACAATTATCTGTTGTTTTCCTTCTTTCCTCCTCTTCCATCCTAGTTTGGCCATTTATTCTATAGAGTAATTGGGTTAAATTCACTTTTTTTCTGAAAGAACAACCAAAACCAAGAAAAGTGAAAATGCTGGGCTATTAATGTTTTTAACTATCATGAAAAAAATATTTGGGAACTTTGTGTGTGGTTGCACTGAAGTGCAAACACCATTTAACTCCTTTTAGTTTCCTTACTGTGTTTATTTAAAAAAATAGATTTATTCTGACATACATATTGTATGAGTTCCGTCAAAAGAGGATCATGCCAACACCATTTATCTTCCTGATTCTGAAATGAAAGAAAACATGAAGAAATTTGTGTACAACCTTTCAATGTTACAGCCTTTGCGGTCATACTTTGCAGTGGTATCAGTAATTTAGTTTCCCTAAAAAGCAGTCCCTTGGTTTCCCCATCTATCTCTCTTTCCTTTAAGATTGCACCTTACAGATAGAAAGCTGATACCAAATTATTGTGTCCCATCTTACTTACTTGTTCAAAACATTTCCTTTCCAAACCTTTCCTGTTACACTGAAAAAACACTGCATGGTTGCTGTAATTGGCACCACAAAAGCATTGTAGTACAGAAAAAATACTTCCAGAGAAAAATGAAAAATTTCTGTGAATTCAGAAATGTAGAGGGGGTGTCTCTCACTGAGAATGAAAAAAAAACCACGTCTGGAAGGTCAGTATAGCACCATAGGACTTTAAGAATCAATTTTGAAATTTTGTTTAGGCCATAAGTCCCATGCAACCTTTTCTGTCTTTTATAATCTCTGTTCTCCCAGTGTAAACTGGGGGCAGTGCCCTCTTCTTGGTGCACAGGGAAGGTGAGTTATTGTGCCTGTGTACACAGATGGGCACAGACGCACACAGGCCATTGCTGAGCACTGAGCTGGCCAGACACCAAGCAGCAGCTCTGCAGAAGCCACGTAGCTCCATCAGCTTAGTGTTGTCCCAGGGCTAAGGAACTCTGAGAAGACTCAAACTGCACCAGAACATGGCAGTACTCCCATATGACAACAGAAATTAGGGAATGGCTCTGATTGACCGAAGTGTGAGCAGAGGAGCCCTGTTGTCCTATGCCCACCCCAGTTTGTACAGAGCAACCTGGAAAGTAGTGCTGCAGTGGGAAATGGAAATATCTACAACCTTCCCTTAATGGGACCATGGGGACTAGTATATCCCTTTGCACAGGTCTCCATGAGACCCTGCTTCTGTGAGGCTTTGCAAGGCATCAGTACTACTGGTCTGGTCTTTTCATGCCTGGCTTGTATCTTTACTTATCTCTGTCTATCTGTCTCCCTTACATCCTCAGATGCCTGGGAAAGTTTCCTGCCTTCTGTCATACTGGATTGCTGTTTGCACTCTTACGAGACAATTGAAGGATGACTCTGGAAATTCATACTTCCTGTGTTCTTTTGGGTAGTTAACTTGCAAGGATATAATTTTGGAATAGATCTTGTTTATTTGCTGATCAAGCTTCACAGCAAAACTTGTTGGATTTTTTTTTACCCACACTAGGTTGCGTAAATGCTACCCGGGATTTAATCCCCTGATGGTTAGGTATTTTATTTTCCAAGATAAATTTCTCTCTGATCAGTTTTTCCCATTTTGAGAACTCGCTCCTGACAGATTTTGGATTACTTTAGTCCTCAAGGTCACCAACTGTTCATACATCATTTTGCTGTTTCCCTCTCTATCATTAGTTTCTTGTGGTGTAATCTCCAGATTCCACATGCTTCCATTTTTTTATACTAAGGTCATGTATGATGGTATTTAACAAAATTTTTTACGAGACTGATCCTTAGGTCTCTGAGGTCTCACTCAGGAGCAGTGGTGACAGCTTATATCCCAGTATTGTACATGCAAAGTCACAGTGTCACTTTGCATTTACCTACATTTCAAGTATACTTCATTTCATCTGCTGTTTTTTGCCAGTCACTCACTTTCACAAGTCTTTGCCATTTCTTCACAAAATTCACACACCATCTTTGCAGTTGTGAGAAATTTGGCATCATTAGCAAACTTTGTTTGCAGTTTTTGTCATCTTGGTTTTCACCCTCTTTTTCAGCTGAATAGCCCAAAGATTGAAGCACAGCTCTCTGTAGGTATCCAGTGGTGTCCTGCCTCCGCAACAAGGACATAGTGTTCTTTGTTTCTTATCTTTTAATCAATTATTTACCTCTTTAAAGACTTATACATTCTTCCGGTGGTTGCTTGGCTTCTGTAAGAGCCTTTGAAACAGACTTTTGCTACTGCATTCTTGAAATCCAAGGATAATGTATCAACCAAATCTCCCTCATCAGCTTCACTATTAACCCCTCCAAAGAGCTTCATTAGTGAGGCAAGAACTAATACTTTCCCTTCAGCCCAGTACTTCTCCTTTCATCCAAACCTCATGTTACCTCTCCTTTATATTGTTCCTTAGAAACTACTACTGGGATTTTTTTTAAAAAAACCCACTGTTCATCTAAAAGTCAACCTAAATTTGAAAAAGTAAATAGAAGATTAAGAAATGCCAAAAGTAAAACAAGAATTTTTTTTTATTTTTGATAATATTTTGGGGTCTTTTAAAATAATCTTTTTGATATAAAAATAACAATATTACTTCACCAGTTCAGAAAAAAAACAGCTCCTGTTATTTATAATGAAACCAAACTAGCTTCCATGCTATATTCAAATTTTCAAAAGGAACAAATATAGAAGAAAAAAGTCATGACAGGTATTCTCGTTCTTTGCAAAAAGATTATTTTAATGTGCATATCTTCAATGAATAAAGTAAGTTCTTTCTTCAAAAAACATTATTTCTCCATCTTTTATATTTACTATCATTGTGCTGACAGCAGTTGTATCCTCTCCTTCTATATTTACATACCTGTGTCTTGGGACTTATGTACAGTCATACTATCTTCTCCATGTCTTAACGTTCTTTTAATGGAAACTATTAACTCTTAAATGCACCACAACCATTAGCGCATACGTCTGTGGTCAAACCTACTGCAGAGTTTGTGACCAAGTATTTCAGTATTCTGTTGTGTCTTATCCCCTCATTTTTCAGAGATATTTAATATGCCTTGTTCCTTCTAAGCTGCTTTGTATTTTAGTTTGTCCTGGTTAGTTTCTAAATATCCTGAGCTAGCATATTGTCATTTATAGCTTTTATTCTTTGCAATAACATCTCCAGCAACCGTGAGCAAAACCTGGTATATTTCAAGGGATGCTTCAACAAAGGTAAGGCAGCTTATTTATTCACTGTCTTTGTTCACTGATTTGCATGATGATGTCCATTGCACATTTACAAGGCTGCAAAATGAGGGGAAGGAGGGGTAGGCTTGCTGTGGATATACATTTCAGATGGTTCACTCTCTGTTTAGCTCCAGGCTAAATCATATCCACATCACATGTGCATTGATTTGTTCCTGTGCCCTAATCTAGAGCCAAACCATTTTCTTGATAAGGAAAATTATTTGTGGGAGACAAAATTATTTGCTTCAGGATTTGAATTTTAGGGAAAGAACATACATTCAGTTGGTGTGAACCATTTGGCCAGGAGTGATCCCTTGAGGAAGGTCACAAAGGTTCTATTACCAAGAAAAAAAATGGAAATAATCCTCTTCATACTTACCATATTCTGGTGTATAAAACTATATATGACATCAAGAAGTGTTTTATATAAAATTCACCTTTGCTGGACCAGGTTGCTCAGGGCCCTATCTTGTCTGGCCTTGAACACTTCCAGGGATAGGACATTCACATTCCTGGGCAACCTATTCCATTGTCTCACCACCCCAGCAGTAAAGAATTTCTTCCTAGTATCTAATTTAAATCAACCCTCTTTTAGTTTAAAGCCATTCCTGCTTGTCCTATCCCTAGATGCCATTGTAAAAAGTCCCACTCTTGCCTCCTTCTAGCCCCCTTTTAGGTACTGTAAGGTGCCTCAAGGTCTTCCTGGAGCCTTCTCTTCTCCAGGTTGAACAAGCCCAATCCTCTCAGCCTGTCTTCACAGAAGTGTTTCAGCCCTTGGATCTTCTTCCTCTCCTCCACTGGCCAGAAAACCTCCTCTTGTTTACTCCCGGTGCCACTGTGCGCCTGTGTACGGACATTGACACTAGACCCCAGTGAAGGTGACTTACTGGGTGGTGTGGTTGGAATTCCTTTGTCCTGCTCTTGGAGTGCTCTCCTGCTGACCTGTCATCCCTCTCCAGGCTCTGGGCATCTATTGCTGGCACTGGCAGCAACCTGGTAAGAGTGGGATGGATTGAGATTCCTCCAGCAATTTTATTTTAAAACACTATCACATCAAGCTAAATGCCTTTTCAGCTGGAGAGCAGTACACAGAGAGTTAGTAACTATAGACCCTTAGAATAAAAAGCATGGACTACAGGAAGAAAAGGAAATAACATATATTGTTTACTCAAAATACTGATTATTTCACTTCTTTTGAATCTCATAGAAAGTATCACATTTCCTAACTTGCATACTTTTTCTCCTCAGTGGCCAAAAACCTGAAAGAATTGTCTGTATAAGGCTAAGCCAAAAAACATTAGCTTTGCATTTAGAATATTTTATATATAGAAGGTAAAGGATTATTGTAAAGTCTTTCAACACATAGAGATGTTGTTTGAGGCTTATCAGCTTTACTACAGCAGATAGGTTCTCTTCTCCATACACAATTTGTAAAGATTTTGCAAGACTATGTACACGGGGAAAAAAGTAAATAATATCATCTACAGATGTAAGTAAAATATATGGATTTTTAAAATTTTATTTACCCTTTGTGGGCTTAAATGAAAATTAATGTTAGTTTTGCTATAGTAAGCAGACAACAGATATTCAGATAAAAAGTCTTAGAGGTCCATTCGTCTCTAGTTGGTTTTATGACTTGGCTCAGTGCAAATCCCATTTTAATAAAACATTTTGTCATTTTAATAACTGTGGAAAAACAGACAAGAGTGGATTTCTGTCTAATGATTATATTGCCCATAAGAAAACTGTGGGCTTGGGGGTGTTGTTAAAGGGAATCTATTCAAACTCTGTCTCCACAATGAGAGGGGTATGCAGTACCCTAAACCCACACAGACCCCAGGTGGCTTCAGTGAAATTTGATGGAGATCCAAGATTTCACTCATGTAACTTCTCTTTTTTTTTTTTCACATCTGGGATCCCTGTGCTTCAAAGTTTGTTTATTTTGTTTGGTTTTGAGATTTGGGATGTCAAAAACAGCTCTGTAATGTTGAGCATTAGCAACACAGAATCTACATAGGGATCTACTGAGTAGCATTTTCAGATGAGTGGTTATGAAGATCCTCTCTTTCCACCAAATGATAAGAAATCCACCACCCACTATTTTACAAGATAGCCTTATTCTGTGAAAAACCATTGGTGATATGGAACATAGCCTAAATAAATAGTACAATGTTTTGTGTTTCTCTTTTTCTTCCCAGTCCTATTTTGTCTCATTGTTTGAGTTGTCAAAAGTCCTATTGATATGCCTTTACCTAGCCACAGGTGGCGAAATAAATCTCTCCTGACTCTGGCACTTAAAAAATTACCTGTCATGGTTCATCCAGCCACCATAGATCTGCCTTGTAAAGAGTGGAAAGAATGACCATGTATTGAATATGAATGTTGAAGTGAGACAAATTTCTATTGGTAGTGCATACTCCTCTTAGGTGATTAACCTCAAATTTGATTTTTAATTGTTTGGTTAGGTAAAAAGACTGTTTCCAATAGATAAGGTTTCCAGAGACAAGCTGTGTATTTAATTAGCATGCACACTGTATTTTTTTCCTGAAATCGGGCTTCATTATTGAGTTGATCTTCATTATGTTTATTATTAAATGTGAATATAAGTAATTTCCATTTGTACAGATTTATTTTTTCATCAGTTCATAATGAGAAGTTTCCTATTATCACTGCTGTTAACTTTATTGAGTTAACGTTGATGGATCTAATGATGACTCCCTAAAAAGGTAGGAAACAGTTACAAGGCTGGCTGCAAAGTTCCATGTAAGGATTAGGAACATAAACTGCATAGAATTCAGAGAACCATTTTCTTCTCCTTTTAACATAACAGACTTTAATTTGAAGCCCCTGCAAGATGGCTCCTATGAAATCCTTTATTAATTAAATTCTACCATCTTCATTTAACACTAATTTTCACCTAAAATGTCATGATGTTTTTGAACAAATTATATTTAAATATGTATCTTTTGATTCAGGACTAAATTAGACAAAATATCAGAGAGTACAATAAAAAATATAGATAAGAGGACTAGATCTGTACAATTGGTGGTGATAAAGGAAGTTTTCATAGTTTTGTCTAGCTCCTGTGCCCAAAGTTCAACAAAAAACGGAATCATGGGCTCAGTTTCTACTGAATTAAATGAAGCTTCCTTAAACTCAAAAAGGCTATACATTCATACAGGAATTGCTCTCCTTGCAAATGCATGCATCCTAGTACAAAGGGAAAAAAAATAACCCAACTCTTGTTTTCTTTGCACAGGCAGTATGCTAATGTGGGTACACAGTGTGACCTGAGTTAATGGAGACATATCTTTTCCTATTACCAAACACTGAACTGGTGCAAATGTATATACTGCATATCAGCATTACAGGGGCATCTTGTACTTTATTGTCTGTGCAGGCACTTCTATCAGCTCAATCTTACCTAGGGCTTTTGGACAGTTAATAATTATGGGGTACCATTGCAAATCCAGTCATCTCTTTGGATCATTGAAAATCTCATGTTATTATTGAATTGTAACAAGGTTGTTGTATACAGACTTTGTAGAAACAAAAGTAATGATGATTTTCAAGAAAATACAATATACAGAGGACAGCTCAGAAGAGGCAACTTTTTGTTAAGATTGCAATAATATTCTTAATTTATAGAGAAAATCTCCCTGCTTATAGAAGTATCTTTCAAACCACTGCAGAATATAAAGGTGCCTATTGTTTCTGCCTCTAGGACAGCTGATGATTCCTCCTGTTATCCTCAGATAGCTGAATCTGTCAGCATTAAAGCTCTTCTGAATCTGCTAGGGTAAGGAAAAGAAACCAGGTAATATTTGCTTCCTATAAACCGTGACTTGATTGTACTGCATATTGAACAGAAAGAATTCTTGTAATTTTAGGAGAAATTGAACTGCTAAATAACACATCAACCAAAGAAGTGTTCAGTAACTGAAAAAAAAGGTATTTTTAGCCTAGAGGAATGTGTGGTTTGTATTACTCCATTATCACACTTCCTTGTTTGCTTTTTTTCTTGCTTTCTTGGCTTTGTCTTCATATTTGTCTTCATTTTTTGCTGGGTTTTGACACACTTATTTCTTTTAGCACCTCAGCGTGGGATAGGTGTAATACACCTGTGGTGCTTCACCTGTGCATCTGAGCCTATTTTGCTATACAACTGTACTGAGTCCAAGGAAATCAATGAGAAAGTGATTATACTGAGATTACATTCCAGTCTGCTCAATTCAATTCAGGAGTGGTGCACAAATGAAGGTTCATTGCATCAAATTTTAGACATCTGAAAGTTTTTTGTCGAATCTTCTTCTGCAGAGAGTGGAAAGAAAGGTAAACATAAGGAACAGTTCACATCACCCTGAGCCACAAGATACAAATCCCCCTCTGGAGGTACCTCTTTCTAACCTCTGACTTTAAAGTGAGATGAGGTGATTAGTTCTCACTCAAATAAAGTCACATGATTAATCTATAAATGGCTGAAAAGCTAAGAGTGCTTATTAACATAGAGCTTACACTGGCATATTGATAATACTTAAAATTATGAATTGGCATAGACCCTTATTAAACTTACCTAGATTCACTAAACTTCCTTTTGAGTTTGGCTGTAAGTCAACTACGACTAGCAGATTGTGAATGAAATGAACAGCTGTGTCTTCATAACATAAATCTCTTAGACAGGGGAAATCATTCAATCAAGTTAGTGAGAAAATTAGCACCTTTACGTTTCATTTTCACTCATGTCTCAAAGGAGTTTCATTAGCACTGACAGAACTGATGATACTAGATTTTCAGACTAGCAACGTGACACAGTTCATCTGTGATATCTTAGATGTGCTTCAGACTTAGTTGCTGTTGATAGCTGAATCTGGTCTACTATTAAATCCATTATTTCAGATTTTCTTTAGATTGTACAGCTGTGATTAACTTAGATGGTATACTGCTGCCTGCCTTGTTAGGTGACCAATAGAAAAAGAATGGAGAAATCCTTTCCTGCCTCTAGCAATTAATCAACAAACTTCCAAATCTGCTGTCTTGCTATGTGACTTAGAGGATGGAGGATATAAGGCATGGTTTCCTTCTTCCAATACACTGTGCCATGCAATTTCAGCCAGAAGCAGGGGTGGTTGCTTTCCTGTGAGGCAGAGCACTCTTTGCAGAGGCACAGTCAGAATTCCTCTGTGATCTGTTGCAAGCAGGCAAAAGTGTTGATAGTATATTATTCCAACCAGTGCTTATAAAGTCAATAAAACTGTGACTCTTAGGTGTTTCAGTTGTCTGAGAACATTCCATTTGCAAATCAGGTATCTATAGGCTATAAACTACATATTAGGGCATGATTTAACATTAGAAAACATTAAATTGAATTTTTCTTGTCTTTTAAAGTATAAAATTAAATTAATTTAACATTTATTAATTTAACATGTATAAGCTTGTCTTCTTTAGGCAAAGAATGTACTTTTTAAATGCTCTTTCTAATGTTCATTTTTCCACCCAAAGATGGGAATCTTATTAGCTGATTAAGACTGTGCTTGTAAACTTGCCTTGTGTGGATAGACACATCTAAGTAATGGGAGTAGCCTAAAAATACCCTATTGGAAAATCCAGTTATCTAAGAAATGAGTTCATAGATGGACAGAGAGAAAGATAAAGAATACTACCCAATTTCATCACTAAAACCATGAATATTCACCACAGTTCTACAGTTCAGGATTGAGTGCCCTAAAGCAAAACTAGCTATGTGTTTGCAATTAAGTAATTTTTCTTAGTAGCAAAGACATTCTGATATATGAGAAAATTGCAGTGTATTATGTGATACTTCCAGGAAGCTGCTTCTATCTTTTGGCTGCAGCAATGGTCCATATGTTTGACATCCTTTATGTAATCCAGGAATACATCATTAATTGTCATTTCATGCCAGGGCAATTGGCAGTCTCTGTGGACAATGACAATTACTGCCTCCTAAAATTCTTTAACAATCTATGGTGAAGCTTTCATCTGTCCTTATAATCCAAAACAGTGTACAGTGTTCATGGAGTATGACATACTTGTGCTTTAAAACTGAAGCATCCTGGTTGTGGGTGAAAAAAACTGCTTCATAGAAAGCCACAGTAAGCATAGAGAAAAATATCTCTTTAGAATCTGAGAATTATTTCCTGTGACAAGTGGAACTGCTATTAATATAAAAATCAGTTCTCCTTTAATTACTTGCAATATCCTCTAGGGGACTTTTTGTTAATAATCACTAGCATTCCTCAAAAAAACAAAATTAAATCCTTTGTTTTCCCTGGTCCTTAGCTTTTTCCTACACTTTAAAACACTTAATCCTGACAAGGACTTGGTGTTATTACATGTATAAGAAAAAAAATCAAACCTCTTACATTACTGGAGTCTGTCTGGTTGTTTATATATTTCAAAGCCCACAGCTCCAAGGATTTTCTGAAGCCTGTGAAAAAACGGGTTATTTTTTTTTCCTTTTTCTTTCTTTCTTGTACATCTCAAATCCTTCTAAATATTGAATACAACTGTAAGTCTGTGAGAAATGAACACACGATGCAAATTGAACCTCAGACAGAGAGTGGGGGTCTAGGAGGTTGAAGGCAGCTAGGTTTAGGCTTATGTATGTGTTTCTCTTAGCCCCAGATTACTTGCTTTTTGTTAAAGCTTAAAACATTCATACTTATTTTATAGCTACAGCAGAGATAATGACTTTAAGTATGCCAGTTTGAACCAACTGAACATTTGTCCCTCTATTTCCAAATTTGTTTTCCAGCTGTCATATTGGTCTGCACCACACAGTTCACTAACTGTGTTCTCAATACTTCTCTTGCTTAAAATATAAAAGCATACTTCATTTCATGAACAAAAGTTGCCATAAAAATAGAAAATTAATGTTAGGCACACAACCTTAGCATGACTGTAGGGATGTACCAATTCAGTGCTAATTATTGGAATGAAGATGCTTGTTCTGTCTATCTCTGCAGTTGCATGCCTGAAAGTGCCATATGATTTCCAAGTAAGTTCATTAATTTATTAGCCTGATAAGTTAACATGAAAAGCAAAGAAAAAACACTATTTTGGGTTTATTTATTGAATTAAGTCCAGAAAATGCATCTCTGTTCTTTTATTGAGTGGCTGTGGGCTGAAATGTGACATACCTTTGGGAAAAACAAATCAAGGATTATTTAAGTGGTTGTTTACTTCAGAAATGCAAAACATGCTGTTTGGGAAGCTGAATCATTAAAACAATTGCAATGGGACACAGTGCTTCTCACACTGAGATCAAACGCTTTGCACAGATTGTGTAATCTGTTTATACCGTATATTCCAACAAGTTATCAAATCATCAAGGTACAGAACTTGAATTCAATGTAAATTGGTCAGATTGACCAACAGCTAGACACTTCATAATCTTTTGCAAAGAGATACTATCTTAAATCTTCTGTAATATTATACACTTCTAGTTATAGCCCTGTCTTTCTCAGAACCGGGTGTATATGGGGTGTGTTGGTTGGGGGTGGTGGTGTTTGCTCACAAGATTTAGTTTTATTCTGAAGGGATTCATTTTGTATTCTGCCTCGAAGATGGATGAGCATTCCACATCTTTTCTATGTGGAAGAGTGATTCAAAGCTCCTTCTGTCAGCACAATTGCTTGCCTAGCTGATAGCTCCATCACCCCTGAGGAGTGGGTCTTTTCTCACAGTGATACATTATCATCCTCAAAGTAATCTGGATCTAGGGCTTTGAAGATTAGGATTAGAACAACAAATATGATTCACCATTCACTCAAGAGCCAAGGCAGTGTTCATAGCACTGAAATGATGTACCAAAATTGACTTATTTTGCTTAGCAAGTGGAGTGATGGGTTTTGATCAGCTGCCCATTGAAGGCTATCATTGGTATGGCCAGCGCAGAATACGATAGCTGTGGAGCCTGGAAGCCATGAATATGTACAATGCTATTGCCAAGTCAGCATCTGAGAGGATGTTCATAGGAACAGCCTGCTGGCTCATCATGGATAGGAGAATTTATTTCTGACAGATTTCATACTTGGGAGGATGTCAGCTAACCCTGAGGCTGTGAAGTCTCTTGACAGTCAGAAAACAGACCCCTTGTTTGAGAATGCTGTCATGGCTTTGGCTAGTTCTTCAAAATGTTAGCCTTTTCCTTCTAACCTCATTCCTGTTTCATTCAGATTTAGCTTCAGCCAGCTGAATTCCAATTCAGCAGCTGATCTCCTGTAGGCACTGAGGCAGATGGGAAGCAGTGCTGTTAGGGTATGATGTGAGAGATGGTTTGAACTGAGAGTCAGTGACACACTGTTCAATGCGGTGTTTCAAAAATATCTCCTGGTAGTTTTACATGTATGGCTACCAGATTAAAACAGAAGAATGGAGAAATTCACCAGCAAGAGGCCCAGATACAAGGTGCTGTTACTAGACACAAATGTTCTGAATCATTCACAGTAGATTGGTTTGATCTGGCTTCGTGCAGTTTGCTCATTGCTGTGTGATGCTGCATGTGATGGCGAGTACAGCAAATGTGACTGCAAGATCAGCAGCAGAAGCATGGGAATATTATCACAGCCTGGGACTAATGTTGCAAATATAAAAAATCCAAGCAGAAAATTTTCCTCATGCTTCTCTCTTAAATATGGCTTGAACCTCATTAGCAAATCATATGATAGCATTTTTATGTGAAATTAGTTAATTGCCCTTTGTCACAGCTTCTTTTGGGAGGTGGATTGCAACAAAAGGAAAATATAACAATCACAGACAAAAAAAACTCTTCTGCCATCTGTTTGTTTATTTTTGCAATTCTGTATATTACCAATTTCTGTATGAGGAAAAAACTATTAAAACTTGTTAAAGTTTTCATTTCTTCCTCTATGCGCATTTCAAATAAATATGGAATAATCTGAGATGTAACATTGACAATAATATAATAAACTGACCAAATGAACAGGAAAGGATGTTTTAAAATACCAAATTTATTTATAGATAGTCAATTTTCAGTCCTTGCAGACCTACAAGTCAAAAATAAATTGAATGGGATAGAATTTTGTAAATATGTGAAGTAAAGAAATTGCTTCCTCTAAGTGCTAGTCTCTTCATTTCTGTATCTGGAGCAATCACTGAGGAACTGTTTATTTGAAAAAAAAAGGAAGAAGCAATGTTACACCTGTGTAGTGTACGGTCTTCCACGGGAAAAAAAAAAAAAAAGAAAGAAAAAGAGGAATTTTAGAAGTATGTATGAAGAAAATGTTAAGCTCTTTTCTCAGAAAAAAGAGGTTTAAGTTTCTCTGTGAGGGAAGGGACCAAGTCAGGTCCATCCAGAGATGGATGGAATGTCATGTCATATGAAATATCATGTCATAGACTTAGTATGGTCTCACCTGGGTGCATGTTGTTTTTGTCGGATGATGATGAAAGTTAGCTATTAGCAGAGCTGCTTATGAAATCCTACAGAGAAAATCTATGTAAATCTTTTAATGCACATCTTTCAAGCAGTGGTCTGTTCTAAAGAACAGTGGGGTAACATCTGAAATAGGTGGGGGTAATAAGAAGCAAATTTACTACGAGCTCAGAAAACTTCTCTGAAGTCTGTCCTCGGTCCCAAAGGCTTAAGTAAAGATCTTTGGAAAAAGAATCTGCTAATCTGTAAAGCAGAGATGGGCCAGAATTTTCTTAAGCATCCCTGAGATATGCCCATAAACTCTTCCCAGTCTTGCATTCTCCTTTTAAGAAATAACTGCTCACTTAGAAAATTTAAAAGGTTTCTTAAACCTTTACAAAAAACATAACAAAAGGACTATATAAAGAAGAAGTTACAGCACTGGGAACTGCCTCGTGTATACCACATGGCCAGTTTAATTTCAAGATGGATGTTCAGTCTTTTTATACCCCTGAGGATTGCATCAGCCAACCCTGGCCCCTCCCAGAGTCTGTCACTCAGCTCTTCTCTGCCGTTCATCGCTGGGGATCGCTCTCCTGTAGCTCGATTGGAGCTCAGGAGTCGTCACCGCGCCCCCTCAGCAACAAGCTTCCATTCCCAGCTGCCCATGGAAGGGACACATGTGCTGCCTTCTTTTACCTGTCCTAGACAGCCCAGGCTGTCTGATGGTAACAATACAGAGGGGAGGGAAAGGGAACCATGGAGAGAACAAAGGGCATTTAAACTATAATGACACAACTGTACATCACTAAAGCTTTTCTTAATATTCACACCATAGTCATCCCTTAATTGTGAGAGCAAATCATCTCATTATTCATCTATAACACCCTCCTAAACTTTGTCACTAAAAACCCCTATATCAGCTATAGTACAAATCTGTGAGCTATCCACTCCACTGCCTTCACCTACTGAGTCCAAATAATTTCAGGTGGTTTTTTTGTGCTTCTGTTTTTTGTCTGGTGGTTCTAGGTGAAAGGACAGTAAGCCCTGTGGGAAAACTGCTTTTTCTATCTAAATCACATTCTTCAAAGACTAGATGAACATCTATCAGAAAAGCTGTATAGTTTAAAAAAATATTTTTAAAAGGATGGAAAAAACCCTGTGTGTCCAATACAACAGATCATTGCTTGTCTGTGCACTGAACAGACACACATCATACAAATCACAGTAGGACTTCTTACTGTTAGCAAGGAAAAAAATTCTCAGGTTAATAATTGAGAGCAAAAGTTACCTCACCAAAGCATTGGAAGGGCAAGACAGGCTCACAAAATGAGAATGGATTCCAGGGTTAACAGATGCAGCCTCACATGAGAGAAATACTTATAGACTAAAAATGAACTATAATAAATCGGAAGAGATCTGAGGACAATTCTGGAAATTTGTCAAACCTTGAAATAGGCCATGTATGTAAGCACAAGAGATTAATAAATTCTAACCTTGGCCTCTGCCTCTCCTTTTTTTCTCTCTGGCATCAAATTTTGGCTCCTTAGCAAAAAAAAAAAAAAAAAAAAAAAGGTAGTTTCAGTGGTTCATTTCCAGTAGAAATTGGAAAAAGTAAATAGCATTTTGAATAGTGCTTCAGTATAGAGATATTACTTCTTGTTCTGTTATACAAAATATCCTATTGTTCCTGTTTCATATTTATTATGAGTCTGATTTTCTGTATTTAGTAGAATCATATTAATTAGGATTTGGTATTAAGAAATAATTAAGGGTGTGTATGGTTTGTATATCCATGGATTTCATTACGATAAGCCATGTATGGGGAAGAGTATGTTGCAGAGTATCTGTAAAAGATGTTTGGAATCAGTCTTGGCTTTGCGAGGAGATGTGTCACATAATGATGGTCACTCTGGTGCCACATGAAGCAAATATTCTTTCAACTATTTACACCAGATTCCTGAACAGAATGCAGTTGGCACTGGGTTGTATGATTTGGGTCCTGATATAGTTTCAAAATATTTGACCAAGATCCCATCCTTTTGATTTTAGTGTAGTTCAAGTAGTTCACTGGAATAGCCTTTATCTCCACCAGCTACTAAGGGATCTCAGAACCAAAATTCTAAACCAGTTATGTCCTCGGTATTATTTTAGATGAAACTATATCTTTACAGCTTAATTTGGCATAGCAAAAACAAGAGGATTGTGTGGCTGAGGATACCCAAATAAAAGTTTTATGCAAGTTAAGTGGAGTACAAAGAAGAAAAGTGAGCTCCAGGAGATGGTTCAAGGAACAGAGGACACAAACAGCAGTGATACCACATCAGCAGTGACTCCAGCTGGGAATAAACAGACAAGAATAATCAAGTCTCTTCCTTCCTATAGATCTTCTGTAACCAGCTTAGAGTAAAAGGCAACCAGACAAGTTATTATTTTCATACTCCATCAGAAAGCAGGGATACACACACTGCTATGAAACACATTACATTTTCTTGGGAGCAACTATATATTTCTAACAAGAAAAGATGTGTTTTTCATACATTGCTCCTGGTGTGGAAAATGTCACTTTATAACTAGACACTTTAAAAAATACAGGACTAAAATGGAATGAAGGTGCTTATATCCAGAAATAACCTTCCACTGCTGCTTGATCTTTGTTTAACCCTAAACTCAATGTCTTCACTTGACTTCAAAGTCTTCCTTGCCTGGATTAGTACATCTCTGCAAGGCCAAGTGTCTTGAATGCATAACACCAACAGGAGGCAGAAACTACATATTCTTCTAGGGTCTGATCTATACAGTTTCTTAACAGACTAAGCTCCTTTAGCAGGCAGACTTTAAAAAGATCACAGTAAAACTGCTTCCTATATTAGTCAACTGCTGTATTAGTCACTCAGAAGTGGAAGAACCTGCATTTAATTGATTCTCAAACTTGAAAAAATTCAAACCACTTGTTCTATAAGGCTGCCTTGGGCACTGAGAATTAGTCTGTGACAGATGTGGGAAAGTGCAGATGGAATTAAAGGTGAAGGGAGGCTTTTCCTATTGGAGCAGAGGTATTTTGCAGCAATGAACTTATGATTCATGTGGCAGAGAGTGCAGAAAGGGTGCTATGACTGTTCAACAGCTCCTTTTCCTATGAGTATTTTTTTTAAATATTGGATAAATGCTTCTAATAGGCAGAAGAGTACCTTAGCCTCCATGCCACAGATTCAAGTCATCTTTGGTCTTGTTCTTCCTTGCTAGTCCCCAGTTTAATTTCATGATAATGAATGTATCAGGTAAATGTATTTGATGGGTTGCTATAAGTTTTCTTGTCTTACACTTTCTTTCAACTACAGGCTACAAGATAACTGTGACCAGTTCTGAGCTCCCCAGTACAAGAGAGACATGGAGCTTCTGGAGTGGGTCCAGCAGAGAGCAGCAAAGATGATAGAATGACTGGAACATCTCTCTTATGGGGAAAGACTGAGAAAGTTGGGCCTATTCAGTCTTGAGAAGAGATGACTGACAGGGGAACTCATCAATTTCTGTTAGTATCTGAAGGGAAGGTGCCAGAGGATAGACCAGGTTCTTAGCAGTGCTGCCAAGCAATAGGACAAGAGGCAATGTGCAGAAACTGATGCACAGGAAGCTCCACCTGACTATATGGAAGAATTTCCCTACTATGCTGAGCACTGGAACACATTGCCCATAGAGGTTGTGGAACCTCCCTCACTGAAAATATTCAAACATCTGGACACAATTCTGTACAATGTACTCCAGGATGACCCTGCTAGAGCAGGGAAGCTGGAGCAGATGACCACCTGTGGTCACTTCCAATCTTACCCACTCTGTGGTTCTAAGTAGGACAGAAAAACAAGTAGCAAGAAAAAATGAACAAATACAGAGCAGAAAAAAAAAATCCAACATTGCTTTAGGACAGAGTGACATCTTGGATGTTGGTAGAATTTGTACTATTAAGATGTGTTGGCTAGGAACTCACCGCAGGGGAAAAGATTACACTAAATAGTCACAGAGTCATATAATAATTTAGGCTGAAAGAGACCTCTGGAGGACATCTAATACAATATCTTACTTGCTCAAAGCAAGGGTAACTTTGAAATTACATCAGGCTGTCCAGGCCTTGACCAATTGAGCTCTGCATATTTCCAAAGACAATGGCTACATAGTCTCTCTGAGCAGCCCTTTCCAGGGCTTTAACACTCTCAGGATGACGACTCTATTCCAAGTATCTAGTCTGAATTTCTTCATTGTAACTTGCAGCCATTTCTTCTTATCCTGTTTTTCACCTTTGGCTCCATTCTCTCTATCATGGAGTCAAGCTCTGATGGTGTTGGCTACATCTCCAATAGTTACAATGGAAGCCTGGACACCTTGCAGGGACCTACACAGCTGTGTTGCAGACAGCTCAAGTGGAATTACTTTCAGATTAAAGCATGGTAACATAGATGTATATATGTAGAAGCTTAAATATGAGCCAAATTTAAAACTCTTTTTACAGACAATGGAGCCTTGATCCAGTTGCCTACACACTACATGACTATCTAGTATAATTTAGGAGACTTTAGGCGCTGCCTTACCTCCAGCTGTCTCTCCAGAAAGGCATAATGGTCTAGTAAGTCCTGTGACACTGCCCTGTAAAACTACATTCAGTATCCTACCGTATTTCAAGTGATACCAGACGCCTGTGTTAAGGCAGCTGAATCAATCCTGAAGACATTGCAGTAAATGAGGATGAAAGAATTATTCAAAAGAGCTGAATAAACACAAACAGAGGGAATTCTCAACAAAATTTGACTGCCACAGTTAGCTGAACTGAATCTTAGCAATTATGTCACAAATAACCAGATGACCATTCCTGGGATCTGCCAAAAAAAATCCATTTCACATGCAAAAATATGTGCTATGTATTATTAAAGGTGTCAATCCCTTAGGAATATGATAATATATTACCTTGTAGATTTCTCCCCTTGCAGATATAATCATATAAGGGTTTTTTTACAGTTATTTTTGTTTTTTAAGCAAGTGCAGAAATATCTTTTTTTTTCTATAATAACCTGTCTACTGATCAATAATGCAAAAATTGTTACAGTTTTATCCATGTATCCTCTGTACACTGAAGTAATTAGCCTAAGAAGGTCTTCTTACTGCCTTTGAGTTAAGGTGCAAGATACTCACCTAGGGTCATGGCCTGGGGGATTATCTTGGTATATTTACTTTGGCATAAAGTATTGAGAACTTCCCTATCTCCATGAGATGTTTTTTTTTTTTAATTTTATTTTTTTTTGGTAATTTCCCTGTGTTCTTTAGCATGTACCCTCTTTTCAGGACCATTTCCTCATTTTAAACCCAAACAGGGTTTACATAGCCCTAGCTTCAGCACAAATTCCATATACAGGCTCAATATTTTTCATGCTCACGCTGTAAAAGCTATAGCCTCCTTCCCTGGATCAGGATATTGACTCCAAATTTTTAGGTGAAATAAGGTGAAATGTGTAATATCCAATTCATATCATATTCTGTGTTAGTGGTGATACCTTTTTTCTGACCGCAATAAATCTTGTGCTTCAACTATTTATTTTCTTCCAAATGTGTTTTTCTTAAAACCCTGCTATTACCATTGTTTCTGAAAATACATTGGCTTGTACACCCATATCCAACTTGAAATTATTATCTGTTCTATTTGTTTTTCATGAGGGTATACTCATGCAAGACAATGCTGCCCATTCCTCCTCCAAAGCATTCTGCTTAACTGGAATTGTGTTGTCACTCCTTGCACATGCAGTCCATCTTGTACTGATGCCCACAAAATACTGCTGGGAAGGGTAACCCTCTGGAGTTATTTTTTTGGAAGTCATTGTCATGTCCCATTTTTGTAGACTGTCACTCGAGTTGTGTCATATGATACTCTGCAAATGCCTTTAATTTTCCCATATTGGATGCTTTAACACCTACAGCATCAGATCCTTGACTAAATAAGCTTAACTATAAAACTATTTTCTCTTAGAAAAATCTGGAAAAAAAAACCATTAACTTTAGGTAGCATTCATCTCTCTAGATTTTTTTTCTCCTTCATTTTCTTTCCCAATGTGATTTGGTCTCAGACCAAGAGTTGAAAAAATTCCAAACTGATATTTGATTTTGTTTTTTTTTTTCAGTGACTTCAGTGTGATTTTTACCTTATTTTTGTATATTTTAGCTTCATTTATACTGCAGCTTAATTCACTTTTGGGCTTTCTGAAGAGCTGTGTTTTGCTAGTGAAGAAGATTTGAAATTTATTAATTGTTAAATATTAAAACTGAAGTATAACTTTAAAAATGACCCTAAGATGTACAGCTCAAATGCCTAGCCTTCTGATATCTGTGCTACAGTGGAAAAATCCCATGGTAGATGTCTTGTCCAAAATAATTATCCAGTCTTCTTTCATAGTGAAAAGAGAGTGCTCAGACTCCTTATAAGAGGATTTAGTTTACCTGTGTCAGACCTGAATTTAGGATGAGTATTAAGACTCAAAATAAAATGCAGCAAATCAACCAATCTCAGCATATTTGAAAAATACAAAGCAGCTCTTTTAGTATTTCTAAGCAGTACTTTGAGAATAGAAGGAATGGTAGAGATTTTCTAAAAAGAAAGAAAAAAAAAAGAATAGAAAATGCATTTAATTTAAAAAATGTTTAGAAAATATAGATTCTTTGTATTCCACTTTTTTGGGTTGTTTTTTGCAGCTTTTGCTGTACTTGCTTGGGGCATCTGACTTCTTGAGAATGAATTAAATTAAGCATCAGAAGTTCCAACTTTCTCAGCGGCATCTGTGACTCCAGACTTACTGACTTCATAGTTACAGAATTTCTCTTGAAACTGAAAAGAGAAAAGAAAAAGGAATTAGAATAAAATAATAGATCTGAATTTTCACAAAATGTGTGCATAGGATATCCAAGTGTTAATAAAAACATAGGTTTTGACACCCTGATATTAAGTGACTTGAGGAAAACAATCTGAAATAGAAGTTATACTCTGTTACACTGTTGATATAGATATAAAGCTTCAGTGTTTAAAATTGGGAAAATATTCCTTTGTAGATATCAGTGCTCATTTGGAAATGATCCACTTGTCTTATTCATACAAGGAACAGATGTTCAACAAAAGTCAGAAGCTTACTGAAACAAAGGAAATATTAGCTAATCTGAGCATATTTATCAATTAGCTAATATTACAGTTAGTGCTCAATCACAGTTTTGTACTCTTCTGATCTCTTTAAAAGAAGTACAATAGCATCTTGGAAAAATGTTTGGCTGTTTGCATTCTTGATTAATTATCATGTTCACTTGCAGAGCAACAAAATTAACCATCAGAATGAGAAAATCTAACAATGTGCCTGAGCTGAAGATCTGCCAACAATTTTCTAACAAATCTCAAGCAGAATTCCAATGGCCAAAGTCTGTTTCACGAGGAAAGTAAAACTAAAAAATTACTTTTTTGTGAGAAACCTTGACCACAAATGTGTTATGCAATCAATATCGTGTGAAATCAGCACAGTGTAGTACTGGTGTTCTTTGAACTCTCTTCCAAGCAAAACTATGTAATTTAATAATTCATTTAAAGAAAAAAAATCTTGATTTAATAGAAATTTGGTAAAAGTAATCTGGTTTGGCTAACTATAAAAGGACTATGTTTCTATTACCTTGTTGTTTATTTTCATTCACTAAATCAAGATATCAATTTAAGTAACATTGAGTAGCTGAAAAACATCCCAGGCTGTAGCCTGGAATGGAGAATGCACAGGGAGGAAAACATGAAATTACAGTGCAGCTTTCTGTTTATCAAATATTTTTCTGCTGGGAAAAAAGTGGCCAAATATAGTATGTTGATCCTGATACTTAGCATACTTAGCCGACTTGCCTCTGCCAAATTCCTAATAGACTAGTGCAATACAGAGTTTACAGAGCAAATGCTGGAATGCACAAATAAGAATTATACTCTGTCAGAAAATTAATTATAGAATAATGAGTAATGGACCTCTTTAAGGTATAACAGATCAAGAGGAAAAAAAAAAAAAAAAGAGAGACATTTAAAACTATTTCTTGTAAAAATTAATGTGCAATACCTGTCAGGTTTACCTCTCTTTTAAAAAAACAGGGTAGTTAGTATAGGAAGTCATCATATAAACCAACTGAAGACAACCTATAAACCAAATCCCTGCATGGGCCATTTACTTTAGCATTGCACTTGATGATTCTTGTGGGTCCCTTCCAACTCAGACAATTCTGTGAATCTGGGAAAGTTTCTTCGAAAAGGCAGGATATTTTCCTTGGCAGTATTGCCATAATTTGTATTAGGGACAGAGGTATACTAAAGAATTCATTCATTGAATAACATGATTTAAAACCCAGTACATTTGAAAGAAGTTCAGATATTTATAAAAACAGTGATCAATGTGGATATGATCAAAGACTGTAGGATTGATAATTGATAAGTTTGTTCATGTCTATAAAGCCTATATGAAGCTGGTTTCCAGGGCTGCTTGCTTCACTGCCAGCTATGTGTTCCCAGAAGCATCTCTGAAAATAATCATAAAGAAATGTGATAGTCATCAGCACAGCCACAGTCCCTGGGCACTTCAGAAAATGTTTGCATTTGGGACTTACCCAGCCCGGTAAATATCAGGTAGCTCAAGTGAGGTTAGTGAAATATTTATAAACTGCAAATACTGCAACTGTTGTCTTAAACTTAGCTGGCATTTTGCTTTGCTATATTAATGATTATTTTCAGAGACCTTTACTTCACTGTGTTTAGTCATTGCTTGTCATGCACTAGTTTATTATAACACACATCTATAACCTTAGTCTAAGTTTTCAGGATTTCAGCAGATGGTAATAATGCATTATAAGAACTCAAGGAACAGAAATAAGGCCACAAAAAGAAACTATGTTTGAGCAGCTAAATCCAGAGTTAGGGCAAGACCACCTTTGTTCATTCTATTCATCCCCACATGGATTTTTAACCCGTTCAGGCATTGTTGAATGCCCTATCCTTTTAATATTTTACTCAGGAGTGATTGAAAATGAGCCATATGGGAATATTTTACTATTTTATGTGTTAATAGATAAAATGTGTGTGACATTAATAGCAAATGTCTGTCCCCACATTACTTAAGTGCATGTTCAAGTAAAGTCTGATGTTTAGGTCAGTGTTATGGTGTGTTTTACGATACTCTAAACAGAAAGAAAAGCAGCAAAGCTAATGCTTTAGACACAAAAATTAGGCATTGTCATAGAAAGCTTTTATTCCAAAAAAAGTAAACAGAGCCACAGCACTTATTTTTATGCTGCTAATTTGGGAATATTGTTTATTTAGCTTTAGTTGGTACAAATCTGTTCTGCTGAAATGCTAAATGGAGGTTTACAGAAGTGGTTGGGAAATTAGATGTCATTATCTTCAGGTCTTGCTCCTTCTGCTCTGCAAGTGCAACCATCTGCAAACAACAGCCCTCTAACAAAGACTCTGATGATGCACACAAATAAAATAGATTAAAAAGTTTGTATGAGTGGTTTCTAATCTTTACTCCCAGGGTAGATCATGAACTGCATGGTGTAAATTTAGTGCAAAGGAATCTTCAGACAGTGATGACACAGTGAGTCACTCAGCCAAATCATCATGCTGTTGTTAGATAATATAGGTGTACTTATTTAGCAGAAAAATTGACATGTTTTCTCTGGGTATATGGCAAGCACAAACTTCTCTTTTTACTGCCCTGGTGTGGAAAAAAAATCTTAAGAATATCAGATACACAAAAGGATAGAGGTGCCACAAGTTTTTGCATTACAACATGCTGAGCTTAGGAAGCAACCTGCCAGAGGATTTCAAGCACTCAGTTGTCACTACTCCAAAGAAAGCTGTACCACAAGGAAAAAAGGTTTCTTGACTGGGGTATTGTTAGCTCTTATCGACCAGTCAAAGAATTGTTGGACCAAAGATGAGGCATGCTCTGGCTACCCTGCTTCCTGCTCCAAGAACAATTCATTCTTTTTGCCCAATTGCTATTTACTTCATTAAAAAAATCCCTTCAGGCCATTTCTTAAAGTAACGTTTAGCTGCTAGAGCTTTTCCTAGCTGTACCTAGATGGAGGTAATCTAAAGTCTTAAATAAAATAATGAAATTTCTGCATCAAAGATGAACTTTTAGCTGAAATATTTCCATACTATTCAGTCATAATAAAGATGAGGTGATTTGAAAATGCTGAATTTCTCCACATGAAGAGTAATTTCAAAAGAGAAGTATTTCTGCAATTCAAGGATCTACATATTGAAAACAGAGCTGGACTGGGATTTTCATGTGAACAGGTTTTTACAATGAGGGATAGATCATCCTGGTTTACAGTATTAAAAGTTCTGTCTCAGGTCAAGGTTTTACTCCTGAGCAATGTGATCAGGGCTATACAAATAGGCACTGGTAAAGTTGATTCTTAGTCCTGGCTTCCCTTCTGGCATTCATCTTGTACATGCTGATATTCAGCAAGAAACCAGCTTCATTCTACAAATCTCACTGTCTGGGTAGCAAAATGTGCTACCATCAGTGCACCATCAGTACTTTTCTTTCAGCCACACTCTGTAATGAATGCTAGACCCTGAAAATGAAATAATTGGTGATGAGATGCACCTTACAAGGAAATGGACATTTCCTTCAGAATTAAAAAGCCAGTGAGTAGGTGCAGTAAACAAAAGCAGAAGTGCAGCTGGCAAAAGTGCATTGCTCTATGCTTTATTGTAATGGAAAGGATGAGCACACATAGCTGCTTTGGGCTGTAGGCTCTGTCTGTTAAAGCCTTTGGTTCCTCAGTGAGTACCCTGAGGCACCATGGCAAGTCTGTGGTGCAGTAGCCTTCTTCCCTTCAGCATGCAAGGAAGCCTTCCTGCCTTGTGCACCTGTGCTCTGAGGAAGCCAAAGAGAGGCAGACTCAGCAAAAAAAGAAAAGAAAAAAATAAAAAAGATCCTTCCCTGCAGGTTTTTTGCTTGCACTCCTGACATTTACAGAGTAGTATGTTCTAGTATTTATTCTAATATTAAAAAAGTTCTCCTCCAGAAGAGTCTTGTCATTGCTTGACAGACGTGTGCATTTCTGGTAGATAAGAATATGTCTATAGAATTGCTTTGAAATACATCTTTGAAATATTTTAATAGCCTATTGATTTTTTTTCATGTTAACCTATTCTGAAAAGAGAGAATGAAAAGTGTGGAGGCTGACTAGAATTTGCTTTCTGTGCAGAATTTAGAAGTAATTCGAGTTTCTTGCATTTCTGCTACCCTTTAAATATGTCCTCCAAAGCTGCCTTGATAGAAAGGTATTTGCATGTATACCTTATTTCAGTTTTTACTGCATAGAAACTATCTGATATGTTTTCTTCTTTCACCCAGCTGACTTACATTTACATTCTGCCTGGTTTTTTCGAAATGTACAATTGTGGATCTGTTTTTCACTATGACAGAGGAAACCTGATCCCTCAAAGTCAGATTCTGTGTTTGAGTGAAAAATCTGGCGATTGTCACACTTCCTCAATTCACCAGGTCTCTGGCATGGTGGCAGAGCAATTCTGAGCACTTCTTTGCAAACATACATTATTTCCCAGTGCCTCATCAGCTGTATCACACATTGAATACAAATTAATGGCAAATGCCAATCAATGCCAGTTTATTTGCCCCATGCTACCATTGTTGTTATTCTGTGCTCTTTTTGGATTTTCATGTCTAACTGTATGTTCACCCACATTTTGCCCTACTCTCTTTGCATGAATGAGTAATGAAAGCGTTTCTATACTTGAATTTGGAAGCTTTGCTAGGCACTGACTCCTGTGTAAAAGTTCCATAGTTCCATGTGAAAAACTGAAGGGTGGCTCTGTAATCCTTCTTTCTCTCTCTATTTTATGATTACATTTCTATCTGTGCAATACATAACTAGCTTATGCTATGGACAAAAAGTTATTTATTTATGCAAAGATAATGCACTGACTTGACTAAGTCTTGCCCCAAATCTGTTACCATGAATTATATTTGAATTCTCATCTGTTCTTCCCACGTCTTCAAGGTAACAGAGTAGAATCTATGAATACATAAAAGAAATATCTTAAAACAGGTTAGTCAGCAATTATTCAGGAAAACAAGAAACCCTCTCAGCTAACCTTATTATTTTTAAGCCTTTCAATGCAACCATTGTTTGTGAAAGTGATAAAAAATAGCTGAGCTAAATTTTATTTTGTTCTGAGAACCATATAAATCTTCTTTCATTATACAATGTGTCTCAAGTGGAGGCAGGTGCAGTAAGAAAAGTTATTTGCTGATTCTCTTTAATATAATTCTCTTCTATATTTGAATTTAGAGTCAATTGTAATCCTAACCCATGTAAAACTAACTGAAACTTGTGGCCTTCAGTGGACTGAATGTCAGTACAAAACACAGATGTCCTAGGTGTTCCCAAAGTGCTGTATGTGCATCATTACTGTAAGGCTAGGCTCAATCACAGCACTTACCTGCAGTTTCACCCATCACAAAAGCCCTTATTGTAAAACAGGTCAGACATCTGAAGAGGCAAACATTATTTTATTTGAGTGTTTGTTCAGGGTCTGGATCACATATTCATTAATCACCTGCTTTTAAGCTACTGAACTAATGAAATCAATAACAGAGGCAAGAGACTTTCACTTCTGAAAAACTCTTAGAAGGTGAAGTTGTGTAGGGCTGGAACTTCTGTAAAGAGAAAACATTTCTTGTAATCAGAGGAGCAGTCACAAAGATCAGTTTGTATCCAGTCTAGATTAAACCTGCCTGAACTCCACCTGCAGAAGTGAACATTAGTTGGACAGCATATTATGAAGTTTTATTGTCTCCTATGAAGAACAAAAGAGTCTGTGCAGCTCCTTAACCTGCTGTTTCTGAAGATGTGAAGGCTGTTCTGCTCAAAGCAGTGCTGAGTGTCAGCAGAGTGAATTGGAGTTGCATTAAGAATAGAAAGAACTACTTTGCTTATTGAAAGCAAGACCTCAAAGCTGACCCCCAAAGAAATACAATCACCCAAGAGCAATGAGTTTGGGCATCATAAAAAGCCCCAATGCATATTTTCTGTTGTGAAAAATTAAGTTTTTAAGCACCAGGAAAATAGCTTTCCTCAGTAACTGTTCTGGAAAAATTGCAACCAAAGAGATCCTCATTTACAACTGTTCAGGATGGAACATATTTAAATTGCCCACACAGCAAATTTGCTGTCCTAGAGCTATACAAAATTATTCAGCCCTTTTTATCTTTAATTCTTTATCACAAAGGCTTGCCTATTCTATTTTGAAACTATTTTTGCAGCTAAGAAGGAGAGAAGGTTGTTAGGCTGAATCAGTAACACAGATGATTTCTGCGTGTAAATGTTCAATGTATATTATACTGATACCTGCTGCCCAAGCCATTGCCTGGAATTGTGGCTGGAAACAGCCCTTTTATTGCTCATTTCTCACACTAAAACTCAATGAAATTCAATTATCACAAAAACAGTCAGTAGGCTTCAATTTTGCGTGTCCTGTTACTTTTTAAATTTGGAGTGCCTCCCGATCGCTGTCACTGCTATTGCATTGTCTAAATCAATTGCCATGGCATGCTCACTAAATTGAGAAATGCTGTTGTGAATGCATAAGAGATCTCAAGTATCAACAGAAACAGATACAAACAGAGAAAATAAAAGGTAGGGGAATTCGTCATCGGCTGCAAAACTTTATTCCTTTGTTTGATTTCCTTTGAGGATTCACTAAGGGACGAACACTTCAGTCTGTCTCCGTGTTTGTTTCAATACTTCTTAAGCAGGCAAAAGCACTGCTAAAGCACTGATTCAAAGAGAGATGGTTAAAAGTGGAAATTTTATGACTTCAGGTCTGTAATTCTTTTTCAAACTCAAATATAGTACTTTTCTTGCCACAGTTCATTCACAGAGATGTACTTAAGGCCAGACTGTGTCTTGCATACTCAGGTGTTTATGGGAAAGCAAGACATACAGATTTATTAAACGTTCAGGGACTATTTCCACTCTATTAAAAGATTGGTATAGGTGGTGGAAAAGCTCCATTCTTTTGGTACACCTATATCTAAAAGTGGAGTAAAGCATTTCACCTGAGCAAGGACATTGTGCTCCAATGCAACAGCCATGGAAGTGCTCTCTGTTCCTCTGGCTTTATCCAGGCAAAGGGGGCACAAACAGTTTCCACAGTTACATACACATAGGACTTTGGCTCAGTCACACAAGGTGGACTGTGGAAAATGTACACAGACATGAATAAGAGAATTTGTTAAAAAAATGGGGATCTTATGCATCTTGAAGAGAAACAGACTAAATTACTTCTGTACAGTGCAGAGGACAACAAACACAGTTCCTTTCTTCTAGAAGTTCAAATCCAATCATATTAGATTAATTGCACCAAAAAGGGGCTCATTTCTCTCTAGTGACTGTAAAGGGCAACACTTCAATTAGCTAATAAAAATATGAATGTGCAATGCATATGCAGACTGGACAAGAAAACCCCAACAGACCTAAAAACCAAACCCCTCCTCCCACCACAATACTCAAATAACAACAATGAAAATGAAACCTTGTTAAATTGGAATTGAGTTGAAATATTTCATAAGCTTTCGTTATTATAGACTCTTCATCTATATCCTTCATGTTTGAAAAAAGGTTTAATCAGCAACATTAAATCAATAGATTTCATTTTAATTGGTCCTCAGTTAAAACTCAGTTAAAACTCAGTTAAAACTGAGTCCATATTGCACTTTCTTCCCTATAAACAAGTCCACAGCTCCATCTCAGAAGACCATCAGATTTCATACACTCACTTTTGTCAATTCCTAACTAAGGTTTAACTAATGTTTTTCTTTGGAAAACTCCAGCTCCACTATGACTTAGAGAAAGGATCTGGCTAAAAAGTGTAGGAGTGAAGAGCTGGCCATGTCAAGCAGTAGCCTTTTGTTGTCTAGAAATGTGATGCTATAGGTACCCCAGAAAAAGACAGTTCATCCTTGCTCAGTACAATTTTACCAGTTTTGCAATTCTGTACCTCACAGATTTATTTATTTATTTCAGCATGTTTCATTCTTGATATTTTAGCAGGTTTTTCAATGCAATTGCATCTGTGGGCTGCTGGAGGCAGGAGCAAAAACAATACGTGTAAGTGAGAATAAGGACATCCTTTCCCTTATACTGCAGTTAAGCTTTAGGGCTGTTTGCTTTAGGAGAATCCTATTTAAATAAAATTCAGAGAGACATAAGTAGGACTTGAAGAGGGTAGATAGGAGTAGGTATTTTAGATAGATAGGAGTAGGTATTTTAGATTGAAGGAGTAAGAAATGAAGTTGGGATTGGCAACTGAGGTGGACAGGGAGATGTCCAAAAGAATAGAGAAGTGGCCCCTGATTTGTTGATGTGAATCTGAGGCAGAGATTGATTGAAAAGTTGGAGTGAAAAGACTGGAATAGGAATCAGAGACAATGAGTGATGAATGTGAAAATACAAAAAAAGGAAAAACAGAGAAAAGAACAGTAGGTGGAAATAAGACCAAGGAAGACATGCTTTATGAAGGAAAGGAGATTTAAAATGGATTTAGATAAGGAGAATAGGAACAGGAGGCCAAAGTGAGTGCAGGACATGAGGAGTATCAGAGGCACAGTGAAACAAAATGTCTTACACCCCAAGAAAACTGAAAGGGAGCTCTTGCTGGCAAGGAAATATTTTGCTGTCATAGTATGTNCAAACTGCCTCACTGCTGTTCCACCCGGAGAAACCTGCTGCCTCCTTTGTTTAAGTCAAGTATCCATCAAGTACCCAGCAATTAGTTACCTAGCAAACCACCAGGGAAAAATTCCACAAACACAAAAGAAACAGATCCAACCCCCAACAGTATGAAGATTGCAACAGTCAAGTCTCACTGTTCTTCTGGTATCAGAACTGTAAATATCTCCTTATTTTCTAGTGATGGTGTAAGACATCTGTTGTAATTCCCTGAATCTGAAAAACTGTCTCTTATTAGATTTAATAATTCTAACTGTGTTGATGAAAAGTTGATATATTATCACACATTGAATATGACACATTAAAAAAATCTTAAATTGTCTTTATTTTGGTTGGAAAGTCAACTGCTCAAAGTTTAGGAAATGTCAAGATTGAGGAGCTTGAGAATCTCTCATGTTTATTGAAAAGGCAGTCATGCCTCGATAACAAGTGATTTCTTCTGCAAAGTCCCTTCATAGTATAGCATTCTGATCAGATTTGCTTTGATATGGTTTAAGGTCATTCAAGAAAAAGATGATTGTTTTCTATAGGATCCCTTCCTCAGAAGGTAATATTTCCTCAGAAATATTGGAATATAGTAGCGGATTAGACAAATGATAAGAGGAAAAGGAATCAGTTAGGCCTCAATTAAGGCAGATTAGTTTTTCTAGGACAACTAGACTCAATCCTTAATTCTGAGGGACAGAGTTCCTCAATAAGTCAGAAAAATTATTTTAACCCAAAATCAGTCCTAAAGCTCACTAACCATGATTTTCTGAATTTGAATACCCAATATTAGTTAAAAGTTTTACCATCAATGCCTCTTTGTCATTTCAGTTGCTAAAATATTGATAGCATCAAAACTCACATGATAGACATTAGAACATAATTCCTAGAATAATTCCATCTCACAAACTATATTGGTTCAGTGCACTTGAAATTATGAAGAGGAAAATAGACTTGTCTTAAGAAAAGAGCTTGACTCATAAGTAGTAAATAGAGTGTGGGCTATAAAACAAAAAATTAAGAGAAAATACAAGACTGAGTAATTATCACTAAGCATTATTTGTTTCAGAGGACTGAAAAATATTGTTTTAAAACAACAGTTTCTGGAACATTAATTATTATAGAAGAGGATAGCTTCAGGTAACACTGGAATGGCTTAATTTTTCCAAATTTAGTAATAAAGTCTATCTTTGTCATGTGTTCTTTCAACACTTTTATTCTTAGATTTTAAAACATAAATTTTAAATCACATCAAGTAATTTAGTCATGTTTCCTGTCTATGCCTTTTGCCTTTTTACTTTCTTGTGCCAAAATTCTTCTGAATTTTTTAAAGAATAAAACAACCAAAGCAGTTATCGTGTTCCCAGGTGGGATTAATCTAATATCTGTGGGCTAATGTGCTTCTTCAGTAAAATAGATCAAGTATAGTACTGAGCCATTTCTGCTTCTTAGTTTGTACCCAGCACATTTATTTCTGCACTGCATTGTACTGTGCAGTATAGAAACAAGCCTGACACATAAGTTCTGCTTCGTAGACATCTTCTGAGAGAATAGCATATTTCTACATACGTATTCCAGGCTCAAGACTCTAGAATTGTGTTACAATAGCCATATCTCTACCTTCACTAATCCTTATTTTGGGGACAGCTAGAGCAGAGATCAGCAGGAAATCTGAGGTAGGTAAGCTACACTTCCCTGCTGCAACTCTATAATGAGGAAAAAGAGGCTTTTTTTGGAGGGTACAATCTCTCTGTTTGTGTTAGTGAAATTGTGGTACACTGGTAGGGTGAATGAAAAGCTGACTGATTTTAGATGCTGGGAAGAATTCACTGTGATCACATAGGTTTTTAGCAGCGGTTCTAAAACCAGTGATATGCCTTGGGGTTGGGAATGAACTCCAGGCTATTTTGGTGAGTACTTTTAAATAACCTTAGAAGGTGTTCATGTAATGCCTTGTGTAATCAAAGTGAAGAAGTCTCAAGTTTTCACTTCTAGTCCTTCTGGCTTTACCGAGGTCCAGGTCTGGAGCAGTGTTTATAACCTTCTCAGCAATCACACAGGGTGACAGATTTTCCCAGAGGCAGGTGGCAAAATTTATCATCTCCCAGAGAGTCAAAAGGACATAGATTCAGAAAAAACATGCACTGTAGTTGCAACAGTAGTTAAAGAAGTTAGCCAGATTTTGGGAATTACTTGGGATTTGCATACACCTTATAGACCTCAAGCGAGTGGTAAAGTTGAATGAATGGTACTCTCAAATACAAATAATACTCTCAAAATACAAATTAGCAAAATTTGTCAGGAAGCATCCATGATATGGGTTCAGGCCTTGCCTATAGCTTTACTGAGAATCCACATACAACCAAGGCAGAGGGATAACATCAGTCCCTATGAAATACTGTATGGCAGGCCATACCAGATTCCACATATTCCACATGAAATTCACATGAAAGGGAAACTTGATGTACAGAGATATCTAATGGCTTTAAGTTCCACTTTACAGAAACTCCAGACTTCAGTCCTGCCATCCAGACCTATAGGACAGGACACACCTGTACATCCCTTCCAGCCTGGAGACTGGGTCTATGCTAAGTGGTGAGACAGTGATCCTCTGCAAGCCAAATGGAGAGGACCATTCCAAGCTCTGCTGCCCACCCCATCACTTCAGTCAAAGTTGCTGGCAAAAGACCCTGGATTCACTAGTCCAGAGTTAGGAAGGCTTCTGCTCCTGAAACAACTGTAAAAACAGAGACTGATACAGACAAAAACTTTAGATGCTTTAGATGATTCCTCTTCTGTGCCTAAAGAACTGTTCACAATTGTTGCAGGGACAATGATTTTGACTACCTCCACTGAAGAAGATTTTTCCTCCATGATCAGCTTCATCTTCATTTGTGATGCTTTCAAGAAGATGATCAAGCTGACAGATCATTATCCCATAACTCCCAGTTCAAGGTGGACTATATCACAAATTACTCTTGGAATTTCTATCAGCTAAACACTACTGGAAATAGGAGTTGGAAACTACACTTGTACTTTTCTACATATTTTCTGTCTTCCTTTTCCTTCTTCTAATTTCTTCTTCTTGGAGATTTTAAGAAACTTAAATTTAGTTGGGCTGACAGTTTGCTAACTTAATGTTTTGTGAAGTGTTTTGTGTTGATTGAATGCTGCTCTAAGCTTTTGCCAAAGTTCTCTGATTTACTGAAGTAGCCAGTGGAGTTTTTTTTTTTTCAGATTTGACCTCGTGAGAGTATCTTGTCTGTGTTTCTGTGAGAAACTCAGAGCACATGAACAACCATAAGCTCTTTCTAAGAGTCTGATTGAGCGAGTTTTTTTGAGCCTTACAAAAGTTTACAGGCAAGGCTCTTTTTCAAGCTTTATTTCAGTAGCTTTCTCCAGCTTTTAACCTAAGGAAACCTAGAAGGTGGTGCGTTCTGCTACCTTCCATTCTCTCTCTCCTTCCTTACCCCAGTGCTGTGTCTGTTCCACACTCACTGGCAGAGATGAAGCTGTAACACTGAGTCCCTTGTGTAGGGACTCACTCATGTAGCCCCCGCCCCTAATGGCAGTAGCAAATGATTTTTGCAAAGTCACAAGGAAAAGGACAAAGTTCAGAGTGATGGATGGGAACATTGTGAAGTAACAGAATTCTTTTAATGAACTGCAAGTCTTTATAGGCCAGTTTTTCAAATAGGCTTGTGCATTGTTGCATGTACTGCTTGGAAAATGTGGCCCAATTCATCTTCTCTGTGCCATTTAGTGAAAGCCTGTAATTACAAAGGGAATAACTCACAGAGGTAGTCTGTAAGCAACATGCAGAGTAAGTGCGTAGATACATTCCTGTTTGAATCACCATGCACAAACATGCCTGGAAGCATAAGATGTCATGTCATATGTTTGTTTTGTTAAATGAAATAAAGCTGGCAACATAGAAAGCAAAGGTTATTGAGTACTCAAAATGAGTGTCTTATTTCCTGGGGACATTTCATATTTCTTTAAAACATTATGAATATTCGAAGGTGAGCGATTACTGCTGAAAAAGGTTCTGATGTTTGTCAGTATCCTGAATAAGGGAAGGTGTCTTTAATGAGAACTTGTGTCTTTTCAATAAGTTTACATTTTCAGCTGCTAGCACCTAAATAGTAAAGTAGGTATATTGGAAGAGTTTGCCATTGCATTATTGAGGGTCTGCACTGGAGCCACGGCAGGGCAAAAACCTGTCTCTAATCCACATATCAGCATCCAGTCCAAGGTAGCAATGCAGGCACAGCATTTTCTTAGCTTTGGCATGGGGTCAAGACCTTTTTTTTGCAGATACAGATCTAGCCTCTATTATCCCTGCTTGAGACTAAATTGCTTTTTGTTTTCTCCATATGTTCAAAGATTAAAGCACTACCCTGTAAACAGTACAGTTCCCGTCATCTCTTTGCTAGCAAGTGCAAGAAGCACTGGGTCATTATTCTGAACGTGTTCTCCTGCACCTGCTTCGGGGCACAAAGCAGTTCTGGCTGCCCCTTACACAGCTGTACAAAGGATATATCACAGATTAAGCTATATCCTTTCCCAGTACTGAAGTATATATGTCTTATGTACAGGCATTAGTGAGGATGTACAGGTATGAGAAATGCACACCACAAATGCACTGTGTCTAGGCTGGTCAGATAACATTTAAACATCCAATAAATAATTGTTGTCATAAAAGTCTGCATCTGATATGCTACTGTATTTCTAGAGTTTTACTTGGATTACAGAGAAAAACAAAGGAAAATATATATTCTGTATATATGCAAGCAGTTTATTGTAGTTTTTTAACTTTGAAAACAACCTTCAGAATGACCACATACAGGCAGAAGATTGATAATAAAGTTACTTCTTTGGATTAGTGTAACTCTTTCTTCTATAGTCTAGCATGCTGCCTGCTGTGTACTGCACAGACAGGTCCTCCCTTTTTTCAGTAAGAGTTACAGTGTTTATGCCAAACTCCCGTAAGTGACATATGAGTGACCCTGAAGGATTAACAGAAAGATTTTGGACAGGCCCTGGCAAAGGAGCTCCTACCAGAGGAGTGAACTTCTAGCATTTGCAGCCATGTGGCAGCTTGGGGAAAGTCTGGTCCTTTATCTGGCATACTGGAGGGCAGCTGAAAGAAATCAGACCTCCTTTGTAAACTGACGAGTGCCCTGTTGTACAAAGCCAGTGCTGAAAGGAAGAGAGCAAGAAAAGGCTAAGAATGCTGCAGAGAAGCTCCATTGTTAACTACTTGTCCATCCAGCCTTTTGAAAGGATATCTAGGTAGGAGAATAATATACACCACTCAGATTTGAGGATTACATCACCCCACACTGCTTTTCTTTGTGTCTCTGCTGCATTTCTCACTGTCATGGCAATTCAGATCCTATTAAAAGGTGTGTTTTGAACATTATTCCCTTCAGTCAGTAAGAGTCTGCTTTGCTACTTGTTGGACAAGTTCAAGATACAAATGTCAGTAGCTACAATGGCGTTTTCTCTAGTAAGTTGTTCTATACAAAGTGTGCCCATGCATTTAAATTACTTATGCTTGTAAGCTATTCTTGGAAAGATTTTCATGAATGGAGCATAAAGGCATTTAACTTGTGTGTAATCCTAAGGGTCTCTAATGTAATAAGGAAACTGCTGATTGATGTAACTTGACCTGAAGCAAACCAACCCACTTATGTAGGTGTTGTCTAGAGCTCAGCAAAATCACAGGAGATACTAAAGCTGGATATTTTGGCTGCAGTTCACCAGCAGTAAGCTTTTTTTCTCCTTTTCCTGGCATGAAAAGTACAAAAAAAATCTATTTGGCAGCACACTTTTCTTGAAACTTAAGGTAGAGGCTTGTCTCTTGTAATCTGTGTTGCCTAGTGAAAACTTAGTATCTATCTAGTCAGGTCAGGTCAGGTCTCCTTCCTCTAGCTATCTAATACAGGCAATAATCAGTAAGGTTGATACAGTTATTTCTGAAATTAATTGCTTCTTCTCTACAACAGGATCATCCAGAAATGCTAATATAGGTATAAATTAAAAATGTTGAATTAGATGTAGGATTGTGTTGGTTTTGGACCATTTGGAAGAGGTAAATAGAGACATAGATCCCTTATTCCTGAAGAGACATAAAATTTTTTCTTCCTGACCAGTCGTCTCCTATCATCTATTTGTTCCTGTCCCATCCAACACAGCAGCCTTCTGATGGCTGGTGTTACACCTCTCATGGTCATTCTGTTACACACACACACATTTCACCACCAAAGACAGAGGGAAAATTTGATTAACAAGGAAGACAAATCTGGAGATTCGTCCAAGATTTGTGAAAAGTCAATGCTTTTATTATCATGAGTCACCCAGTTGTTCCTAACCCTAAGACTATTTCAAGATCCATCTCTGTAACCTTAATTTTGGTGTTATTGACCTGTCTTCTGCCTTCTTCTTTCTCCGTCCACATATACCTCAATTTACATCTTTTGTTTGTCTTTATTTATCAAGACAATAGTACACCTGGACCACATTTCCTCAAAGATAATCCCATACATTTTCTTTGTCCTTAAAATGAGACTTAGTTTGTGTTACACACCTCATTCTTGGTTCAGTATATGGACAATCTTCTGGTAGTTTTTCCCTCTTTGGAGGCTTTCCAGGAGTACACACTCCATCTTCTGTGTGCTTTGGCCAATAAAGGACACAAAGCATCCCAAAAGAAGCTGCAATTCTGCAAGCAAAAGATCAAGTATCTGCATCATATAACTTCCTAATGAAAATGCCAACTGACTCCAGAATCTCTGCTGTCTTACTAATTCAACCCAGGTTTCTCCCTTTTTACAGACAGCTGATGCAAGCTAGTTTCAGGATGTGCTGTTTTCTCCCAGTTCAGAATTCTCAAAATATTTTCCTTCCCTACAGTTTCAAGTGCCCAACCTACTGAGTTCATTACACTCACTTAAGCATGAACCTACACATCAAGAAAAAGTGTCAATGTCTATACTGATTCATAGCATGCATTTAAGGTTTGTCATTCTATAGGTCAGATCTGGAAACACTTGTGAGGAATTATAGAATGAAGTTACATGTCTCAAAACTCTGTCCCATAAGATAAGCCATCACAGTGGACTTTGAGATAAGTGCAGACAGCTCGGCCGGGAAAAGCTATTTCCAGGCCTAACAGAGGTAAAGTTTTGGTTAACATCCAGAAAAAAATTGCCACCATGGACAACTGTGGGAAAGGAAGTAAGGGCTTAGGCACAGGCCTTCTCAAGTCATGGGAATGGCGTCTACACCCTGGGAATACCTGGGATTAGACTGTATAAAAAGTGATACCTCCAGAAGAACCCACCACCAAATACCAGGGTGAAGGAGGACCAGGGGGATACCACAGGAATCCACCTTGTGGTGATATCTTTTGCTTATTCTTTCTCTCTCCTTCCTCCCCCCGTTCTCTCTTCCTATTTCTTTCTATCTCTTTACCTCACATTTACTGTTAAATAAAGTCTGTACTACTGACTTCGGCATATGATCTTGTTTGCACCTTAATTTGGGTAGAGGCATCTCTTATAATGGGATCATAACAACACTGAGGATTTATTACCTCCTGTGGACCTTGCTTTTCTCCTGGAACCCCCATCCTGGAGTTACTATATGCGATTATGCTTGCTGTTACTATCTCTGTAATGCATTATTCTCACATAGGTGCATTAGATGAAGTAAGTCTTGGCAGTGCATATGTTGATGCTGCTGCCAAATGAGTTGCTTTAGAGGGTTCTCCAACAGTATTTCTAAAGATTGTTGCTCTTAACCCGACCTCTACGTTTCTGTTGAATATCCGACCGAATTACAAGAACTACCCTCAGAAGGAAAAAGCTCAAAGATTCACGCAGACTGTGTGTTACACTTAAATCATACATGGCGATCTCCTGATAGCAGACCCATAGCTCCCCTCTCTTTGATTCCTTCTCTGGCATGTGCAGTCCACTCAGCTGGCCACTCATGCAAAAGATGGGTTACATTCTGCAGTGTCTTTACAGGATCAAGAGCTGTATCAAATGGTGTGTTGTGCCATCACCTGAAACCTGGAGACTGGGCCCTGTTAAAGGATGGAACGTGCTCTGCCACCACAGCAGGCTGGTCCACCCCAAAGGCTTTTGATGACCTACACAGAGGGCAGGTTTGCCAAAAAAGAGTGCCTGCATCCCATTGTTGTAGGATGGTGTCACCTAAGAAACTCAAGGAATCTCTGGAACAGCCAAGGTGGGTAAGATCAGAAGTTGGTCCACCTCTGTCAAAGGACAGGACACCTCCACCAAAGAAGAGCGACAGAGCTGGACAATTCTAAGACAAGAAACAAGATTACAGGAGAAAGCTCTGTGCCACAGTATTGATACTCTCTCCCCCGAATTACAGCAAACATTAGCACCAATTAGCTTGGAACAGTTGCTTGCAAGTCAAGCAAGACTTGAATGAGATATATATCTATATGCATATATATATTTGCAGTCATGAAAGTCTGCATCTGTTATGCTACTGTATTGTTACAGTTTTATTTGGATTACATAGAAAAACATATGTATCCATGTCCTATGAGGAGTGGCTGTGAAAAGGGGGTTTTTATCCTGGAGTAGAGGAGGCTCAGGAAGGCCGTATCACTCTCTACAACTCTCTGGAAGGAGGTTGTAGCCAGGTGGGGGTTGATCTCTTCTCCCAGGCAAACCAGCAACAGGATGGGAGGACACAGTCTTAAGCTGTACCAGGGGTGGTTTAGGCTGGACATCAGGAAGAATTTTTTCACAGAAAGGGTGATTGGGTATTGGAATGGGCTGCCCAAGGAGGTTGTGGAGTCACCATCCCTGGAAGTGTTTAAGGAAAGACTGGACATGGAATTTAGTGCAATGCATTTAGGTCATAGGTTGGACTCAATGATCTCAGAGGTCTTTTCCAGTCTAATTGGTTCTGTGATATATATGTATGAACTCACTTGATCAAGACAAGTTGTGCTGTGTTTTATTCCTTGTTACATTGCTAATAGGGGACATTTTGATTTTGGTTTTAGAATCTATAATTCCTGTTAGATTAATTAGATGCCAGATTTAAAAGTTTTATGCATTTTCTTGTTGGTTACTGTAGCAAAGACTGGGGGAAAGAAAAATTTCTTTATTAAATTATCCCAGGCCTGGGCAAATTCCACTAACCTTACAGACTTTTGGCTCTGTACTTATCTACTCTTCCAGGGAGCACTGACATTTCCTCTGTTGCCTAACACTTTTTGGAAGTATAAGTCAAGAAATTGATGGTATGGGTTCCTGTGAAGCCCCGAATCACAGATTACCAGAGACTCCCTGTACATCCACATTCCTGGTGAACTAAATGCATCACTTTACATGAATATTGAAGGAGAAGATCTAGGGAAGGTTTACAGGTATAAGACAACATTCAGTTACAGATGGAGTCCTGCCTCTGTAGATGTTACCACCAAAGGAGGAAGATTCAGGTACAAGCTGTTATGGTTTAGGAATGGTATTCTCCAGCTTAGTGTTCCCTCTGAAACTGCTCCAAACCATGTGCCACTTGTTCACTCTCTCCTGTGCCTTCCCCTGGTAGGGGGCTGGGCTGAGAGAATTAGAGGCACAAAAGGTAAAAGTCATGAGTTGAGATAACAAAAATTTACTGAAAACAGTAATGAAATAACACAACAAACTATAGAAGCAACAATATTAATGACAGAGTGTAAAAGAAAAGGGTGAATCATTTACAAGTGATTTCTAATCACAGAACCCCCCCAACAATACCCTAACGTTACCCTACGTGACCTGGATGATACTCCTTTACCCTGTCTGGAAAAAAAGCTTCCTTCTCCCCACCCCCAGAAATGAGGTGAGGTGGTATTGCTGAAAATTGGAACAAAAACTTTCCAAACAATATTAAATTTGATAACATAAAGAGCTGTTGTTTCAGTGAAAGCTTTTGGGTACATATATTATACCTATGCACATGCACAGCATCGAATTTTTACAATTTTTATAAGTTTAATTAGTATATCTAGCAAGTACATCCAATAGAACAGTTGTCCTGGTAACCCACGCTTGCATCTGCTCCTTTGGAGCCCCCCCAAGGGTTCTTAGCCTTATATTTTGATATGTCTATGAAATATATTATCATTTTGGCCCAGGTGCAAAATAGGATATCCTTGTTAGAGGTTCTTTTCCTTGAAAATAAAACCAAAAAAATTCAGAAGTGTGGCATAATATGTGAGAAGGGGTAACTATTATTCTAAAGAGTGAGAAAGTGCTAGAAACTATAGAGCCGTATATTAAAAATCTACAAAGCTACAAATATATAAAAAAAGCTAAAAATCTTTAGGTGTCAGTGGTATAGAATAGAACAGTAGTTTTGAAGTGGACGATTATTCTATTAGTAGTCATTAAAATAGCTTACATGCAGGTGCAATTGACTCTATGTTGCCTCAAAATGGGCTGTAAACAAATTAAGAAGGGAATAAAAGAAATAACCCACAGTGAGATAAAACAAATGGTTTTATAAATATAAATAGAAAAAAGCATAAGGAAGAATTTGAAATACTTACAGTGATGTATGCAAATAGTAAGTATCACAAAAGGGAGTAATGAAGGGGAAATTCAGACAGAAGCTCTCAGGGATAATTTGTGACTGAACTACCCAACTTAGCAGACAAGAAGGTGTGACTACAAAACCTGGTTTAACTGGGTGGACGTGGCAATGGCGCAGGGTAAACAATTTTGTATGAGAGCATAAACTCATGTGCAGAAAGGAGGAGCAGTACCACAGTAACAACTTGTAAGAGTACGATTGGTGCAGGTGCAAGCATATACAAAGAATTGGCTTTTGTCACATTTTTGCTGCCTGTCTGTCGAGCCAGATAGGGTGGTGGGGCTCTGTTCAATTCATTGCACAATAAATCTCTTTGTACTCAAGCATGAACCTGTGTTTGATTTGGTTTAAAATGTGTGAGAAAAAACCTGCAACATCCAAAATTTAAAACAAACAAACAAACAAACAAAAACCCAACCCAAACAAACAAACAAAAAAAAACCCACTATATTGCATATTTACCAGGAAATCATTATTTGACTTTTGAGAATCTTTGGAGAGCTCCTTCCTCTGAATGATGGTGAAGGGCTACCAGTATCCAGCTGTCTAAGCCTATGTTGTCATATGGCTGATGCCAGCAAATACTTTTGGGGCCAAATTTTGAGGCATTGTACTCCAAGTAATGAGTATAGAAAGGTGTAATGAGAATAGTTTATTGAAAAGCTACAAAAAATGTCGATTCCCAGCCCTCATTGCTCTAAGCTTATCTTATTCCATGTAAAGAAAAGAAAGTCTGTGCATCTTGGTACTGCTCCTTAACACCACATAGCGCCACAGCTTTGGCACATGCTATGTGCTGTGTTCTGCCAGTCCTCTGGGATATTACCCCCAAAGAGGTGATTGCTGTGGGGATTTTTTCCTGTATCACAGAAAGATCAGAGGCCAGGGCTCTCATTCTCAAAATCTGAGTCCTCCCTATGATGGCCGATTAAGAATCATCTGCACGGACAGTTATAACTAAAATGGCTGTACCCCTTTTCTGTATCATCCTCTACTCTGTCACATTGCCTTTCAGATATTTTATCCCTCTTCCTTCATCATGGAGTGTGTGCTCTAACAGTGCTGCTAAAAATCCAATCTGGGACTATTAGCCGAAATAAAAATCTGCATGTGAGCCTCAAGGTGACTCCTCAGACAACCTTGCATCCTCAACACAGGTCTATGTCCCATTGTCCTTGATAGCTACTACTCACACCTGCCCACAGTTTTTTGCCTGATTCGTCACACTTCTGTACTTCTCATATTTTTATCTCAGCAATCATAAAATTTGTTTTGGCCACCACAACTTTCCTGAACAGCTCTTAAGATTGCTGGCAGCTACTGTGCCAGAACATATAGTTATAAAATCCTCAAACTGAAAGGGCATGTACTGGGATTCAAAATATTCCCAAGCTACACAAATCTGGTGCCCATGCTGTCATCTTTCTTTGACTACCTGCTCTTCCCATTCCTCTAGTGCAGTTTGAGCAGGTGTTGTCTTACTGATCAGACACTGACTTCTGAACCTCATCAGAGCGCAGTTCTCAGAACCTATAGAAAGTTCATAGCAAATATATTTGCTTTCTTCTTTTGCCACGCTCACGTTGCTAGGCTGAAGCTGCTTTCATAAACTTTTTAGACAAGCACAGAGGGGACATGCATCTGTGAACTGAAAGAGAGCTAAAAAGGACAGAGAAAAGGGCTCCATGGCTGGGAATTAATTCTGCAGGCAGCTGGTCATGATTTGACCTCTCTCTTTCTTTCCTGAGAGACTATTCTCTCTAAAAATGCAAGACAAGTTATTTTCAAGAGTCTGTTTCAATCTTACAAACCCCAGATCCAAAGAACCCTTATATTGACCATAAGCATAAGTTGCAGCAATTCTGAAGAGAGAAGCTCTGGTCTGTTGGTAGCCATTCTTCCAAACAAATGCTTCCAAGCAAAAAGAAATTATATAATTTCCAGAAGTGCTCTTGATTCTGCAGAGAGTCTGGGAGCATCATCTGTTCTGCCCTGGAACATCTGGAGTTCAAAGGATCTGCAGATGATTGATTCACTATATTCCATACACTTATTTGTCTGAGAAAAAAACCTGAGTTGGGTCACCTCCAAATTAGGCTCTGCAACAGGTCTGGGGTTCAAAAAGGAAAATTCTTTGATGCTAGCTCTCTGGGGACAGTCCTGTCTAAATTATTGTTCATACAATCCATTAATTTGATTTAGAGATCAAATTGGGAGTTTTTTTTACTAGTTTCTTTCTGCATTTTTCATAGTAATTTATGGTCTGAGAGGAAGAGCTATATTGAGGGCCTCTATTAAATGCAGAAAAACCTTCTTAGACACCTCCTTTTCTATTTTGGTGGGGTATTTCAGAATGAGGCAGGAGACAGACACTTTGTACAGTGTCTTGTGTGACTTCTGGAATGCTGGGTGGAATTAATATCAGGGGATACTACTTGGGATGTGGCTTGCTCTTCAGATCTATTTTTAATCATAGATTGGATGTCTTATAAGAAAAAAAATCTATTGGAAAGAGATAATAGGTTTTTTAACCTTCCCAGGATAAAGTATATGTCATATAGTGACAGGTACTCTATCTTTTCACTTGCTTCCCAGTACAAGAAGACTTCTTGCTCTCAATCTCACACTCGCCTTTTCAGGTCCTTTCAGGAATGTGCCAGTCTCTCAGCATTACTGAGTGCTGGCCTCTTCTGCCATTACTATTGGCTCTATTCAAAGCAGCAGGTATGTGGGCTGTCTTGCAAACAGCAGGAATTGAATTTCACAAACATGCTAGTAAGACTTAACAGTGGATTCATAAGGGGAGAAATTGATATCCTCTTTTTGTAGCACTCAAGTGGACAAGGTGAATGATCAGACTCACATTTTTATACTAAACGACTCTGATGCAAACAGGCACTGAAAGGCACATATGTAAAGTACTGAACTCCATTTCCCCTTCTTCACAAATTGTGCTAATAAGTGTTGGAAAGCAATAATAAAAATTAGTTTAATATGCATTTATTTGGAGGGAGGCAGATGGAAACTATATAGGGACTATCTGCTGAAGATAAAATAAAGAAAAAATAATATACTAGAAGAATGAAGGTTACTGGGAATGTTATGGGGGTTTATGGGATATCACATCCATCCCATGTTCCTCTGAAACATTCCTAGGGCTCACAATATGTATGTGGATTACATACCCTAGTCTGGGACTTTTGGAAGCAAGCTAATGTATCCTCTATGCTGGAATGAATGTTAAATTTAAAATAGCTAAATGTAGGCGCATTTATGTGAGTGTTTAAGTGTGTGATGAGTGTACAAAGGTGTGTTAGGCTGTGGAGACACAGTCAATATTCCCAAAGGTTCTTAGAGAGCTGTTCAGCCAACCAAACCCTAGAGAGGGGATGCTGTTTACAAAGTACAGGTACTTACTATCAATTAAGATATTGTAAAGTATATAAAAAAACAAGTGGGGCTTCCAGATATGACACAGATATTGTTGGAGTTACTCAGACTTACTGATATTCTTCTGAGATCAAGTGGGACAGCCTGCACTATCTGCAATGAAACCAGGTCTCCAGTTACTACAGCCAGTGAAGAATAGAGTGATTCAGACAGCAGCAGCTTGATGTTCCCATGTAGGGTATCTGTAGGTAGTGTCATTTGGAACACCTTAAGCTATAATGCTTGTTTACTCAGATGCAAGTCCAGATACAAAGGTCTTCCCTAAGTCTTTAACTGTATCTGCCATCTCCAACTGGATAACCAGTAGCCCAGACATCCTAAGCAAATGAGTGGTTCTATATAACTGTGTGCCAGCAAATGAGCTGAGCCCATAATATTAATAATTTATGAAAAGAAATGTGCCGATGCTTCACAGATTATTTTAAAACATGTTTTAGCCATAATTTTAATAGGAGGTTATTTTATTTATATGGTAAAAAGAGAAATACCTAATTTCTATCTGTGTCATGCACACTGATAACTACATGCACATACTAATAATTTCCTGTCGTCTGTTACCCTCCAACTCTCATCTTCAATGACTGCAAAAAGTTCTGAGGCCTTAGTGTGAATGAAGCTCATATAAAGTAAAGAATATTTTGCTAGTGCTATACTGGTTCCTCAGATGATAGTAATATCACTCATATCCCAGGATAATAGTGTATTCATTGTACACTTTCTCAGAACTGAAATGTCATAAAAAATGTATCACCCTCCAACTTCCACATGACACCAGTAATTCCTAGTCTGAACTAGGAATGTGTGCTGATTTTAGACTGGGATATAATTAATTTTCTTCCCTGTACCTCATATTGGCCTGTGTCTTGGATTCATGATGATAACAGTGCTGATAACCCAGGGATGTTTTCATTATGGCTGAGCTTTTCTCACACAGAGCCAAGGCCTCTTCTGCTCCTTACCAACTGCACCAGTAAGGAGAATGAAGTTGGGAGGGAACACAGCCAGGACAGCTGATCCCAAATGACCCTGAATATCACATCTCGTATGGCTGCATGCTTAGCAAATAAATCTGGGGGAGAAGAAGGAAGTGGGTCATGTTTAGAGTGATGACATTTTGTCTTCACAAATTACCATTGCACATGATGGGACCCTGCTTTCCTGGAGATGGCCAAACACCTGCCTGACATGAGAAGTGATGAATAAATTCCTTGGTTTGCTTTGCTTGAATGTGTGGCTTTTACTTTACCTATTAAACTGTCTTTATCTCAACCTGTGTTTTCTCACTTTTACCTTTCTGATTCTATCCCTGATTCTGCTGGTAGGGAGAGTGAGTGACCACCTTGCCAACTCAGGTTAAACCACAACAAAAGGTCAGAGATTGACACAGTGGTCAGATTCCTCCATTTTCATATAATTTTTTTTAGATGTCTATTCTGGTGATTTATTTTTCCAGACTGGATAATTGATGGCAGATTCTTAATTTTAACACCATTATAATAAGTCTGATTTTCATGGTTGAAGAGAAAACTTAAATCAAATTATTATTCAGTGTTTTAAATTAATTTGATGGTTCTACCTTTTTGAAATAATCATATTTAATAAAGATATATTGCTTGCAAGAATACAATTTCATCCATGTGCTCATCTCTACAAAGTGAGAATCAAAAAAGAGAAAACTCATCCTTCTTAATGAATGCAGTCTATCTAGCTCTTCATAATCTCATAAGTGGTTAGCATGTAAAGAGTTTGAAAAGCTGCCATATCCAAGAAAGAGACCATGATCTTGACCTTGCAGTCATGATGCAAATTCTGACAGTGATTTCCTTCATGACCTTGCACAAGTCAATCTGTTGAAGGCAGTGGGAGCAGCAGCATTTCCCAGGACTTGTACCTGCATGAGCACACTAATTATGTTCTGGGTAAAAACTGTTTTTAAAATGCTTACATTTTAAATGTAATGCTATAGGTAATAAATTTTAATGTTTGAAATTTAAAAATTAGTACATCCCTCTTATGCAGCCTGCTCTATTCCATACGTCTTCCACACATTGCTGGTGTCCATTGAAGAAATTTGTTAGGCTGTCTAGATAAAATCATGGTTGACCACGGCCTTTTCCCTACTGGATATAGTATCAATATTCCAGAAAATGCTTTTATTCATACTTATTCTTTGTTCAACTAAATTGGAATCAAATCTTGTTTGTAAAGTTCTAATGATCTGCATCAGCATAGCATGTTTGTCACAGTTCAGAATTTGTGTGTGTGTGTGTGTGTGTGTGTGTGTGCAGCTATATGCAGCATATGTGCCACTAGTAAGTTATAATGATTTGATAGTAATTCAGTGTTGATATTAATAAAATTCATTTTAGAATATTAAGGGGGTTTTGATTTTTTCAAAAGAATAAGCTAAAGATTATGCATATGAGTCACAAACCTTCCTATTATAAGCAAAAAATTGTCAAGTCAAAGAAATTTAAATAGTAGATTCCAGATGATGACCATTTTCATATTTCAAAGAAAGAAGATATTTCAATTTATTTCTTTTTTTTTCCCCTTTTAGCATCTTAATATTTACACAGCATTAATGCAAGGGAAATTGTTTTAAATAACTGGGGATATTCAGCTGATAAGGCAAAGACCTGCAGTCAGATCTCTGATTTTCTGAGTAGCATCCTGAATTCAGATCTCCCTCGAGGGTGCCTTTGCCACCCCAGAGACTATGCCCTGGTGTGTGTTCTGCTGCTTCAACACTTCTGTTTTGTATGAACACTGTGTAGGGCACAAGGCCTGGAACTTGTTTCACATAGTAATTGTGAATAGGGCTGCCCATTTTGGATGAAGAGATTTTAGCATTATGTATATGATGTGATCTGGGCCATGTCATTTTTCCTCGTGTCATTCTACTGTACAGATTTAATTATGACAAGTAGCATTGGAGCAAAATTGCTTACCTTAATTTCAGTGCTATGCCATAAGTGCATGTTACAAATGGATAAAATAAAAACAAACATCCAACACTGGTAACTTAATTGGGCCTTACAAAAGCAATAAATAGAACTATAAAATCGGTTTTTAATATAAAAAAGTAGACTTCAAAGAGAAACCATGTGAGGAAGGCATGAACTGAGAGGACTTCCAGATTGTTTTTAACTGTGCCACTGATCTTCTGTCAGACTTTTAGCAAGCCATTTATTCCTCCTGAAATAGTAACACACTTAGGAGTAGTTGAACAATTTCAATTGAATATCAGAGCTGAATTTCTGTGGAAATTGTATGCTTTATAAGAATTCTTACCTTTCTTATTGTCCTCATTGTCCCCAGCTCCAGTCTGCAAAACTCCTGCAGGAATGTTGTGCACACATCAGTTATTATGGTGATAAACAGTATAAAAAGACAATAAAGAAAATATTTTTAAAATAAATAATAAATAAATAAATAAAAAAGATGCTCCAGCCAAGAGGCTAGAGATAAAAAGCCAGTGTCACTAAGCTTTTGACACACCTGTCACGTAAGCCATCATTTCTAGGGAAACACAGAAAGGGGTGAAAAGGACATATGCAGGGAATGCAATAGATCCCTTTTTCCTCCCATTTCCCATCTATAGCATGTGGAAATAATGAATAAACTAGCATGACTAGTAAAACAAATTGACTTCAATATTAAATGTAGCAAAACAGATGGGATGTTCCAATACAACAAAGAACTGCAGAACGAAGCGTGGGGGGTGGAATGCTTAAATTCAATGAAGTTTAAAATATGTTCTTTCAGTTAAGACAATAAGTACATTTTTACAAAACTTTTATTTCAGTGAAATGTATAGGTTTCTGGTTTGATCTCAAACTTTCACAAATCAGAAACCTCAGGAAGATTAAATACAATTTTTAGATTTAAAAAAAGCATAATGAATCAAGTTTGTTTAAAATCCTATTGAGCTCTAAAACAGGCCTATTCTAAAACTGAAAAGAAGAAAATCCACACAGAAGCATATTCTTCTGTGCCAAGTGTGGGTGTGCATTGCTCATATTTCTCCAATTCATGTATTTTATCATTGAATAGCCAATATCTGAAAACCTTTTATGTATGTGGTCTCACAGAGTAATAATACTCTAATTATAAATATACTGAAAGAGCATGGAAGTTGTGTGTGACTAAACTACTTGCAACAGACTGAATTCAGGTGCTTAGCAGGAAATTGAATCCTAGTATTGGAATTTCCAAGGTAATGCCTAATCTAATACTGGATTCCTTAATCCTGGAACTGTCCTTCCTTATTGCATCCAATACAGGGAATCAGCATGCCTGCCTTTTCTCTTTTGCATTTCAAGGAAGGGCAATTCTCTGCCTTTCCTTGAAAAGATGTGAATTACAGATCTCATCAATTCTACATTGCATATTTTACACTATGAAAGGCAAACACAATAGCTACAGAGCTCATTTCACTCATTACATTTATTCTAGGAGATATATATTTCATACTATGGGTAAAGGATTTTCCTAATGAAGAATTAAAAACATGTATTGTCCCACCCTATCAATGTCCCTGTCCACAGCAACATGTCTCAAGTAGCTTTTACAGTAATGGAATTGTGCTGTCATTCAGGGAAGTTGCATTTTGGGTTCTACTAAATGACATTAAACTTGTGAGGAACCCTTACACAACTTCACTCTCGTCTTAATCAAAGCACATTGGGAAGATACTGAGAGGAAGAAAAAAATTAACAAGAGGTTGTCATTGGTTGCTCTCCTTGGCAGACAGACAACCCTGAAAAGAAGTCATTACACTGGGAGAGGGAAGGTAGTTTGGAAATCTGTGTAGTTCTTCAGTATCGGTGATTTCTGCTCTGAATCAATGAAAATGTTGAAAGTGTTTCTGTGGGTTTGCAGACTAGATATGGGATTGTCACATAACAGTACCCTTCTGCTTTGCAAATAATGAAGATAAAGTTGGCCTGGTTTTACTGTTTATCACTCCTCTCTGTTCAAATCTGTGTTCTAGAAAATGCTTACATTTAAAATTAAATGGATTTGTTCAGGGAGGTTGGGGACATCCGTAGAGATATTCAAAAGCTGTTTGCACATGGTCCTGGGCAGCTGGTTGTAGGTGTCCCTGCTGAAGCAGGGAATTCAATTAGATAGGTTCTTTCCAACCTCAACCATTCTGTGATTCTGTTTATTACTAGAATAATTCTTAACCATGTCTGTATACAATACTTGCATTCATAAAACATTATGCATTCTTTGAGTCCTCAGCTACATGAAAATTTGAACCTCAAAAATAGAAAACATACAGTATTTCTGAAATAGGCTGAAAGGGGCTTCTGATTTCCCCCCTTAAAATGAAGAAATGCTGTTTGTAGTAAGTTGACCTTGGCTAGCTGAACCTTCTCTATAACTTCGCCCCCTCAACAGGATGGAATGAGAAAAATACCGTAAAAAGCTTGTGAGTCAAGATAAGGACAGGCTGGTCACTCAGCAATTACCATCACAGGCCAAAAGGATCTAGCTTAGAGAAATTTTTTTATTAGCAAATTACCAGAGCATGTTAATAAGAAATAAGAAAAAAAATCTACAAATCAAATTCCCCTCATTCCTCCCTTTCCAGGCTCAACTTTACCCCCCAGTTTTTCTACCTACTGCATCTGAGTGATATGAGGAATTGGGATTGCTGTCAGTTCATCACACGTCCTCTCTGCCACTACTTCTTCCTCATATTCTTCCTCTGATCCAGCATGGTTCCCTTCCATGGGGTACAATCCTTCAGGAACAGACTTCTCCAGCCTGGGGCACCCATGGAGTCACAAGTCCTGCCAGCAAAGCAGAGGTTTCTCTCTCCATGAGGCCATGTGTCCTGCCAGAGGCTTGTTCCAGTATGGGTTCCCATGGGGTCACAGCCTCCTTCAGGCATCTACCTGCTCTAGCATGGGGTACTCCATGGATATCTGATCCACTATGGACCTCCATGGGCTTCAGGGGCACAGCTGCCTCACTGTGGTCTTCACCATGGGCTGCAGTGGATCTGCTCTGGTGCCTGGAGCACCTGCTCCCTTTTCTTCTTCAATGACCTTGATGTCAGCTGTTTCGGTCACCTATTCTCACTCCTCTTTCCCATCTGCTGTTGCACCTTCTTTTTTTTTTTCTCCTTTTTAAATACATTATCACAAAGGTTCTACTATTGTCACTGATGACTCGGGTTTGACTGGCAGCAGATCTGTCCTGGAGCTGCCTGGAACAACCCTTCTCAGACATGGTGGCATCTTCTCCAAGAAACGGCTGTGACAGCCCCTCTACTGCCTAAAACTTACCATAGAAACCCAATATAACACTGAAAATTAAACTAAATTACCAGGTTATGAATACTATACAAAAACAATTGTCCTTCAAAGTATAAAGCTAGCCTAGCAGCTGCCCATAAGGACAGGAATGAAAGATTAGGCATGAAAAATTAGGTGAACAGAGAAAGGTCAACAGAGAAAGGTGTCCCATAAGCTGAGGTCATACAAAAGAAGTCTTATGAAAATAAAAATGAAGGGACAAAGGAAGAATACTGAGCATACTAACACGATACATAGAAAGACACATTTAGACAATGTAAGTAAAATGATCCAGGAAGTCAAAACTTTGTAGAGTACAGAAAACAGAATACATATGCATTTACTAATATTTTTGAAATTGGCCTGCTGATGATTGACAGCCATCATATATACTTAAAAGGCAGTATATAGATACACGTGTTGTAAACAGAATAGCAGAAAAAATATTTGTATTAATAATAATTTAATTTGAACTGCACTTTAAGGTCATGTGGAATAATCTGTAAGAGATTTATAGTGTAATTTCTTCCAACATTTGTCTGGGAGAAACATAGGGTATGAACTTTTACCATTTGAAAAACATTCAGAATAGAAATACATTAGAAATACATTTTTCTAGCTAAGTTGTTTCTCTTTTTTTTTTTCTTTTTAGAAAGCAAATTTCAAAATCAAAAGGTTCCCATTTACTGTGTAACCACTGTAGCAGCTTTTCCTGCCATGTTTCTATTCCTCATCTGCAGTGTTACTGTTATAAAGAAGTGAGATGGAAACACAGCTCTTAAAACTACTCTTTTTGCTCTAAGACTTCGTATTGCTTGAAATGTAAATCCTGTCCAAGCCAAGTTCTGCAAACTAATGTTAAATAGAATAGAGATACAAGATACTGAGTATAGGAAATCCAAAATAGATTTTGCATTCCAGGAACGAGTCCATCTCTTTTACACTGTAATATATTTCAGGATACTTTCTGTTTTGCAGTCTTTCTGTAACAGCAAAATCCATTCTATTCTACTCTGCAGGTTTAAAGTAGCTGGAGTTTTTCCCATATACTACCTTCTATAAATCTCAGCAGGAAAGAGCAGGTGGATTAATTCAACTTAATGGAAATAAAATTACATTTTTCATGATACTGATACGTTTTGAGACTTGTCACAGTTGGTCCTGAAAGGTAATGCCAAGATTAATACAATGGAAATCTATATGAGGTGCATTCTGAAAAGGAAGTTCACCTTCTGCTCAATGCATCTTTAAAAGTATGCATTCAAGGAACTTTTTTAAACCTCTGCTTTATGACTGCAGAGTTTCTTTTAGCTGGACCAGTATCTCAGGACTTCTCTCTGTGCTGTGTACTGGGCTGCATGATGTAACCTCCATAACATATTGTCTGGAGGATAATTGTGTGACTTGTACAGCCATAATGGATCATAATATGCCGTTGGACTGTTGAGCCGACTTAGAAAGATAAGTGTGGAGTGTCCTTTGAAGTGTCTTATCTGGGTTTATCCCAGTTAACCTCATATACTATATAAAATTTTAGAGTAATGCAAGTAAACTGAAACTTAAAGTCCCTTTATAAACTGCATTTTAGTGCTTGTGGAGCGTGTTTCAAAAGCCCAGGGTAGTCCCTGGGCAATATCACTTTCCCTAAACTTTGCTTTCAGCCTGTCTGTTTTCTGAAGTCATTTCCATCAGGATAGTCAGATTACACAGCATTAATCCATAAATGTCATTTAGCATTAAACCCTACCCTAGTAAACCAGTAATTAAGAAAGGTGACACTATTTTGTCTTTCTTGGGTTTGTCTGCAAGAAAAATGTGAGTGTTGACTATTAGTTACCACTATCTCCTCAATAAGAAAGATTTCAATTATTTGAATTAAAGTCACATATTCGGAAGATTAATGTACTTTTTAAATCTAGGGGGAAAAAGAGACTCTACTGGGAAAATACAAACCCATAATTATTAAGAACTTCTTTTACTGATGGTGAAGTATATGTGCAGTAGTTATTTGTGAAATTTACTAAGTAAACACTTTGTCTTTTAGGTACTTTATAATTATCATTATTTTATGCAACTTTCTATTAAACTGCAAAACTGTGTGGGTACCTGAATCAGTTTTATCTTTAGATACTCTTTAAATGCTTTTTGTATATGGAAAAATAGTGTACTATAATATAGTTGTTTCTAGAAGAGGAAAAGCTATGATTCAAGCCATTTTATGTCCCTGTTTGTATTTCATTGACAAATCAAGAAATTTGACAAAAATTACACCTATTTGCAAATAGTTTTAGTCTTGTGAATTCTCTCTGAGTGAACATTTACAGTCTTACTGTTCTCAACTAGGCTTCAGTTTCAATGCAGTAATCATAACAATTAGGGAGGGGGTTTATGCCATACTAACAAGCAAGGCCCTAATGTATTTCATTCAGTTAAAAAAAAAAAAAATCTATAAATATAGCTCAGAAGTCTAGCTTCTGAATATAGTTCAGTGACTAGCTGTTGGTCAAAACTGCTCTCAAACACTAATGTACATGGAGTTACATCAGCAGCTGGGAAATATTTGGGCCCTTCTTGATTTGTTCTCATTGGCAGGCAAGAATGATGACAAGAGTGACATATTTTGTGGGGGTCATTTCCATCCTGGAATGCACATTGTTCTTTCTCTCCAGCCTTTGGGGGCAAAGTACAACAAGTTTCTTTGCCCACAGTACAGCCACCTCTTCCTTCCATCTTAGCCCATGCTCCCAAGTGTCCACTGTCCCTGAATATCACAAGGTTACTTTTGCCCCCTTCTAATTGTCTCTTGGTTTTTTGATTGCTTTTCTGTCTCTGACAGATTTAACACACACATGTGGAAGTCTCAGGTACTAAGAATGAACAATGGCCTGTGGTGGAAAACTACAAACTACATGGAGCTATGAGAAAAGAGTAACTGGTTTCCATGCTGCACTTTGTGGGGATGACAGTCCAGGAAAGATATGATCAAGACCCACAGTGGACATAAACAGGGCACTCAACAGAAGATGTTCATACTGGAAGGTACATGATTCCTAAGCTTGTATCAGCATATGACTTGCTAACTTAGTGGTATTCTCAGGGCTCAGAGTATGGGCATGAGCTGCTGTATCTAACTCTGCAGTGTTAGCAGAGTCTCTGGCATAGTTCTGACTTAGGCCAAATTGCATTTTAGGCAGATAACACCCTGTGCCTTACCATGGAATGGTAGGGAACAAGCACCATTCCTAGCTGGCAGTTTGGATACTAATTAAAGAGCTTACTGAATGGATATCACCTGTATCAAAAAGCAGTGACTGACCAGTTCTATTTACAGGTACATGTGTAGCTTTGAGTCCCAGTGGAGACCAGGTACATCACAATAAGCTGGCAGCTGCCCTCCAGCTGAGATGCACAAGCAGATTTGTGTTTATCACCATCCTTGCCTGTACAGGTCATCATGGGTTAAGGGTCTAAGGAGGTATTAGGCTGCTCCTGAACAAAACATTCTTAATTTCTTCTCCACCTTGCTTAAATGAATTGTGAATCCCATGTTTGTCATTTTTAATGAGGTCTGTGATTGACCTTATGATTGATAGTAATGATTAGCATTTTCTGACATAACCATACATTAAATCCTGGGCAAATTATGCAAACCATATAACCTCAATCCTATTTACTCTGAAATTTAACTAATATTTTCTGGTTTAGAGACGGTTTTCTCATTTGTTATAAAACATATCAGGCTTTCTTTTCTGATGCCTTCTTGATCCTTAGGTATAAAATTTAGCAAAATTTTTATGTTCTTCAGTATATAATTTGCACAATGAGCTAAAATACACCATGCTTTTGGGAGAAGCATTTTACACTCATTTTTTTCCAATTCAGTTCCAAATAAATCAGTATTATACCAAAAAAAAAATCTCATCTCAATTTAAACATTTACTTCTGCAAATACTGGTAACAAGCAGGAAATAAGACACTCACAAGTCTTTTGGTTTTTTTAATCCATCCTTTAAATACCCCCTGCCAGCCATTTTCATGGCTACCAAGGATAGGATACTCTCTCTCTAGTTATCAAAAAGTAAGAAGTCTAAATCAGGTTTTGACCATCCATAATCAGTGGAGAAAGACAGGCAGCTCCAGAGGGTGAATCATTCTCTCCTAAAATAAAGGGGGTGAATCACCCTCTGGAACTGCCTTCTATTTACCCTTGATTGCAGAGAGAATCTTGATGACTGCTTCATAAAAAGGCATGATTATGCAGTCATTTTAAATGAACATAAATTTAGGTTGTTTTCAAAAGTGTGGACCCACCTTGCTCCACTGTGTCTCCCTATTTCCATATTATTTTTGATGCTGTGGGAGTGACAGCTGATAAATAATTGGTTATAAAACAGGATGTAGATTTTTTGGGGGGGAAAAGTTGAGTTTCATGAAGTTGTATTCCCTGATTTTGCTTCCACAGTGATTGCAAAAGTTTAGCACCAGTACAAACATTTCTGGGAGCCATAAATGCTCATTTTAAAGTTGCAGAAAAACACTGTCTTAAATTAAAGTGACTATATAACCACAATTTATAAGCAAATAGGTTCAGGTGAAATGAATCTTTTAATTGAAACTCTGTTCTGTTGCCTAAGCATGATGCCTTACTGCCATTTGAGACCATTTTTGGTAACTTTAAAAGTGTTTTTTATTTAGGATTTAGACATTAATTTACTCTTAAAGATGTAATTGCAGCTTTATATTTCACCAGGGAATCTATGAGGAAAATATGCCTTGAAATTGGTAGATAAAGGCTCCAAAGAACTCCTTCCATAATAAGTACTGTAGCCCTGGGTCAGAAATCAATCTCTTTACTCTTCTTATATGGCTCAGGATGGCATATTGTATATTTTCCTTCTTGTCCAGTAACGTGCTGAGGTTTGTCTTCTGTCTCTGTCAGTGTTTAATGACAGCTTCTTTTTAGTGTTTGACATAAAAGAAATTCTCAAGAGGCAAAATAAAGGAAGGAATTGCCACAGTGGACACCTGGAATCTCAGCCCCGACACACACTAACACAGTGGTGCCTAGCCAGGTCAAAAAGGGTTTTCCAGCCTCTTCAATGCTTTGAAATTCTGTCAGATTCTTAACATAATAGCTGCACACAGGGCTGTCCCATTGGGAGTGGTTTGTAAGTACTGCTGTGGGGACAAGCAAGTGTTCCAGGCACTAGGCATCTTTCTAGCAATTAGTTGTACCCAATCAAGCCCTGGTGCCTGAACAGGGCAATATTTCACCTAGCTATGTAGCCATAGCCTCAGGAATGTAGGTAAAAATCCCAGACAAGCAGGCCCATCACAGACAAGCGAGCTCATGACTGTTAAAGTAGCAAGTTGAATTTGGTCTTCAATTTTTTTCAGAAAATGGAAATGATAAAACTTCATGAACATTTAAGAGCTTCTTTTTCCACAGAATCTGTTTTTCCAGTACTACCTGCAGCATGTGATGTAAAGACTCTTTTTTGTCTCAAATGAGTGCATTAAAATGAAACCCCAAGTTAAAATTATTTGGGCTCTTACTCAATATCACTCACTCTCACACAGGCACACAATGAGTCAGATGGATTCAATTTAGACTTTTTTGAGATCTAAAAGCCTTATACTAAACTGAGAAATAAATATTTTATACTGTTAAAATAGTATGAAACTTCAAACATGGATTTTCTTTGACTGAGTAGATCTGAGTTATAGAAAGTTAAAAAACATTTGAATGATCCTCTCAGTATGTGACCAGCTGTGCTTTCCTGACGTGGAGGAGCTCACCCCAGTGCCATTGTGACTGTTCATTAATAAACTGCTGTCTCCTTTGAAGGCACAAGCTGAAGAATGATGAGAGCTCCTAACGCAACAATAGATGATTCATTAGTTATTCCAAGAAAAACCTCTCCCAAAAAAAAGCATATTTCTCTGGTAGCATCACTCTCCTTTTCTAGAATGGGCAAACACAGATGATATTAGTACTAAAGCAGAACTTGAAAGACTTTCTCCTTCATGGAATTAGCAGCAGAAAGGCTAATCACTACACACAATTCTAGAAGGAACCCTTCCTTCCCTCTTCTCCTCAATATTTCCATGGGGTAAGGCCTGCTAGCATTTGGTTCTGGCTCTTTCAGATCTGAAAGGAACAGGACCCAATAATGAAAACTTTTACCAGGAAGTTCAAAACCTATAATCAAACAGCAAAGACTTTGGTCCCAGGTTACAGTGGGACTCAGGCACTTCTTTAGATGCTTTCTTCTAGCACTCAGTCACATTGATTCACAGATCCTGCTCAGCTGCTGTCAAATCTAACAGTGTAGAGTTCTTTGGCAACTAACCTCGTGCTAGTCAAGTTCCTGTGGCATTTACCTTTTGCTGCATAATCTCCTAGTGCAGTTTACACATTTATTTTTACATGATTAATTAGACCAGCATTTTTCTTTCTGTAAAACTGATCTAGCCCTTATGTTATCAGCTGGGCTGAACCCAGACCCTGATTATTGCTACAGCAGAACTGTTTTGTGCAAATTCACAGGAATAAAAAAATTATGCCTATCTGTCCTCTAGAGAGAAAGTTGGGAAATTCTTAAATCTGAAAACTTTAAATGCAAACAAACAAAAAGGTACTTTGAAAACAAATTAATTTTTTTTTATTAAACCCCAAAATACATAGAGAATAAGAGAAAAAAATATTTGCCTGTTGGAAAAATTAATTAGTTTCCGTTCAGAGGAATCTTTTATATCGCTTCAAATATGCCAAAATAATTCTTGGATCAAATGAGAAGAATAATAGAAGAGCAAGCTCCCTCTCATCTATTCTTATCTGCAAAACAGTGACTGTGATATCTTCTTCATCACATTTTAGAATACTACTGGCAGCAAGAAGACAGACATTAGTTCTCAGTGTAGCATCAGAAGTATGGTTTTGCCTGATGGACCTGCATGTCTCATTTGATGTGACTTCACTTTTTGAAAAGGGTTTTCTGAAAAACAAGTCCCATCAGCACTTATTCTCCTACGGGATCCCTTATAGATTTCTTGATACAAAGGCTTCCTCGTGGGAGGTGACAGGTAGAATTTCCCATGGCCTGTGGGAATTAGCATATAAGGAGAGTAACCTGCCATGCCTTTCTCCAGTGGTAGTTACAGCTTAGCAGATCATGAAGTTTATAGATTTGTAACCTGACCTTTGTCATTTCTTTTTCTGTTAACTTTATCTAGATTTAAGCATTTAGGGCTCAGGAAAGAGAGGCTGAGTTGCTACGAACACAAGAGGCAGCAAGGAAGGGTGTAAACAAATTAATTTCTTGCAGATTAAGTGGCAAGTACAGATGGGGTATTCTTAAAGATTTTAGGAACATAATGAACCAGGAGCCTAAAATTAGGTTTTGGGAGGAGTATCCCTGAAAATACTGGGTATAGTTGGGGCTCTAATATCTGTGAGTGACCCCTTATCAACTGATTTCAACCAACACTGAAGAAACAGGACATTTCACAAGATCTTCCTGCACTTTATGGTAGGGAATATTGTGAATAGGAATATTGTTAATAGAGGTAAGGCAATTTTATTAAATAAATTTTGATCAGAAGTTGCTTACAACTTGCACATTAGGAATCAGAGACGGTCTCATAAATAAAACTATCAGCCAGTGTCACTGGTTTCTCTACCAACCTAGTACTGCTGTGACAAATTAGGGTCATACTGATCAGCCTGAGTTTTGTTTTAATTAGGTCTGCGTAACTAAGCTCTGGAACAGTGGCTATTATTTACGTACGTTTTAAGTTATCAATTATATATATGGATATTGAGGGTTTTTTTTCTTTTTTTTTTTTTTTTTCTTGTGCCCTTGTGCCAGGATGATCAACAGCAGAGTGCCCTGGCAGGGTTTATTGGGGGAGTTCCCAGGCAGGCCAGGGCCAGGGCCAGGGCCAACAGTGGCCAAGCCCCTCACAGGCATAAAAGAAGCCCTTAGGCTCTGGGAGGGTGAAGAGTGTCATGGAGAATGGGGGGGAGAGAGAGATAGGCCTGGCTAAACAAGAGGCTTTGGCTGGACCTCAGGAAAAAAAAGAAGAGGCAGGAAACTCAGGAGGACTACTGGGATGTCATGAAGTTATGCAGGGAGAAAATTAGAAGGATCAAAGCCCAGATAGAACTTAACCTGACTACTGGTGTAAAAGACAATAACATTTTCCTATAAATATATGAGTAACAAATGGTGTGCTAAGGAGAATCTCCATCTCTGATTGCATGTGAGAGGAAACAGTGACAAAGGATGAGGAAAAGGCTGACATATGTAATGCCTTCCTTACCTCAGTCTTTAAAAGTAAGACCTGTTGTTCTTTAGGTATTACCTCCCTGAGCTGTAACATAGGGATGGGGAATAAAGTCCATATAATCCAGGAGGGAATGGTCAGTGGTCTGCTACACCATTTAGACCTACATAAGTCCATGGGTCTGGATCAGATCCACACAAGGGTGCTGAGGGAGACAACTGGTGGGAGTGCTCACCCAGCATCATTTTTTGGCAGTCTTATCTAAACAAGAGTGTTCTAGTTGACTGGAAGTTGGCAAATGTGACTCCCATCTACAAGAAAGGCTGAAAGGAGGATCTAGGGAGCTACAGGCCTATCAGCCCAACCTTGGTTGTGGGGATGGTTACAGAACATCTTGAGTGCCATCACATGGCACGTAAAAGACAACCAGGGTGTCAGGCTCAGCCAGCATGGGTTTGTGAAAGGCAAGTCCTGCCTGACTTCCCTAGCTTGCTTCTATGGCAAGGTGACACACTTAGTGGATAAGGGAAAGAATGATGCTTTAGTAAAGCTTTTGAGACCATTTCCCACAGCATTCTTCTGGAGAAACTGGCTGCTTATGACTTGGACAGGTACACTGTCAGGAAGTCCAGGCCCAGAGAGTCATGGTGAATGGAGTTACATCTAGCTGGTGGCAAATCACTCGTGGGCTTCCCCAGAACTCAGTATCGAGGCCAATCCTGTTTGATATCTTTATGGAAAATCTGGACAAGGACATCAAGAACACCCTCAGTCAGTTTGCAGATGAGGCCAGCTTTAGTGGGAGTGTTGATCTCCTGGAGGGTAGGAAGGGATCCAGACATGCTGGATCAATGGGTCAAGGCCAGTTGTAGGAGGTTCAAGACCAAATATCAAGTGCTGTACTTGGATCTTAACAGCCTCATGTGGCACTACAGGCTGGGTGTAGAGTGGCTGGAAAGTTGGCAATTGGAAAAGGACCTAGGGATCCTGGTTGACAGTTGTTGAATGAGAACCAGACTGTGCCCAGGTCCAAGAAGGCCAATGGCGCCCTTGACTTCTATTGGAAAATAGCATGGCCAGCAGGTCTAAAAAAGTGATAGTCTCCCAGTAGTCAGCACTGATAAGGCCATAACCAAAATCCTATGTTCATTTTTGGGCCACTCATGACAAGAAAGAGGCTGAGATACTGGAGCATATCCAGTGAAAGGCTGTGGAGGTAGTAAAGGGTCTGGAGCACAAGTCTGATGAGAAGTGATTGAGGGAGCTGGGCATTGTTTAGCCTGGAGAAAAGGAGCTTCAGAGGGAACATTATTGCTCTCCATGACTACCTGGAAGGAGACTGTAGCCAGGTGGGAATCAGCCTCTTTTCCCAAACAGCAAGGAACAGGACAAGAAGGAACATCCTCCAGAGTCCCCAGGGGAGTTTTTGATTCTATGTTAGGAAAAATTCCTTCACCATAAGAGTTGTCAAGCCTTGGAACAGGCTGCCCAGGGAAGTGGTTGAGTCACCAGTCCTGAAGGTATTTAAAAGATGTGTAGATGTGGCACTTAGGGACGTTTAGGTTTAGTGCTGGACTTGGCAGTGCAAGGTTGGACTCAATGATTTTCAAGGTCTTTTCCAATATGAACCATTCTATGATTCTATGAATTAGTTTTTACTAAAGACCTTACACAGATTTTTGGAGGCCAAGTTTGGCAGATCTATGCATACATCCTACAGCAGGATAAAAAACCTTTAGTGCTAAAATCCTGCTTCAGCAAAGGGGAAACATTAATGGCATAAATTTTTTATAAAACCTGCAACACAGGTACAGTCTGTGAGTGCTGTAATACTCTAGGTTCATTAATATTGCACTTTTAAAATAATTGCTTCTAGAAAAGAGAATGCTGGAACTCAGTCAAAACCTATTAATTGGTTTGTTTTTAATAGTGATCTGAAAGTTAAGTTGCACATATGTAAATCTCAGGTCAGTTTCATTAATTTTGGATTTACTTTTTTGAATCTGTCCTGCACTGCAACACTTCTTTTCAGCAGAGCCATCCTGCCTTTTTCAGGGATGACACCAGTTTTTCTACCTAACAACTACATAAAAAGATTATATCGCTTTAATTTTTTTTTCCATAAAGTAATTATCTGATAACTGCAAAACAGAAAAAAAAAATCCTTATCTTTGACTATTTTGAATCTCCAGGTATTGTAAAAACAACCTTTGACTATTGTTCACTACTATTTCCAGCCACAATTATTACTAGAATTTCAGCTTTTAGCCATCACTACTGGGGGATACAAAGGAAATAATATGATACAGTTAGAGGAAAGCAAACCTCTTTCAGAGAAGAATGTTTGCTGCCACAAACATATCAGAGCTGTCTGCTAATCTCACAGTACATGCAGCATAGGAAACAGACTTCCCTATATACACTAGTCCCTACCACTTTGGAGAAAGAAGACTTTCCATTAGCTGTCAGTAGATTAGATTTTCTGGTGGAAATGGCCAAAAGTCCATTGATGTTGGCAGAACTAGAGCCCTTTAATACCAAAACAGACTTCAGACTGCATTGTCTTTCTAGTTTCCTTCCTCATACATAATTCACACTGTGGTTTGTAAACTGACCAACATGATTTTACGTCTATATTAACAAATATATGTTTGTTTATCTGTTTAGCTTATAAAGAAAAGAGATTTGTGTACTTACATAAGTAGTTATGCAAGTACTTATGTACTTGTTGGGTAACCTTTAGGTGTTAGTGCCCCTAGAATAGGTTTTTAATAGTTTGGATAATTTTGACAAAATTCAAATAGGAGAAGAGTTTTCCAAGATAATTGCTTCTTGCAAATGATGTGCCAAGCTAGGGAAGAGCAACAAGGAGTCTGTCATGGTCCATTCCATTGAAGGTATCCAGCTGCAACATCAGCATGCACAGAAATCTAGACTAAGTATAGTTGGCATTATGTCTTGCCCAGTAGGATATTTTTATTTATTTAGTGAAATACAGAAAAATCTTCCAAAATTTTCTGAAAATAGAAAAGTCTGTGTGATTTTTTTTTAATATACAGTGTAAGGCTATGCCTATATGAATATATATTATCACGGCTCCTCAATCATTCATAAGGGTCAAAATTGTTAACTTTTTTTTTGATCAAAGGAGAACATTGAACCACTTAGAGAACCAGAAACACAGTATTTCTTCCATAACACCAGGGATAAACTCATCTGGCAGCATTAGCTAGTCCTAGTTAGCAACATTTACTTAAAAAAATTTTTATCTTCCCTTTTTGTCTGGTATTTCTTGTGTCTACTTGGTCTCTAGCAAGTTCTGAAAAGTTGAGAGGAAAATGTTCTGAAAAAAGTGCAGGGGGTTAAATAAGTCTGAAAAAAATGTCCTGTTGGCTTCATAGTTACATAGAAGGAAACGTGATGTGAATTTTTCCATGCTGCATTACTTTCAAGATGCCACCTTTAAGCATTTTTTAAGAAGACCACGTTTTGCAGAATTTGAAGGCTTTGAAGGCTTCATAATACCCCCACACAGCTTTACTTGTATTTGATTTTGAAACTTCAGTAATTGTATACAGTTCTCTTTTTGACAATTTGAATCTTTTATTGTCTAGGGTATATATATAGAGAGAGACTTCTCTGCAGGAAGGAATGATGAGATTATCATAAATAACTAGAAATTTTCATCTAAGTATTTGCTATGATATCCTTAGTGTATTACTGTTCTGGTAATTTTTATTACTGTTCTTATGATTTTAAATATGAAATGAAAATTAAATTTGTTCTAGATGGTCACCAAGGGACTTCTTAAATTGGACAGCATTTGAATGTCTTTTCTTGTCTCAAACCCAATCCTTTATAACAGCATATACAGGTAGAGCATGTGCATACAAAGTCATCATATGAGACAAATCTCAAGCCTGGGTATTTCATAAATATTAATTTGCATCAGATAGAAAGGGAAAAGCATACAATAAAGTTTAGGAAGTTTCTTGACATTTTGAAAGCAGAACATCTGTACTTACCTGAAAAAAAAAGTGACAAAAGACATTATCAGTGCCAAAGTTTTAAGTTTGAAGCGAACTTGATTTCATCTCTGTCTCTTCATACTTTGGCAGCATGTTATTCCTACCACATAAATTCTATAATTAACTTTCTGTATTTCATGGCTCTATAACTTCATTTATTACATCCATGAGCTGCTTCTGAAATTGGGCAATATGGGTGAGTATATGCTTGAGAGTATAATGCCACTTTTTAAAATAGGGCTTTTAAAATAGGATATAAAAGAAAGTTAAATGGCTTGGACTAAGAAATAAGTTCAGAAAGCTTGTGCTTGATGGGCTTTATCATACTGGAGATGACTGGATTTATATAATTCACTCCCTTTGATCTGAGACTTACTTAAAAGCCTAATTACAGGACTCTACAGAAGATCATGGGCAGCTTGGTGCCTGGTTTCTTCCTAGTTCCCAACATCATTCAGAAGGAATGTGGCATAGCTGTCATGCTGGCTATGCCTAAGGCACATGGGTAGCAGTGTGCTCTGTACGAAGAAAGATGTAATGACAGAACACATTTCCATTGCAATGAAGAGGCAAAGGAGGCAATGTTTTCTGCTAATGAGCTCTTGGTTAGAGCACTCTATACAGGAGGGGAATCTGGCTCTATTACCTAAAATCCAGAGTGTTGTCAAACCTAATTCTGTATTTACTAGGAAAATATCTTCATCTTGAAACCATACCATATGGTAGTCAATTTTAAAAATGATTGCCTGAGAGATAGTAGTATCATAATGTCTTGCAGTTTGGAAAAGACCTTTTAAGATTATCTATGTCATAATCCCACCCTGTCAAGTCGACCACTAAAATGTGTCCCTGAGCACCACATCCTCACATTTTTAAATACCTACAAGGATGGTGACTCAACATTTTCTTGATTAGTCACCATACTTGCACTTTTTGCTTGGATTTTAGGTGTCTGAATTAATAATTGTCCAGCTCACTAAATGCACAATTTCATTGGAAATTATGTTTCTAACTTACCTTACCACTGAATAAAATCTCACTTGGATCTTATTGGGCTCTTTCTTACCAAAACAACTTTGGAACTCTGACATCGATTTACACAATAGAGATTTAGGTGCATGTTGTGACAAAA